>OY365763.1:582500-592500 GCA_959347415.1 Mechanitis messenoides | reverse complement strand
GATTGAGGAACTATCGGCAATTAGCGGGGTCTCGGGGGTCATAGATGATCTGTGCCCCCCGTCCCTTGTGCAGACCCCGCGGACATCCGTTGGCGCTGTTGTCCTGGCGGCAACATATTCCCGGCCCTGGAAAGCTTAGGCGCTTTCTAGCAACTTCAAATCATCTGGCCTTGGCAGCAAGCACATCCGGTTGAGAGCACGTCGAACGATTCCTCTTGATGTACAAACATCGGCAACACGAGTCACACCATCTTTTCCTGGAAACAATCTTTTTACGCGTCCGAGTCGCCAAAAAAGGGGTGGGGTGTTGTCCTCCTTCAAGACGACCAAGTCATCAAGCTTCAATTGCTCTTTCACGTATGTGCGCCACTTAGTTCTAGCTTGAAGCTCAGCGATATATTCGTGGCTCCAGCGCTGCCAAAAATGTTGCTTTATCTGCAGAAGGCGCTGAAACCTGTCGAGACGATTTGTATTAGCTTCTTGTAAGCACGGAGAAGGCAGTGATTGAAGGGGTCTACCAACCAAGAAATGTCCCGGAGTCAAAGGATATAGGTCAGATGGTGAGGAACTTAAAGGACATATGGGACGGCTGTTAAGGATACTTTCTATTTGGGCGAACAGAGTTGAAAGCTCTTCATAATTTAAGTGACTGGTCCCTAAAATCCTAGTTAAATGGAATTTAGCAGATTTTACACCGGCCTCCATTAAACCATTGAAGTGAGGAGCGTATGCTGGTGAGAAACGAAATTCGACGCCTTCGCTAGCGGCAAAATCTTGTATAAAATTAGAATTGAACTTAAAAAATTCATTTATTTCTTTGGAAGCTGCCACAAAGTTACCACCATTGTCGCAGAATATCTGTTTCGGTAGCCCTCTTCGAGCAATAAAACGCCTTAAACTCAAAACAAATGCATCCTTTGAAAGCTCACTGACCGCCTCCAAATGAACACACTTATACCTAAGACAAATAAAAATACATAAATAACATTTTGATATTTTACAACCGCGACCTTTGCGATCCGTAATCATAAATGGACCGGCGAAATCTGTACCTACGGTTAGAAACGGAAAATCAGGCATTAGTCTTTCGGCGGGTAGGTTGCCCATGATATTTTTCATACTTTGACCCTTGACGCGTCTACATACGTGACAATTTCGTGTAATACGTCGAGCCAAGTTTCTTCCACCTATAGGCCAGAATCGAGTCCTTAAAGAGGCCAATAAAGCTTGAAGACCTACGTGTAAAAGTCTTAGGTGTTCATGTTGGAATAAAAGTTGCGTAAAATAATGCTTGGCGCTTAATAACATTGGATGTTTGACATCGAAATCGTATTCTGAAGCCTGTATTCTATCACCTACTCTAATAATACCTTCATACAGGAAAGGATTAAGAGATATCATTTGTGATTTTGGGCTCAGTGCCTTTTCATTTAGTAACGTTTTGCGTTCCTTATAAAACGATTCCATTTGGGAAATTAAAATTAAATAATTCAAAGCCTTACTAAGTTCGACAGCAGTCAATGCACCTGTAACTTTACTGTTAATATGTTTACAATTATAAATAAATCTATAAATATATCCAAAAATATGTTGAACTCGTTTCAGTTTAGAGTATTTTTTTAAATCGACTAATAAATATATGCTAGTAATGGTACTGACGTGTGTTTTAACCTCGGGTAAATGGTTGGTCTCTTTATCAACTTGTAATTCTAAGCTAGAAGGCCAGTTACATTCTGGTAATGATAAAAAACTAGGTCCATGCCACCATATGCTCTTGTCAAGGACCTCTTGTGGATTTACTCCACGGGACACAAGATCAGCTGGGTTGTCTTTGGTAGGAACATGGCGCCATGAATCAGCCTCAGTCAACTCTCTTATTGCTGACACTCTATTAGCAACAAAGGTCTTTAAATTAGTTGAACCTATACGTAACCAGCTAAGTACGATGCTAGAATCAGTCCAGTAAATATGTCTTGATATTTTACGTCGCAAAGCTTGTGTGACGGAAGAACTTAACTCCGCTGCCAGTAAAGCACCTGAGAGTTCGAGACGAGGTATTGTTGTTGGTGTTGATGCTGGTGCAACTCGTGATTTGGCGCAAAGAAGACGGACATGTATTTGCCCTTTTTTATTAATGGATCGTAAGTAAAGACATGCACCGTAGGCGAGTTGAGAGGCATCGCAAAAGCAATGTATCTCAACGGTTATTGGATCTTCAATCGACACCCATCTAGGCACCGACAAGGTGGATATGGATTTAAAACCCTCAGTAAACGTTTTCCATGCCTTGACAATGTTTTTTGGTGCCGCATCATCCCAATCACATTTTAGAGACCACAACGTCTGAATTAAAATTTTGGGAACAATAGTGCACAAAGATAGGAGCCCCAGGGGATCGAAGATTCTGAAAGTCGCAGACAAGATACTTCGTTTGGTAACAACGTCTGACGGAACTAATTTGATAGGAAAATTAAGACTGTCTGATGAAGGATTCCAATCTAGCCCTAAAGTATTTGTAGATTGACTTAGCATTAGACTACCTTTAGATTGTAATTTCTCTGAAGACAATAACGATGGCAAATTTGAACGATATTTGCGAAGTTTGAAACCAGCCTTGTGAAGAATTGACGATGTTGTTTGTTGAATAAATTGAATTCGGTCTTCTAAATCATTCGAGGTCAATAAATCATCGACATATATATCCTTTTGTATAACGGTTTTAATCAATTCGTCGTGACATTCTTCTCCTACTTGCCAGAGACATCTAGTCGCCAAATAACTTGCGCTAGTATATCCGTATGTAACCGTATTAAGCCGGAGGGTTTGTATAGGTTTTCTTTCAGAGTCACGCCAAAGAATCACCTGTAAATTTCTGTCAGACTCATCTATTAATACCTGTCGGTACATTTTTTCAATATCCGCTGATAACACATAACGATGTTGACGGAATCGGATCACAATATTGAAAAGAGAGTCTTGAACTGTAGGGCCTATCATTTGAATGTCGTTTATAGACAAACCTGATGTAGTGCGAGCTGACGCATCAAACACAACCCTAAGGCGCGTGGATTCACTATCCTCACGGATGACGGGGTGATGAGGCACGAAATAGGCGTTTTCAGATCGATCTATCTCTGTAATTGAAAGATGACCTAGACTGTGGTACTCTTTCAAAAAATCTACATATGCTGTCTTAAGATCCGGTTGTTTGCGAAAACGACATTCCAGATTAAGAAATCTTCGTTTGGCTACAAAATGTGATTCACCTAGACAATCTGGATCATCAAGCAACTGGCAACGTGGCAACTTAACACAAAAACGTCCTTCTTTAGTCCTGGTAGTGTGTTTTAAAAAATGAAGTTCACAAGTTTTTTCTTTATCAGTAAGTAGGGGTTTTTGTGGTAAGCTTTCCATCTCCCAAAAACGTTTTAAATCCGTATGAAGTTCGGCTAAAGTATTATTTTCTATATTTGTGAAATTACATTTGGTTTCTGAGTCACTTTTAGCAGCTCGATAGTGCATAGGACCTGCAATGAGCCATCCTAATTTGGAGTCATGTAGAATAGGGTTGCCCTTACCTAAAGAGTGCTGTTTAGGCTTAATTATATCCCAAAAAAGATCAGCACCGATTAGCAATCCTATTTCAGAAGGCTCATAAAAGCTGGGGTCTGCTAGTTCGAACGGTTTTAAATTTATATGAGTGACATTTAACCTTGTTTTGGGAATTTTTCCTGAAATTTGTGGAATGACTAAACAAGATGTCAAAATTTTGAATGGACGTACCTTCGATTGGATTTGTATATAACATCTTTCGGCATTAAGTTTAAAAGTAGTGTTACCTATACCAATAACATTTTTAGCTTCTGAGTCCAATGAAGTTAAATTTAATTTATTTCTCAATGCTTCTGTAATAAATGATGATTGACTGCCGTTGTCTAATAGAGCTTTAGTAGTTATAGATTTATTTGTGCTAGGATTAATAACGTCAACCAAAGCTGTACATAGCAATGTCTCAGAAGTTGAAATTGCTGACATAGAAACGGGGTTAGAAGCTTCCTCGTTAGTGTCTGGTTCTGTATCACTGTGTAAACAAGTATTATGGCGTTTTCTACAAATTTTACATGAACTTGGCAATCTACATAAATGGTTGTTATGACCTTTGCGTAAACAGTTTGTACACAATTTTTGCTTAGACACAAAGACTAACTTATCCTCAATTGACTTAGATTTAAACTTTGAACAATCATAAATACGATGGGAGCTATCATTGCAATATATGCATTGTTTAGATTGTGTTATAGACTGGTTACCCTGTTCTGTACTAATAAACGATTTTGTATGCGGAGTTGAAATTTTCTTGGTGCTATGTATGTGGCTCGGTAAAGGTTTATTGCCTGAATCGAGTTTGCTGCGATAAACGGATTCAAGAACATCAGCGCGTCCCCTTATAAACAACAAAAAATTATTCAATGTAGGTATATCCTCAGTGCTAACATTATTGTGGATATATTCTTCCCATTTGACACGAGAATTACTATCTAACTTATTTGCAAACATATATATGATCACGGTATCCCAATGGTCGGTCGGTTGTTTCAGCGTATTTAAAGCGCGTAAATTTTTTGTAATATGATCAATAAGAAATCTTAATGATTTATCAGATTCGCGTAACGGTTCAATACTGAATAAAACCTTTAAATGGTTATTAATTAATTGGCGAACATTATTATAGCGTTCACATAAAATACTCCATGCCTCTGTATAATTGTTGTCGGTAACTTCCAAATTACTGATCACTCGAGCAGCTTCACCCTCCAGATACGAATTCAAATAATGAAATTTGTGTATGTTTTTAATTTTAGAGTTGTGGTGTATTAAAGAACTAAATGTGTCGCGAAATACCAACCACTTATAGTAAGTACCATCAAAATTAATTATTTTAATAACAGGTAAGCGAAATCCAATTATTTCATGATTGACGTCGTCGGCAGAGGTGAAACTGCTGCTGTGCTCAAACGAGGACTTTTTTGTTACGCTATTTTCTGAAATAATTTCTTTTGCCCTTGCGATCGAACTGTAAAACGCTTGTTCAATTGTTTCTCTTATATCTAATTCGCTACTTAAATTTTTTTCATCTATCCCTTCAATTTCATTTTGCACGCTATCGAATTCGACAAATAACGCTTCAAGTCTAGCTATCTTCTGTGTCAACACGCTAATATCGGTAGGAATAGGTTTTCTACTTTTAAATTCATCTAACTGGTTAATAAATTTTGTTATGCGTCCTTTGATTGAAGCGCGTTTTAAATTTAAACATTTATATTTAGTTTCCATACTACCGTTATCAACGAGTAAACAACAAATAAATAGCAAATAAACAAAGTCAATTAGTTATTATTGCATACAATACGCTCCTTGCTTCGCCGGCTGTTATAACGGAAACCGGTTTAGATCAGCTGACGACCGCTCTGCACGGAGATCCGACGCGCGACAGTAGTATGCGTCTAGCCGAGCTGGGATGTATGCTTGATAGGTCCACCCGACAGCTGAAATATATGTTGATATGCGTTGTATTTCAACAAAAAATAACAAAGTTATGAAGGATATTGAATTATAGGCAGAACGAGGCGAAATAAACACTTTAGTGCGTAAAATAGTGACTATAGTGAGATATTAACGTTTATTATAAGTGACAGATCGACACAATAGTGCTAAGTTATTATAATTTGGTTATATCTGCATGTGCGCTTAATTAATTAATTGCTAAAATATGCTCAGATTTAAATTGATCCAACCTGGCAACGTAAAATATGTTTGTAATGATAAAACTAACAACTTTCGAATAGGTTAAGCTATTCTTAATTTTCTTTTTAAAATATAAAATGGGAAATTATTATAAAATAGGCTTTCAAGTCATACAATAATACGTAAAATAAAAAAATAAGCAACAAGAAAAATGTAATTGAATTTATATGTGGGTAATTAGATTCTCTTTCATTTATTTTATATCTTTGTTCGCACAAATGAGATAGCTGTTATAAAATAGGAAAGATATAGAATAATGGAACGGGCTCACTTTTGGCTGGTAAACCACTGCTGTGCTTCAGCTTGGCTGGTTCACGATGGCTGCAAAATTCTTGATGCCACGAGTTCACGGTGACCTTTGTCCCGAGCACGTAGTACGAGCTTAGTTCGGTTGTCGTCCGAAGATTACGTATTTAATTTTATTTTTCACGGTCGCCACTTATGTTCATTAAAGGAACATAAATAAAATAATGACCCACACGTTAAATAATTTATATTTGGAAATTAACAAAATTAGCGAGTATGCTGTTAATCGATTGAGGAACTATCGGCAATTAGCGGGGTCTCGGGGGTCATAGATGATCTGTGCCCCCCGTCCCTTGTGCAGACCCCGCGGACATCCGTTGGCGCTGTTGTCCTGGCGGCAACAGATATTGACAACGAATTTTTAAAAATATTTATTTATTTACGAAACGAAATTTTTTACAAGTCCAAGATTCGATACACGAACTTGTAGCCCTCACGTTTCCTCCTATTAAGGGCGTAATTTAAACGTCACGTAGGACTCTAGGGCTCCATCTCGTAGTGTCGATCGATATGCATCCGAGGATATCTCGCACGTTTCCCTATATCTATCGCGAAACGAGTTATCGACCGATATGTCTGACGATATTTTAAAAATCTACGAAAAATACATTTTTTGATCTACGTCCTCGAAACCTATGTCCGAACGTGGATATCGATCGTATGCATCCGTAGACGTCCGATTCGTCGGAATCGGACGGACGGTTCGCGAGTTATAGCCGAAAAACGGTTTCCCATTCTAGAGGCGACAAGTTCAATACACGAACTCAATACAATATATTTGTACACCGAATGTCATATTATCTTTAAATCATACATGTAAGGTGTGTGATGAGTGTGAATGATATGAAACAAGAGTTGTTTGTTATTTAATAAATATATTCGATTCTTTTATCTATCTTTTCACTACTAAGAACCGCCGAACGTATATATGATATATATATAAAAATTTTGTGTTTCGCGTATGTTGGTCTGTCCGGTCGTCGTTTGGTTTTATGTGTGTACGATATTTTCGTATAACACATTCCTCTCGATACGGACGATTATTCTCGCGACGACGCTCAATAATATTATAAATTATCATATAAATAATTAAATTAAACAGTGTTGATCGCCGACTGTCACGCGTAGTACGTTACTTCGATTTACATATTTTGCGTTAGTTTTTACTATTCGTATAAATAATGTGTATCGTCGTGATATATCAGCGTGATAGTTCTAACGGGATCCTATGATATAACGAACATTGCTCCCGTCCACCAGTGACCGGAAAGCTCTGTCGATGTTTTGATAATATTTTCGAATGGTAGATGATCTCTCTAACACCGGGCGAAGATCTAAATGTTGACGTATAAAATATGTTAACCGAACTCTTACCAATAGTGTTTGAGATAAACGAAAAAATGATCTCGTTCTAAGTAACAATCAATAGACGAGACTTTGATATATATATATATATATCGATGTCTTTAATATGTTAAAACGCGCGCGCGCACCACAACACAGCGATGTGTCGTATTGTGCGTTGTTTTGAACAACATTATAAATTTTATTTAGCCACCGTAATGCGTCGTCGTAACGACGACGATGCGTACGATGAGCTCAAGAGCTTCGCTCTCAACGGTCGTTACGGAGGGACTTAGAGATTTGCGTCTCGATAGAGACGTACGTTTCGGGCGACTTCGCATCACCTTTGTTAAGCTAGCTCCCTGGTTGATCCTGCCAGTAGTTATATGCTTGTCTCAAAGATTAAGCCATGCATGTCTCAGTGCAAGCCGTATTAAGGCGATACCGCGAATGGCTCAATATATCAGTTTTGGTTCCTTAGATCTTACTCAGTTACTTGGATAACTGTGGTAATTCTAGAGCTAATACATGCAATCAGAACTCTGACCAGTGATGGGATGAGTGCTTTTATTAGATCAAAACCAATCGACGGAGGGCCTCGCGTCCGAAGTCGTTAATTTTGATGAATCTGGATAACTTTTGCCGATCGCATGGTCCAGTACCGGCGACGCATCTTTCAAATGTCTGCCTTATCAACTTTCGATGGTAGTTTCTGCGACTACCATGGTTGTCACGGGTAACGGGGAATCAGGGTTCGATTCCGGAGAGGGAGCCTGAGAAACGGCTACCACATCCAAGGAAGGCAGCAGGCGCGCAAATTACCCACTCCCGGCACGGGGAGGTAGTGACGAAAAATAACGATACGGGACTCTTACGAGGCCTCGTAATCGGAATGAGTACACTTTAAATATTTTAACGAGGAACAATTGGAGGGCAAGTCTGGTGCCAGCAGCCGCGGTAATTCCAGCTCCAATAGCGTATACTAAAATTGTTGCGGTTAAAAAGCTCGTAGTTGCATTTGTGCGCCGCGCTGTCGGTGCATCGCATCCGTGGTGATACTGACACGTCTGCGGAGCATATCGTCGGTGAGCCGGCGGTAAAACGCCGGTTCAATATCAAAATCCTATCGCGGTGCTCTTCAGTGAGTGTCGAGATGGGCCGACAATTTTACTTTGAACAAATTAGAGTGCTCAAAGCGGGCTCAAAATGCCGCTTGAATATTTCGTGCATGGAATAATAGAATATGATCTCGGTTCTATTTTGTTGGTTTTCAGAACTCCGAGGTAATGATTAATAGGGATAACTGGGGGCATTCGTATTGCGACGTTAGAGGTGAAATTCTTGGATCGTCGCAAGACGAACATCAGCGAAAGCATTTGCCAAAGGTGTTTTCATCAATCAAGAACGAAAGTTAGAGGTTCGAAGGCGATTAGATACCGCCCTAGTTCTAACCGTAAATATGTCATCTAGCGATCCGCCGACGTTATTACAATGGCTCGGCGGGCAGCTTCCGGGAAACCAAAGATTTTGGACTCCGGGGGGAGTATGGTTGCAAAGCTGAAACTTAAAGGAATTGACGGAAGGGCACCACCAGGAGTGGAGCCTGCGGCTTAATTTGACTCAACACGGGAAATCTCACCAGGCCCGGACACCGGAAGGATTGACAGATTAATAGCTCTTTCTTGATTCGGTGGGTGGTGGTGCATGGCCGTTCTTAGTTGGTGGAGCGATTTGTCTGGTTAATTCCGGTAACGAACGAGACTCTAGCCTGCTAAATAGGCGTTGTCATTTAGGTGTGCGCGATTTCGGTCGCGCAACTCACTGACGGCGTATTAAAATTCTTCTTAGAGGGACCGGCGGCTTCGAGCCGCACGAGATTGAGCAATAACAGGTCTGTGATGCCCTTAGATGTCCTGGGCCGCACGCGCGCTACACTGAAGGAATCAGCATGTTCTCCCTGGCCTAGAGGCCCGGGCAACCCGTTGAAACTCCTTCGTGCTGGGGATTGGGGTTTGCAATTATCCCCCATAAACGAGGAATTCCTAGTAAGCGCGAGTCATAAGCTCGCGTTGATTACGTCCCTGCCCTTTGTACACACCGCCCGTCGCTACTACCGATTGAATGATTTAGTGAGGTCTTCGGACCGACACGCGGTGGCTTCACGGCCGTCGGCGTTGCTGGGAAGTTGACCAAACTTGATCATTTAGAGGAAGTAAAAGTCGTAACAAGGTTTCCGTAGGGGAACCTGCGGAAGGATCATTAACGTGTTTACGTCTCGCTATACGCTCTCGCGTCGCGGCGCTCACTTTTATTAGTGTTGCGTTGTTGTCGTCGTGTTGTTGTGTTGTGTGGGTCTGTGACATTAGATACCTCAAATAAATTTTTGAATAGCAGCAACGAAAACGATATGAACAGCAGCAGCGTTAACAGTTGATATACAATAACAACGACGATGCGTAGTAAATATTTATCGTTGTCCTTCGCGCAATACAAACGTGTAAAACTCGTATGTCAATTCGAAAGCATAAAATAATCAAATCGCATA
>OY365763.1:565000-572500 GCA_959347415.1 Mechanitis messenoides | reverse complement strand
AATTATGTCTAATTTTACTATTTTTTTAAGATTCTCGTGTATTTACGAAATTATATTAAAATATTGACAACGATATTTTAAAAATATTTATTTATTTACGAAACGAAATTTTTTACAAGTCCAAGATTCGATACACGAACTCGTAGCCCTCACTTTTCCTCCTATTGAGGGCGTAATTTAAACGTCACGTAGGACTCTAGGGCTCCATCTCGTAGTGTCGATCGATATGCATCCGAGGATATCTCGCACGTTTCCCTATATCTATCGCGAAACGAGTTATCGACCGATATGTCTGACGATATTTTAAAAATCTACGAAAAATACATTTTTTGATCTACGTCCTCGAAACCTATGTCCGAACGTGGATATCGATCGGATGCATCCGTAGACGTCCGATTCGTCGGAATCGGACGGACGGTTCGCGAGTTATAGCCGAAAAACGGTTTCCCATTCTAGAGGCGACAAGTTCAATACACGAACTCAATACGATATATTTTTGTACACCGAATGTCATATTATCTTTAAATCATACATGTAAGGTGTGTGATGAGTGTGAATGATATGAAACAAGAGTTGTTTGTTATTTAATAAATATATTCGATTCTTTTATCTATCTTTTCACTACTAAGAACCGCCGAACGTATATATGATATATATATAAAAATTTTGTGTTTCGCGTATGTTGGTCTGTCCGGTCGTCGTTTGGTTTTATGTGTGTACGATGATATTTTCGTATAACACATTCCTCTCGATACGGACGATTATTCTCGCGACGACGCTCAATAATATTATAAATTATATCATATAAATAATTAAATTAAACAGTGTTGATCGCCGACTGTCACGCGTAGTACGTTACTTCGATTTACATATTTTGCGTTAGTTTTTACTATTCGTATAAATAATGTGTATCGTCGTGATATATCAGCGTGATAGTTCTAACGGGATCCTATGATATAACGAACATTGCTCCCGTCCACCAGTGACCGGAAAGCTCTGTCGATGTTTTGATAATATTTTCGAATGGTAGATGATCTCTCTAACACCGGGCGAAGATCTAAATGTTGACGTATAAAATATGTTAACCGAACTCTTACCAATAGTGTTTGAGATAAACGAAAAAATGATCTCGTTCTAAGTAACAATCAATAGACGAGACTTTGATATATATATATCGATGTCTTTAATATGTTAAAACGCGCGCGCACCACAACACAGCGATGTGTCGTATTGTGCGTTGTTTTGAACAACATTATAAATTTTATTTAGCCACCGTAATGCGTCGTCGTAACGACGACGATGCGTACGATGAGCTCAAGAGCTTCGCTCTCAACGGTCGTTACGGAGGGACTTAGAGATTTGCGTCTCGATAGAGACGTACGTTTCGGGCGACTTCGCATCACCTTTGTTAAGCTAGCTCCCTGGTTGATCCTGCCAGTAGTTATATGCTTGTCTCAAAGATTAAGCCATGCATGTCTCAGTGCAAGCCGTATTAAGGCGATACCGCGAATGGCTCAATATATCAGTTTTGGTTCCTTAGATCTTACTCAGTTACTTGGATAACTGTGGTAATTCTAGAGCTAATACATGCAATCAGAACTCTGACCAGTGATGGGATGAGTGCTTTTATTAGATCAAAACCAATCGACGGAGGGCCTCGCGTCCGAAGTCGTTAATTTTGATGAATCTGGATAACTTTTGCCGATCGCATGGTCCAGTACCGGCGACGCATCTTTCAAATGTCTGCCTTATCAACTTTCGATGGTAGTTTCTGCGACTACCATGGTTGTCACGGGTAACGGGGAATCAGGGTTCGATTCCGGAGAGGGAGCCTGAGAAACGGCTACCACATCCAAGGAAGGCAGCAGGCGCGCAAATTACCCACTCCCGGCACGGGGAGGTAGTGACGAAAAATAACGATACGGGACTCTTACGAGGCCTCGTAATCGGAATGAGTACACTTTAAATATTTTAACGAGGAACAATTGGAGGGCAAGTCTGGTGCCAGCAGCCGCGGTAATTCCAGCTCCAATAGCGTATACTAAAATTGTTGCGGTTAAAAAGCTCGTAGTTGCATTTGTGCGCCGCGCTGTCGGTGCATCGCATCCGTGGTGATACTGACACGTCTGCGGAGCATATCGTCGGTGAGCCGGCGGTAAAACGCCGGTTCAATATCAAAATCCTATCGCGGTGCTCTTCAGTGAGTGTCGAGATGGGCCGACAATTTTACTTTGAACAAATTAGAGTGCTCAAAGCGGGCTCAAAATGCCGCTTGAATATTTCGTGCATGGAATAATAGAATATGATCTCGGTTCTATTTTGTTGGTTTTCAGAACTCCGAGGTAATGATTAATAGGGATAACTGGGGGCATTCGTATTGCGACGTTAGAGGTGAAATTCTTGGATCGTCGCAAGACGAACATCAGCGAAAGCATTTGCCAAAGGTGTTTTCATCAATCAAGAACGAAAGTTAGAGGTTCGAAGGCGATTAGATACCGCCCTAGTTCTAACCGTAAATATGTCATCTAGCGATCCGCCGACGTTATTACAATGGCTCGGCGGGCAGCTTCCGGGAAACCAAAGATTTTGGACTCCGGGGGGAGTATGGTTGCAAAGCTGAAACTTAAAGGAATTGACGGAAGGGCACCACCAGGAGTGGAGCCTGCGGCTTAATTTGACTCAACACGGGAAATCTCACCAGGCCCGGACACCGGAAGGATTGACAGATTAATAGCTCTTTCTTGATTCGGTGGGTGGTGGTGCATGGCCGTTCTTAGTTGGTGGAGCGATTTGTCTGGTTAATTCCGGTAACGAACGAGACTCTAGCCTGCTAAATAGGCGTTGTCATTTAGGTGTGCGCGATTTCGGTCGCGCAACTCACTGACGGCGTATTAAAATTCTTCTTAGAGGGACCGGCGGCTTCGAGCCGCACGAGATTGAGCAATAACAGGTCTGTGATGCCCTTAGATGTCCTGGGCCGCACGCGCGCTACACTGAAGGAATCAGCATGTTCTCCCTGGCCTAGAGGCCCGGGCAACCCGTTGAAACTCCTTCGTGCTGGGGATTGGGGTTTGCAATTATCCCCCATAAACGAGGAATTCCTAGTAAGCGCGAGTCATAAGCTCGCGTTGATTACGTCCCTGCCCTTTGTACACACCGCCCGTCGCTACTACCGATTGAATGATTTAGTGAGGTCTTCGGACCGACACGCGGTGGCTTCACGGCCGTCGGCGTTGCTGGGAAGTTGACCAAACTTGATCATTTAGAGGAAGTAAAAGTCGTAACAAGGTTTCCGTAGGGGAACCTGCGGAAGGATCATTAACGTGTTTACGTCTCGCTATACGCTCTCGCGTCGCGGCGCTCACTTTTATTAGTGTTGCGTTGTTGTCGTGTTGTTGTGTTGTGTGGGTCTGTGACATTAGATACCTCAAATAAATTTTTGAATAGCAGCAACGAAAACGATATGAACAGCAGCAGCGTTAACAGTTGATATACAATAACAACGACGATGCTTAGTAAATATTTATCGTTGTCCTTCGCGCAATACGAACGTAAAACTCGTATGTCAATTCGAAAGCATAAAATAATCAAATCGCATAGTCTATAAACTCTGGCTATCTCGTCTGACGTAGACCGGTAAGAATCCGCGCCGCGAGTCACATACTTGATTATGCCGCAGATCGATAGTCGAATCTTAATCGAGTCGATTATATAAGATCTAATGAGTTAGAAGACAGAGCGAGAGATTTTGCGATTAGAGTTAAAGTTACGTGCGAGTGCGCGAATGGATGATGCGATAAATGTAGAAAGCTTTGTCGGTATTTCGATAGTTACGCTCCTATCGTATCGTATCGTTCGCGATTCAAAACAAAAATATTATGCGGTTCGGTGGATGGTTACCGCATACCGATGATACGGCTATCGTATCTCACGTGTATAATAATACGTGTGTGTGTATACTTTAGGCAAGTCTTCGGTTCGGTCGTTCCTCCGGTCTGACTGTTCGATATAATCGTTCGTATCTCTTTTATCACAATCTCGGTGAGATATAGATATATAGATGATGGGTTCGATATAATCTTACGTCTTGACAAAACAACAATAAAATTAAAATACGCGAAAGCAACCTTTTCGACGAGCCTATTGATTTAAGCGAGTCTTAATAAAAAAAAGGTAGCCGGAGCCGTTACACAAAAATAATAAATTAAACCATTACCCTGGACGGTGGATCACTTGGCTCGCGGGTCGATGAAGAACGCAGTTAACTGCGCGTCATAGTGTGAACTGCAGGACACATTTGAACATCGACATTTCGAACGCACATTGCGGTCCGTGGAGAAATATCCAGGACCACTCCTGTCTGAGGGCCGGCTGCATAAAATAATATATCACACTGTTCACACATATATAATAAAACTATATTATTAATTTAATATGTGTTTTGTTGTGCGAGTGAACATATGACGGTTCCGAGGAAGGGATACTGCGCTTCGATATAATTTCGTTGTGCGGCGTCTCCGAATCTGTCCGTTTAAAAATTATATTATTTATATATATATATATACGACCGAAACACTATTTTCATCGTAATGTATATTATTATATATGACGTGCGAACATATCATACTATGATACGTACGCGCTTTACCAATAGCGACTATTGCGCCTCGATGAGAGAGATATTTTCATCTTTCTTACAAGCGAACGCGTTACATCACAGTACACATTCGTTGCCGAGAGCGCGATATCTGCTCCCTTCGATCCTAAGAATATGAAATTGAAACGAAAGTTTTTATTTAATTCGACGGTGATATGAGGGTAAGCAATATAAAATATCCGATGCTCTCGTTTCGCATACGATCATGTGTCAGATGTACGATGCGTTTAAATATAGTAGAGATTGTTATGAAAATTTAACTCTTGTGCTTTAAGTCCGGTATATGCGCAATAAGTAATCGTATATGATTTTTTTGCTTCATAATATTATGATTTCATTACATATATGAGAATAATTTAACGTGTTTACACGGATACGGATATTATAAATATAAACAAAAAAGTAGGCGGACACGACGTCCGAAGGGCGCGTCGACGCCGGTTCCGCTCGTTCGCGCTTAAACACGCGACGAGTGGTTCGCGGCGCCGTAGCGCTGACGGATATCGCGTCTGCCTCGTTTTTTATCGTTGGCCTCAGATCAGGGAGGATCACCCGCCGAATTTAAGCATATTAGTAAGCGGAGGAAAAGAAACTAACCAGGATTTCCTTAGTAGCGGCGAGCGAACAGGAAATAGCCCAGCACTGAATCCCGCGGTTGTAACGATCGCGGGAGATGTGGTGTTCGGGAGGTTCCGCTTTCTCGTCGTCGCCACTCCTGTCCAAGTTCGTCTTGAACGGGGCCGTTTTCCCGTAGAGGGTGCCAGGCCCGTAGCGACGGAGCGAGACGGCGAGAGGGACACTCCTCAGAGTCGGGTTGCTTGAGAGTGCAGCCCTAAGTGGGTGTTTGCCCTATTTGCGGCGGTGTCCGGATACTCTCTGCGGACCTTGAAAATTCAGGTGAGGGATGTACGTGGAGATGTCGCGCCGGTTCGTACCCATATCCGCAGCAGGTCTCCAAGGTGAAGAGCCTCTAGTCGATAGAATAATGTAGGTAAGGGAAGTCGGCAAATTGGATCCGTAACTTCGGAATAAGGATTGGCTCTGAGGACCGGGGCGTGTCGGGTTTGGACGGGAAGCGGATGCGGCCGGTGCCGGGCCTGGTCGATGCTCTGCCATCTCTTTCGGGGGGCGGTGGGGCAGAATCCGGACCCGCGTTCCGGCCTTCCGCGGATCTTCCTAGCCGTAAGGTCGCGTCGGTTTCGTTTCGTGCGCGATCGGCGCGGTCCTGTACGACCGCCGTTCAACGGTCAGCTCAGAACTGGCACGGACAAGGGGAATCCGACTGTCTAATTAAAACAAAGCATTGCGATGGCCCTCGCGGGTGTTGACGCAATGTGATTTCTGCCCAGTGCTCTGAATGTCAACGTGAAGAAATTCAAGCAAGCGCGGGTAAACGGCGGGAGTAACTATGACTCTCTTAAGTTCCACCTCCTAACGGAGTTAGAGTTTGTCATTAGTTGCTCCTGGGTTGTGTTTCGTGCGCGTTTCCGAGCCAGCCGGCTAGCAACGGGGATGCGATCCACGCGATCATGATCCAGCAACGGGGAAGAGTGTCACAGGGGCTGTTACAACCTCGACACGACGCCCAACTCCTACCCACGGCCTGCTCGTGGCGCCGCCGCTATCATCTAGCGTGGGAGGGGGGGGCCACCTAAATGACGCAGCCCTACAGAAGTCGGTACGGGATCTGCATGCCTCGTTGGTGCGTACCTAAAATCAATGACGAGGCCAGAAGCATCATTTCCGCTGTTCGCTGCGCCACTGCCGCGGGCTTGTCTCTCGGTACTGGCGCAGTGCGCAGTCAGGCTTGTCCCTGGGTCCCCTTCGGGGTGATGCGCCACTCTCTTTCGTCGAGTGTGACCCAGGTGTTGGCTGTGGGTTGAGATACCTGCAGCAGTCCCGATGGGTGGTTTCTACGGATTCCGCCAAGCCTAGCGACTTTCTTCGGTTGGGACCTCGCGAAGTCGTGGGCGAACCCTAGCGGTGGGGTTTGCGACCCCGCCGCATCAGGATGAATTGATTTGCAAAGAAACCCAAGATGAATATTAAGGGCCACCCCGATCTCCCACAGGAGTCGGGGAGCATGGTCAATTCTTCTCCTTTGACCCGGTCCGACGCTCTCGGCGAGAGAACGGATCGGCGGTCAGAGAGTTGGACGTGTCTGGCATGTGCACGATCCTTTACCACAAAGACGGGTTTGGGTGTCCATAAAAGGAGGGCCCATCCCGTTGAGGCAAACATGGAGGCGGCTCCAAATATGGCAAAGCGCAGGTGGAGTGATGAAGAGCTCCTCTTGCTGGCAAGGACCGAGGCGCGGCTGACGAAAGAGGAAGGGAGGTGCACGAATGTACACCTTCTCGCCAAATTGCCACAGCTCCAACGGACGCTGGAGGCGATAAAGGGACAGAGACGGAGTGCGAAGTACAAAGAGCTGGTTAAAACCTGCTCGGAGGAAATCGCACTCTCGGATCTGGACCCTATTGCGAGAAGGGATTCGAGCGCTCAACTGACTCCTGATGCGCAGCCTTCGGCCATGCCGCAGAGGGCTACTGAAGCCTCTCTACCGGCTAATGAACCATCCGCAGCTGAAACTCGAATCAGTTCTAACGCGGCGCATGTGATCGAGGCACTCTTAAAGAGGGCCGCGGCACGGAAGCAGCGCGGCGGACTGCGAGGGAAGGTTGCGAGGCCCCGCCATAACAAAACTAAAAAACCTGGATATGACACTAACACTTCTAAAAGAAAACAGAGAAGAGTAGAGTACGCAAGAGTACAAGAATTGTTCAAAAAGTGCCCCAGTCGAGCTTCGGCAGAAGTTATAAATGGAGAGTGCCGGGAAACGC
>OY365763.1:555000-560000 GCA_959347415.1 Mechanitis messenoides | reverse complement strand
GAGGGCGTAATTTAAACGTCACGTAGGACTCTAGGGCTCCATCTCGTAGTGTCGATCGATATGCATCCGAGGATATCTCGCACGTTTCCCTATATCTATCGCGAAACGAGTTATCGACCGATATGTCTGACGATATTTTAAAAATCTACGAAAAATACATTTTTTGATCTACGTCCTCGAAACCTATGTCCGAACGTGGATATCGATCGGATGCATCCGTAGACGTCCGATTCGTCGGAATCGGACGGACGGTTCGCGAGTTATAGCCGAAAAACGGTTTCCCATTCTAGAGGCGACAAGTTCAATACACGAACTCAATACGATATATTTTTGTACACCGAATGTCATATTATCTTTAAATCATACATGTAAGGTGTGTGATGAGTGTGAATGATATGAAACAAGAGTTGTTTGTTATTTAATAAATATATTCGATTCTTTTATCTATCTTTTCACTACTAAGAACCGCCGAACGTATATATGATATATATATAAAAATTTTGTGTTTCGCGTATGTTGGTCTGTCCGGTCGTCGTTTGGTTTTATGTGTGTACGATGATATTTTCGTATAACACATTCCTCTCGATACGGACGATTATTCTCGCGACGACGCTCAATAATATTATAAATTATATCATATAAATAATTAAATTAAACAGTGTTGATCGCCGACTGTCACGCGTAGTACGTTACTTCGATTTACATATTTTGCGTTAGTTTTTACTATTCGTATAAATAATGTGTATCGTCGTGATATATCAGCGTGATAGTTCTAACGGGATCCTATGATATAACGAACATTGCTCCCGTCCACCAGTGACCGGAAAGCTCTGTCGATGTTTTGATAATATTTTCGAATGGTAGATGATCTCTCTAACACCGGGCGAAGATCTAAATGTTGACGTATAAAATATGTTAACCGAACTCTTACCAATAGTGTTTGAGATAAACGAAAAAATGATCTCGTTCTAAGTAACAATCAATAGACGAGACTTTGATATATATATATCGATGTCTTTAATATGTTAAAACGCGCGCGCACCACAACACAGCGATGTGTCGTATTGTGCGTTGTTTTGAACAACATTATAAATTTTATTTAGCCACCGTAATGCGTCGTCGTAACGACGACGATGCGTACGATGAGCTCAAGAGCTTCGCTCTCAACGGTCGTTACGGAGGGACTTAGAGATTTGCGTCTCGATAGAGACGTACGTTTCGGGCGACTTCGCATCACCTTTGTTAAGCTAGCTCCCTGGTTGATCCTGCCAGTAGTTATATGCTTGTCTCAAAGATTAAGCCATGCATGTCTCAGTGCAAGCCGTATTAAGGCGATACCGCGAATGGCTCAATATATCAGTTTTGGTTCCTTAGATCTTACTCAGTTACTTGGATAACTGTGGTAATTCTAGAGCTAATACATGCAATCAGAACTCTGACCAGTGATGGGATGAGTGCTTTTATTAGATCAAAACCAATCGACGGAGGGCCTCGCGTCCGAAGTCGTTAATTTTGATGAATCTGGATAACTTTTGCCGATCGCATGGTCCAGTACCGGCGACGCATCTTTCAAATGTCTGCCTTATCAACTTTCGATGGTAGTTTCTGCGACTACCATGGTTGTCACGGGTAACGGGGAATCAGGGTTCGATTCCGGAGAGGGAGCCTGAGAAACGGCTACCACATCCAAGGAAGGCAGCAGGCGCGCAAATTACCCACTCCCGGCACGGGGAGGTAGTGACGAAAAATAACGATACGGGACTCTTACGAGGCCTCGTAATCGGAATGAGTACACTTTAAATATTTTAACGAGGAACAATTGGAGGGCAAGTCTGGTGCCAGCAGCCGCGGTAATTCCAGCTCCAATAGCGTATACTAAAATTGTTGCGGTTAAAAAGCTCGTAGTTGCATTTGTGCGCCGCGCTGTCGGTGCATCGCATCCGTGGTGATACTGACACGTCTGCGGAGCATATCGTCGGTGAGCCGGCGGTAAAACGCCGGTTCAATATCAAAATCCTATCGCGGTGCTCTTCAGTGAGTGTCGAGATGGGCCGACAATTTTACTTTGAACAAATTAGAGTGCTCAAAGCGGGCTCAAAATGCCGCTTGAATATTTCGTGCATGGAATAATAGAATATGATCTCGGTTCTATTTTGTTGGTTTTCAGAACTCCGAGGTAATGATTAATAGGGATAACTGGGGGCATTCGTATTGCGACGTTAGAGGTGAAATTCTTGGATCGTCGCAAGACGAACATCAGCGAAAGCATTTGCCAAAGGTGTTTTCATCAATCAAGAACGAAAGTTAGAGGTTCGAAGGCGATTAGATACCGCCCTAGTTCTAACCGTAAATATGTCATCTAGCGATCCGCCGACGTTATTACAATGGCTCGGCGGGCAGCTTCCGGGAAACCAAAGATTTTGGACTCCGGGGGGAGTATGGTTGCAAAGCTGAAACTTAAAGGAATTGACGGAAGGGCACCACCAGGAGTGGAGCCTGCGGCTTAATTTGACTCAACACGGGAAATCTCACCAGGCCCGGACACCGGAAGGATTGACAGATTAATAGCTCTTTCTTGATTCGGTGGGTGGTGGTGCATGGCCGTTCTTAGTTGGTGGAGCGATTTGTCTGGTTAATTCCGGTAACGAACGAGACTCTAGCCTGCTAAATAGGCGTTGTCATTTAGGTGTGCGCGATTTCGGTCGCGCAACTCACTGACGGCGTATTAAAATTCTTCTTAGAGGGACCGGCGGCTTCGAGCCGCACGAGATTGAGCAATAACAGGTCTGTGATGCCCTTAGATGTCCTGGGCCGCACGCGCGCTACACTGAAGGAATCAGCATGTTCTCCCTGGCCTAGAGGCCCGGGCAACCCGTTGAAACTCCTTCGTGCTGGGGATTGGGGTTTGCAATTATCCCCCATAAACGAGGAATTCCTAGTAAGCGCGAGTCATAAGCTCGCGTTGATTACGTCCCTGCCCTTTGTACACACCGCCCGTCGCTACTACCGATTGAATGATTTAGTGAGGTCTTCGGACCGACACGCGGTGGCTTCACGGCCGTCGGCGTTGCTGGGAAGTTGACCAAACTTGATCATTTAGAGGAAGTAAAAGTCGTAACAAGGTTTCCGTAGGGGAACCTGCGGAAGGATCATTAACGTGTTTACGTCTCGCTATACGCTCTCGCGTCGCGGCGCTCACTTTTATTAGTGTTGCGTTGTTGTCGTGTTGTTGTGTTGTGTGGGTCTGTGACATTAGATACCTCAAATAAATTTTTGAATAGCAGCAACGAAAACGATATGAACAGCAGCAGCGTTAACAGTTGATATACAATAACAACGACGATGCTTAGTAAATATTTATCGTTGTCCTTCGCGCAATACGAACGTAAAACTCGTATGTCAATTCGAAAGCATAAAATAATCAAATCGCATAGTCTATAAACTCTGGCTATCTCGTCTGACGTAGACCGGTAAGAATCCGCGCCGCGAGTCACATACTTGATTATGCCGCAGATCGATAGTCGAATCTTAATCGAGTCGATTATATAAGATCTAATGAGTTAGAAGACAGAGCGAGAGATTTTGCGATTAGAGTTAAAGTTACGTGCGAGTGCGCGAATGGATGATGCGATAAATGTAGAAAGCTTTGTCGGTATTTCGATAGTTACGCTCCTATCGTATCGTATCGTTCGCGATTCAAAACAAAAATATTATGCGGTTCGGTGGATGGTTACCGCATACCGATGATACGGCTATCGTATCTCACGTGTATAATAATACGTGTGTGTGTATACTTTAGGCAAGTCTTCGGTTCGGTCGTTCCTCCGGTCTGACTGTTCGATATAATCGTTCGTATCTCTTTTATCACAATCTCGGTGAGATATAGATATATAGATGATGGGTTCGATATAATCTTACGTCTTGACAAAACAACAATAAAATTAAAATACGCGAAAGCAACCTTTTCGACGAGCCTATTGATTTAAGCGAGTCTTAATAAAAAAAAGGTAGCCGGAGCCGTTACACAAAAATAATAAATTAAACCATTACCCTGGACGGTGGATCACTTGGCTCGCGGGTCGATGAAGAACGCAGTTAACTGCGCGTCATAGTGTGAACTGCAGGACACATTTGAACATCGACATTTCGAACGCACATTGCGGTCCGTGGAGAAATATCCAGGACCACTCCTGTCTGAGGGCCGGCTGCATAAAATAATATATCACACTGTTCACACATATATAATAAAACTATATTATTAATTTAATATGTGTTTTGTTGTGCGAGTGAACATATGACGGTTCCGAGGAAGGGATACTGCGCTTCGATATAATTTCGTTGTGCGGCGTCTCCGAATCTGTCCGTTTAAAAATTATATTATTTATATATATATATATACGACCGAAACACTATTTTCATCGTAATGTATATTATTATATATGACGTGCGAACATATCATACTATGATACGTACGCGCTTTACCAATAGCGACTATTGCGCCTCGATGAGAGAGATATTTTCATCTTTCTTACAAGCGAACGCGTTACATCACAGTACACATTCGTTGCCGAGAGCGCGATATCTGCTCCCTTCGATCCTAAGAATATGAAATTGAAACGAAAGTTTTTATTTAATTCGACGGTGATATGAGGGTAAGCAATATAAAATATCCGATGCTCTCGTTTCGCATACGATCATGTGTCAGATGTACGATGCGTTTAAATATAGTAGAGATTGTTATGAAAATTTAACTCTTGTGCTTTAAGTCCGGTATATGCGCAATAAGTAATCGTATATGATTTTTTTGCTTCATAATATTATGATTTCATTACATATATGAGAATAATTTAACGTGTTTACACGGATACGGATATTATAAATATAAACAAAAAAGTAGGCGGACACGACGTCCGAAGGGCGCGTCGACGCCGGTTCCGCTCGTTCGCGCTTAAACACGCGACGAGTGGTTCGCGGCGCCGTAGCGCTGACGGATATCGCGT
>OY365763.1:545000-547500 GCA_959347415.1 Mechanitis messenoides | reverse complement strand
ATCGCATGGTCCAGTACCGGCGACGCATCTTTCAAATGTCTGCCTTATCAACTTTCGATGGTAGTTTCTGCGACTACCATGGTTGTCACGGGTAACGGGGAATCAGGGTTCGATTCCGGAGAGGGAGCCTGAGAAACGGCTACCACATCCAAGGAAGGCAGCAGGCGCGCAAATTACCCACTCCCGGCACGGGGAGGTAGTGACGAAAAATAACGATACGGGACTCTTACGAGGCCTCGTAATCGGAATGAGTACACTTTAAATATTTTAACGAGGAACAATTGGAGGGCAAGTCTGGTGCCAGCAGCCGCGGTAATTCCAGCTCCAATAGCGTATACTAAAATTGTTGCGGTTAAAAAGCTCGTAGTTGCATTTGTGCGCCGCGCTGTCGGTGCATCGCATCCGTGGTGATACTGACACGTCTGCGGAGCATATCGTCGGTGAGCCGGCGGTAAAACGCCGGTTCAATATCAAAATCCTATCGCGGTGCTCTTCAGTGAGTGTCGAGATGGGCCGACAATTTTACTTTGAACAAATTAGAGTGCTCAAAGCGGGCTCAAAATGCCGCTTGAATATTTCGTGCATGGAATAATAGAATATGATCTCGGTTCTATTTTGTTGGTTTTCAGAACTCCGAGGTAATGATTAATAGGGATAACTGGGGGCATTCGTATTGCGACGTTAGAGGTGAAATTCTTGGATCGTCGCAAGACGAACATCAGCGAAAGCATTTGCCAAAGGTGTTTTCATCAATCAAGAACGAAAGTTAGAGGTTCGAAGGCGATTAGATACCGCCCTAGTTCTAACCGTAAATATGTCATCTAGCGATCCGCCGACGTTATTACAATGGCTCGGCGGGCAGCTTCCGGGAAACCAAAGATTTTGGACTCCGGGGGGAGTATGGTTGCAAAGCTGAAACTTAAAGGAATTGACGGAAGGGCACCACCAGGAGTGGAGCCTGCGGCTTAATTTGACTCAACACGGGAAATCTCACCAGGCCCGGACACCGGAAGGATTGACAGATTAATAGCTCTTTCTTGATTCGGTGGGTGGTGGTGCATGGCCGTTCTTAGTTGGTGGAGCGATTTGTCTGGTTAATTCCGGTAACGAACGAGACTCTAGCCTGCTAAATAGGCGTTGTCATTTAGGTGTGCGCGATTTCGGTCGCGCAACTCACTGACGGCGTATTAAAATTCTTCTTAGAGGGACCGGCGGCTTCGAGCCGCACGAGATTGAGCAATAACAGGTCTGTGATGCCCTTAGATGTCCTGGGCCGCACGCGCGCTACACTGAAGGAATCAGCATGTTCTCCCTGGCCTAGAGGCCCGGGCAACCCGTTGAAACTCCTTCGTGCTGGGGATTGGGGTTTGCAATTATCCCCCATAAACGAGGAATTCCTAGTAAGCGCGAGTCATAAGCTCGCGTTGATTACGTCCCTGCCCTTTGTACACACCGCCCGTCGCTACTACCGATTGAATGATTTAGTGAGGTCTTCGGACCGACACGCGGTGGCTTCACGGCCGTCGGCGTTGCTGGGAAGTTGACCAAACTTGATCATTTAGAGGAAGTAAAAGTCGTAACAAGGTTTCCGTAGGGGAACCTGCGGAAGGATCATTAACGTGTTTACGTCTCGCTATACGCTCTCGCGTCGCGGCGCTCACTTTTATTAGTGTTGCGTTGTTGTCGTGTTGTTGTGTTGTGTGGGTCTGTGACATTAGATACCTCAAATAAATTTTTGAATAGCAGCAACGAAAACGATATGAACAGCAGCAGCGTTAACAGTTGATATACAATAACAACGACGATGCTTAGTAAATATTTATCGTTGTCCTTCGCGCAATACGAACGTAAAACTCGTATGTCAATTCGAAAGCATAAAATAATCAAATCGCATAGTCTATAAACTCTGGCTATCTCGTCTGACGTAGACCGGTAAGAATCCGCGCCGCGAGTCACATACTTGATTATGCCGCAGATCGATAGTCGAATCTTAATCGAGTCGATTATATAAGATCTAATGAGTTAGAAGACAGAGCGAGAGATTTTGCGATTAGAGTTAAAGTTACGTGCGAGTGCGCGAATGGATGATGCGATAAATGTAGAAAGCTTTGTCGGTATTTCGATAGTTACGCTCCTATCGTATCGTATCGTTCGCGATTCAAAACAAAAATATTATGCGGTTCGGTGGATGGTTACCGCATACCGATGATACGGCTATCGTATCTCACGTGTATAATAATACGTGTGTGTGTATACTTTAGGCAAGTCTTCGGTTCGGTCGTTCCTCCGGTCTGACTGTTCGATATAATCGTTCGTATCTCTTTTATCACAATCTCGGTGAGATATAGATATATAGATGATGGGTTCGATATAATCTTACGTCTTGACAAAACAACAATAAAATTAAAATACGCGAAAGCAACCTTTTCGACGAGCCTATTGATTTAAGCGAGTCTTAATAAAAAAAAGGTAGCCGGAGCCGTTACACAAAAATAATAAA
>OY365763.1:535000-537500 GCA_959347415.1 Mechanitis messenoides | reverse complement strand
GGTTCCTTAGATCTTACTCAGTTACTTGGATAACTGTGGTAATTCTAGAGCTAATACATGCAATCAGAACTCTGACCAGTGATGGGATGAGTGCTTTTATTAGATCAAAACCAATCGACGGAGGGCCTCGCGTCCGAAGTCGTTAATTTTGATGAATCTGGATAACTTTTGCCGATCGCATGGTCCAGTACCGGCGACGCATCTTTCAAATGTCTGCCTTATCAACTTTCGATGGTAGTTTCTGCGACTACCATGGTTGTCACGGGTAACGGGGAATCAGGGTTCGATTCCGGAGAGGGAGCCTGAGAAACGGCTACCACATCCAAGGAAGGCAGCAGGCGCGCAAATTACCCACTCCCGGCACGGGGAGGTAGTGACGAAAAATAACGATACGGGACTCTTACGAGGCCTCGTAATCGGAATGAGTACACTTTAAATATTTTAACGAGGAACAATTGGAGGGCAAGTCTGGTGCCAGCAGCCGCGGTAATTCCAGCTCCAATAGCGTATACTAAAATTGTTGCGGTTAAAAAGCTCGTAGTTGCATTTGTGCGCCGCGCTGTCGGTGCATCGCATCCGTGGTGATACTGACACGTCTGCGGAGCATATCGTCGGTGAGCCGGCGGTAAAACGCCGGTTCAATATCAAAATCCTATCGCGGTGCTCTTCAGTGAGTGTCGAGATGGGCCGACAATTTTACTTTGAACAAATTAGAGTGCTCAAAGCGGGCTCAAAATGCCGCTTGAATATTTCGTGCATGGAATAATAGAATATGATCTCGGTTCTATTTTGTTGGTTTTCAGAACTCCGAGGTAATGATTAATAGGGATAACTGGGGGCATTCGTATTGCGACGTTAGAGGTGAAATTCTTGGATCGTCGCAAGACGAACATCAGCGAAAGCATTTGCCAAAGGTGTTTTCATCAATCAAGAACGAAAGTTAGAGGTTCGAAGGCGATTAGATACCGCCCTAGTTCTAACCGTAAATATGTCATCTAGCGATCCGCCGACGTTATTACAATGGCTCGGCGGGCAGCTTCCGGGAAACCAAAGATTTTGGACTCCGGGGGGAGTATGGTTGCAAAGCTGAAACTTAAAGGAATTGACGGAAGGGCACCACCAGGAGTGGAGCCTGCGGCTTAATTTGACTCAACACGGGAAATCTCACCAGGCCCGGACACCGGAAGGATTGACAGATTAATAGCTCTTTCTTGATTCGGTGGGTGGTGGTGCATGGCCGTTCTTAGTTGGTGGAGCGATTTGTCTGGTTAATTCCGGTAACGAACGAGACTCTAGCCTGCTAAATAGGCGTTGTCATTTAGGTGTGCGCGATTTCGGTCGCGCAACTCACTGACGGCGTATTAAAATTCTTCTTAGAGGGACCGGCGGCTTCGAGCCGCACGAGATTGAGCAATAACAGGTCTGTGATGCCCTTAGATGTCCTGGGCCGCACGCGCGCTACACTGAAGGAATCAGCATGTTCTCCCTGGCCTAGAGGCCCGGGCAACCCGTTGAAACTCCTTCGTGCTGGGGATTGGGGTTTGCAATTATCCCCCATAAACGAGGAATTCCTAGTAAGCGCGAGTCATAAGCTCGCGTTGATTACGTCCCTGCCCTTTGTACACACCGCCCGTCGCTACTACCGATTGAATGATTTAGTGAGGTCTTCGGACCGACACGCGGTGGCTTCACGGCCGTCGGCGTTGCTGGGAAGTTGACCAAACTTGATCATTTAGAGGAAGTAAAAGTCGTAACAAGGTTTCCGTAGGGGAACCTGCGGAAGGATCATTAACGTGTTTACGTCTCGCTATACGCTCTCGCGTCGCGGCGCTCACTTTTATTAGTGTTGCGTTGTTGTCGTGTTGTTGTGTTGTGTGGGTCTGTGACATTAGATACCTCAAATAAATTTTTGAATAGCAGCAACGAAAACGATATGAACAGCAGCAGCGTTAACAGTTGATATACAATAACAACGACGATGCTTAGTAAATATTTATCGTTGTCCTTCGCGCAATACGAACGTAAAACTCGTATGTCAATTCGAAAGCATAAAATAATCAAATCGCATAGTCTATAAACTCTGGCTATCTCGTCTGACGTAGACCGGTAAGAATCCGCGCCGCGAGTCACATACTTGATTATGCCGCAGATCGATAGTCGAATCTTAATCGAGTCGATTATATAAGATCTAATGAGTTAGAAGACAGAGCGAGAGATTTTGCGATTAGAGTTAAAGTTACGTGCGAGTGCGCGAATGGATGATGCGATAAATGTAGAAAGCTTTGTCGGTATTTCGATAGTTACGCTCCTATCGTATCGTATCGTTCGCGATTCAAAACAAAAATATTATGCGGTTCGGTGGATGGTTACCGCATACCGATGATACGGCTATCGTATCTCACGTGTATAATAATACGTGTGTGTGTATACTTTAGGCAAGTCTTCGGTTCGGTCGTTCCTCCGGTCTGACTGTTCGATATAATCGTTCGTATCTCTTTTA
>OY365763.1:525000-527500 GCA_959347415.1 Mechanitis messenoides | reverse complement strand
TAGAGATTTGCGTCTCGATAGAGACGTACGTTTCGGGCGACTTCGCATCACCTTTGTTAAGCTAGCTCCCTGGTTGATCCTGCCAGTAGTTATATGCTTGTCTCAAAGATTAAGCCATGCATGTCTCAGTGCAAGCCGTATTAAGGCGATACCGCGAATGGCTCAATATATCAGTTTTGGTTCCTTAGATCTTACTCAGTTACTTGGATAACTGTGGTAATTCTAGAGCTAATACATGCAATCAGAACTCTGACCAGTGATGGGATGAGTGCTTTTATTAGATCAAAACCAATCGACGGAGGGCCTCGCGTCCGAAGTCGTTAATTTTGATGAATCTGGATAACTTTTGCCGATCGCATGGTCCAGTACCGGCGACGCATCTTTCAAATGTCTGCCTTATCAACTTTCGATGGTAGTTTCTGCGACTACCATGGTTGTCACGGGTAACGGGGAATCAGGGTTCGATTCCGGAGAGGGAGCCTGAGAAACGGCTACCACATCCAAGGAAGGCAGCAGGCGCGCAAATTACCCACTCCCGGCACGGGGAGGTAGTGACGAAAAATAACGATACGGGACTCTTACGAGGCCTCGTAATCGGAATGAGTACACTTTAAATATTTTAACGAGGAACAATTGGAGGGCAAGTCTGGTGCCAGCAGCCGCGGTAATTCCAGCTCCAATAGCGTATACTAAAATTGTTGCGGTTAAAAAGCTCGTAGTTGCATTTGTGCGCCGCGCTGTCGGTGCATCGCATCCGTGGTGATACTGACACGTCTGCGGAGCATATCGTCGGTGAGCCGGCGGTAAAACGCCGGTTCAATATCAAAATCCTATCGCGGTGCTCTTCAGTGAGTGTCGAGATGGGCCGACAATTTTACTTTGAACAAATTAGAGTGCTCAAAGCGGGCTCAAAATGCCGCTTGAATATTTCGTGCATGGAATAATAGAATATGATCTCGGTTCTATTTTGTTGGTTTTCAGAACTCCGAGGTAATGATTAATAGGGATAACTGGGGGCATTCGTATTGCGACGTTAGAGGTGAAATTCTTGGATCGTCGCAAGACGAACATCAGCGAAAGCATTTGCCAAAGGTGTTTTCATCAATCAAGAACGAAAGTTAGAGGTTCGAAGGCGATTAGATACCGCCCTAGTTCTAACCGTAAATATGTCATCTAGCGATCCGCCGACGTTATTACAATGGCTCGGCGGGCAGCTTCCGGGAAACCAAAGATTTTGGACTCCGGGGGGAGTATGGTTGCAAAGCTGAAACTTAAAGGAATTGACGGAAGGGCACCACCAGGAGTGGAGCCTGCGGCTTAATTTGACTCAACACGGGAAATCTCACCAGGCCCGGACACCGGAAGGATTGACAGATTAATAGCTCTTTCTTGATTCGGTGGGTGGTGGTGCATGGCCGTTCTTAGTTGGTGGAGCGATTTGTCTGGTTAATTCCGGTAACGAACGAGACTCTAGCCTGCTAAATAGGCGTTGTCATTTAGGTGTGCGCGATTTCGGTCGCGCAACTCACTGACGGCGTATTAAAATTCTTCTTAGAGGGACCGGCGGCTTCGAGCCGCACGAGATTGAGCAATAACAGGTCTGTGATGCCCTTAGATGTCCTGGGCCGCACGCGCGCTACACTGAAGGAATCAGCATGTTCTCCCTGGCCTAGAGGCCCGGGCAACCCGTTGAAACTCCTTCGTGCTGGGGATTGGGGTTTGCAATTATCCCCCATAAACGAGGAATTCCTAGTAAGCGCGAGTCATAAGCTCGCGTTGATTACGTCCCTGCCCTTTGTACACACCGCCCGTCGCTACTACCGATTGAATGATTTAGTGAGGTCTTCGGACCGACACGCGGTGGCTTCACGGCCGTCGGCGTTGCTGGGAAGTTGACCAAACTTGATCATTTAGAGGAAGTAAAAGTCGTAACAAGGTTTCCGTAGGGGAACCTGCGGAAGGATCATTAACGTTTACGTCTCGCTATACGCTCTCGCGTCGCGGCGCTCTCACTTTTATTAGTGTTGCGTTGTTGTCGTGTTGTTGTGTTGTGTGGGTCTGTGACATTAGATACCTCAAATAAATTTTTGAATAGCAGCAACGAAAACGATATGAACAGCAGCAGCGTTAACAGTTGATATACAATAACAACGACGATGCGTAGTAAATATTTATCGTTGTCCTTCGCGCAATACAAACGTGTAAAACTCGTATGTCAATTCGAAAGCATAAAATAATCAAATCGCATAGTCTATAAACTCTGGCTATCTCGTCTGACGTAGACCGGTAAGAATCCGCGCCGCGAGTCACATACTTGATTATGCCGCAGATCGATAGTCGAATCTTAATCGAGTCGATTATATAAGATCTAATGAGTTAGAAGACAGAGCGAGAGATTTTGCGATTAGAGTTAAAGTTACGTGCGAGTGCGCGAATGGATGATGCGATAAATGTAGAAAGCTTTGTCGGTATTTCGATAGTTACGCTCCTATCGTATCGT
>OY365763.1:515000-517500 GCA_959347415.1 Mechanitis messenoides | reverse complement strand
TATATATCGATGTCTTTAATATGTTAAAACGCGCGCGCACCACAACACAGCGATGTGTCGTATTGTGCGTTGTTTTGAACATTATAAATTTTATTTAGCCACCGTAATGCGTCGTCGTAACTACGACGATGCGTACGATGAGCTCAAGAGCTTCGCTCTCAACGGTCGTTACGGAGGGACTTAGAGATTTGCGTCTCGATAGAGACGTACGTTTCGGGCGACTTCGCATCACCTTTGTTAAGCTAGCTCCCTGGTTGATCCTGCCAGTAGTTATATGCTTGTCTCAAAGATTAAGCCATGCATGTCTCAGTGCAAGCCGTATTAAGGCGATACCGCGAATGGCTCAATATATCAGTTTTGGTTCCTTAGATCTTACTCAGTTACTTGGATAACTGTGGTAATTCTAGAGCTAATACATGCAATCAGAACTCTGACCAGTGATGGGATGAGTGCTTTTATTAGATCAAAACCAATCGACGGAGGGCCTCGCGTCCGAAGTCGTCAATTTTGATGAATCTGGATAACTTTTGCCGATCGCATGGTCCAGTACCGGCGACGCATCTTTCAAATGTCTGCCTTATCAACTTTCGATGGTAGTTTCTGCGACTACCATGGTTGTCACGGGTAACGGGGAATCAGGGTTCGATTCCGGAGAGGGAGCCTGAGAAACGGCTACCACATCCAAGGAAGGCAGCAGGCGCGCAAATTACCCACTCCCGGCACGGGGAGGTAGTGACGAAAAATAACGATACGGGACTCTTACGAGGCCTCGTAATCGGAATGAGTACACTTTAAATATTTTAACGAGGAACAATTGGAGGGCAAGTCTGGTGCCAGCAGCCGCGGTAATTCCAGCTCCAATAGCGTATACTAAAATTGTTGCGGTTAAAAAGCTCGTAGTTGCATTTGTGCGCCGCGCTGTCGGTGCATCGCATCCGTGGTGATACTGACACGTCTGCGGAGCATATCGTCGGTGAGCCGGCGGTAAAACGCCGGTTCAATATCAAAATCCTATCGCGGTGCTCTTCAGTGAGTGTCGAGATGGGCCGACAATTTTACTTTGAACAAATTAGAGTGCTCAAAGCGGGCTCAAAATGCCGCTTGAATATTTCGTGCATGGAATAATAGAATATGATCTCGGTTCTATTTTGTTGGTTTTCAGAACTCCGAGGTAATGATTAATAGGGATAACTGGGGGCATTCGTATTGCGACGTTAGAGGTGAAATTCTTGGATCGTCGCAAGACGAACATCAGCGAAAGCATTTGCCAAAGGTGTTTTCATCAATCAAGAACGAAAGTTAGAGGTTCGAAGGCGATTAGATACCGCCCTAGTTCTAACCGTAAATATGTCATCTAGCGATCCGCCGACGTTATTACAATGGCTCGGCGGGCAGCTTCCGGGAAACCAAAGATTTTGGACTCCGGGGGGAGTATGGTTGCAAAGCTGAAACTTAAAGGAATTGACGGAAGGGCACCACCAGGAGTGGAGCCTGCGGCTTAATTTGACTCAACACGGGAAATCTCACCAGGCCCGGACACCGGAAGGATTGACAGATTAATAGCTCTTTCTTGATTCGGTGGGTGGTGGTGCATGGCCGTTCTTAGTTGGTGGAGCGATTTGTCTGGTTAATTCCGGTAACGAACGAGACTCTAGCCTGCTAAATAGGCGTTGTCATTTAGGTGTGCGCGATTTCGGTCGCGCAACTCACTGACGGCGTATTAAAATTCTTCTTAGAGGGACCGGCGGCTTCGAGCCGCACGAGATTGAGCAATAACAGGTCTGTGATGCCCTTAGATGTCCTGGGCCGCACGCGCGCTACACTGAAGGAATCAGCATGTTCTCCCTGGCCTAGAGGCCCGGGCAACCCGTTGAAACTCCTTCGTGCTGGGGATTGGGGTTTGCAATTATCCCCCATAAACGAGGAATTCCTAGTAAGCGCGAGTCATAAGCTCGCGTTGATTACGTCCCTGCCCTTTGTACACACCGCCCGTCGCTACTACCGATTGAATGATTTAGTGAGGTCTTCGGACCGACACGCGGTGGCTTCACGGCCGTCGGCGTTGCTGGGAAGTTGACCAAACTTGATCATTTAGAGGAAGTAAAAGTCGTAACAAGGTTTCCGTAGGGGAACCTGCGGAAGGATCATTAACGTTTACGTCTCGCTATACGCTCTCGCGTCGCGGCGCTCTCACTTTTATTAGTGTTGCGTTGTTGTCGTGTTGTTGTGTTGTGTGGGTCTGTGACATTAGATACCTCAAATAAATTTTTGAATAGCAGCAACGAAAACGATATGAACAGCAGCAGCGTTAACAGTTGATATACAATAACAACGACGATGCGTAGTAAATATTTATCGTTGTCCTTCGCGCAATACAAACGTGTAAAACTCGTATGTCAATTCGAAAGCATAAAATAATCAAATCGCATAGTCTATAAACTCTGGCTATCTCGTCTGACGTAGACCGGTAAGAATCCGCGCCGCGAGTCACATACTTGAT
>OY365763.1:505000-507500 GCA_959347415.1 Mechanitis messenoides | reverse complement strand
CGGAAAGCTCTGTCGATGTTTTGATAATATTTTCGAATGGTAGATGATCTCTCTAACACCGGGCGAAGATCTAAATGTTGACGTATAAAATATGTTAACCGAACTCTTACCAATAGTGTTTGAGATAAACGAAAAAATGATCTCGTTCTAAGTAACAATCAATAGACGAGACTTTGATATATATATATCGATGTCTTTAATATGTTAAAACGCGCGCGCACCACAACACAGCGATGTGTCGTATTGTGCGTTGTTTTGAACAACATTATAAATTTTATTTAGCCACCGTAATGCGTCGTCGTAACGACGACGATGCGTACGATGAGCTCAAGAGCTTCGCTCTCAACGGTCGTTACGGAGGGACTTAGAGATTTGCGTCTCGATAGAGACGTACGTTTCGGGCGACTTCGCATCACCTTTGTTAAGCTAGCTCCCTGGTTGATCCTGCCAGTAGTTATATGCTTGTCTCAAAGATTAAGCCATGCATGTCTCAGTGCAAGCCGTATTAAGGCGATACCGCGAATGGCTCAATATATCAGTTTTGGTTCCTTAGATCTTACTCAGTTACTTGGATAACTGTGGTAATTCTAGAGCTAATACATGCAATCAGAACTCTGACCAGTGATGGGATGAGTGCTTTTATTAGATCAAAACCAATCGACGGAGGGCCTCGCGTCCGAAGTCGTTAATTTTGATGAATCTGGATAACTTTTGCCGATCGCATGGTCCAGTACCGGCGACGCATCTTTCAAATGTCTGCCTTATCAACTTTCGATGGTAGTTTCTGCGACTACCATGGTTGTCACGGGTAACGGGGAATCAGGGTTCGATTCCGGAGAGGGAGCCTGAGAAACGGCTACCACATCCAAGGAAGGCAGCAGGCGCGCAAATTACCCACTCCCGGCACGGGGAGGTAGTGACGAAAAATAACGATACGGGACTCTTACGAGGCCTCGTAATCGGAATGAGTACACTTTAAATATTTTAACGAGGAACAATTGGAGGGCAAGTCTGGTGCCAGCAGCCGCGGTAATTCCAGCTCCAATAGCGTATACTAAAATTGTTGCGGTTAAAAAGCTCGTAGTTGCATTTGTGCGCCGCGCTGTCGGTGCATCGCATCCGTGGTGATACTGACACGTCTGCGGAGCATATCGTCGGTGAGCCGGCGGTAAAACGCCGGTTCAATATCAAAATCCTATCGCGGTGCTCTTCAGTGAGTGTCGAGATGGGCCGACAATTTTACTTTGAACAAATTAGAGTGCTCAAAGCGGGCTCAAAATGCCGCTTGAATATTTCGTGCATGGAATAATAGAATATGATCTCGGTTCTATTTTGTTGGTTTTCAGAACTCCGAGGTAATGATTAATAGGGATAACTGGGGGCATTCGTATTGCGACGTTAGAGGTGAAATTCTTGGATCGTCGCAAGACGAACATCAGCGAAAGCATTTGCCAAAGGTGTTTTCATCAATCAAGAACGAAAGTTAGAGGTTCGAAGGCGATTAGATACCGCCCTAGTTCTAACCGTAAATATGTCATCTAGCGATCCGCCGACGTTATTACAATGGCTCGGCGGGCAGCTTCCGGGAAACCAAAGATTTTGGACTCCGGGGGGAGTATGGTTGCAAAGCTGAAACTTAAAGGAATTGACGGAAGGGCACCACCAGGAGTGGAGCCTGCGGCTTAATTTGACTCAACACGGGAAATCTCACCAGGCCCGGACACCGGAAGGATTGACAGATTAATAGCTCTTTCTTGATTCGGTGGGTGGTGGTGCATGGCCGTTCTTAGTTGGTGGAGCGATTTGTCTGGTTAATTCCGGTAACGAACGAGACTCTAGCCTGCTAAATAGGCGTTGTCATTTAGGTGTGCGCGATTTCGGTCGCGCAACTCACTGACGGCGTATTAAAATTCTTCTTAGAGGGACCGGCGGCTTCGAGCCGCACGAGATTGAGCAATAACAGGTCTGTGATGCCCTTAGATGTCCTGGGCCGCACGCGCGCTACACTGAAGGAATCAGCATGTTCTCCCTGGCCTAGAGGCCCGGGCAACCCGTTGAAACTCCTTCGTGCTGGGGATTGGGGTTTGCAATTATCCCCCATAAACGAGGAATTCCTAGTAAGCGCGAGTCATAAGCTCGCGTTGATTACGTCCCTGCCCTTTGTACACACCGCCCGTCGCTACTACCGATTGAATGATTTAGTGAGGTCTTCGGACCGACACGCGGTGGCTTCACGGCCGTCGGCGTTGCTGGGAAGTTGACCAAACTTGATCATTTAGAGGAAGTAAAAGTCGTAACAAGGTTTCCGTAGGGGAACCTGCGGAAGGATCATTAACGTTTACGTCTCGCTATACGCTCTCGCGTCGCGGCGCTCTCACTTTTATTAGTGTTGCGTTGTTGTCGTGTTGTTGTGTTGTGTGGGTCTGTGACATTAGATACCTCAAATAAATTTTTGAATAGCAGCAACGAAAACGATATGAACAGCAGCAGCGTTAACAGT
>OY365763.1:495000-497500 GCA_959347415.1 Mechanitis messenoides | reverse complement strand
TAAATAATTAAATTAAACAGTGTTGATCGCCGACTGTCACGCGTAGTACGTTACTTCGATTTACATATTTTGCGTTAGTTTTTACTATTCGTATAAATAATGTGTATCGTCGTGATATATCAGCGTGATAGTTCTAACGGGATCCTATGATATAACGAACATTGCTCCCGTCCACCAGTGACCGGAAAGCTCTGTCGATGTTTTGATAATATTTTCGAATGGTAGATGATCTCTCTAACACCGGGCGAAGATCTAAATGTTGACGTATAAAATATGTTAACCGAACTCTTACCAATAGTGTTTGAGATAAACGAAAAAATGATCTCGTTCTAAGTAACAATCAATAGACGAGACTTTGATATATATATATCGATGTCTTTAATATGTTAAAACGCGCGCGCACCACAACACAGCGATGTGTCGTATTGTGCGTTGTTTTGAACAACATTATAAATTTTATTTAGCCACCGTAATGCGTCGTCGTAACGACGACGATGCGTACGATGAGCTCAAGAGCTTCGCTCTCAACGGTCGTTACGGAGGGACTTAGAGATTTGCGTCTCGATAGAGACGTACGTTTCGGGCGACTTCGCATCACCTTTGTTAAGCTAGCTCCCTGGTTGATCCTGCCAGTAGTTATATGCTTGTCTCAAAGATTAAGCCATGCATGTCTCAGTGCAAGCCGTATTAAGGCGATACCGCGAATGGCTCAATATATCAGTTTTGGTTCCTTAGATCTTACTCAGTTACTTGGATAACTGTGGTAATTCTAGAGCTAATACATGCAATCAGAACTCTGACCAGTGATGGGATGAGTGCTTTTATTAGATCAAAACCAATCGACGGAGGGCCTCGCGTCCGAAGTCGTTAATTTTGATGAATCTGGATAACTTTTGCCGATCGCATGGTCCAGTACCGGCGACGCATCTTTCAAATGTCTGCCTTATCAACTTTCGATGGTAGTTTCTGCGACTACCATGGTTGTCACGGGTAACGGGGAATCAGGGTTCGATTCCGGAGAGGGAGCCTGAGAAACGGCTACCACATCCAAGGAAGGCAGCAGGCGCGCAAATTACCCACTCCCGGCACGGGGAGGTAGTGACGAAAAATAACGATACGGGACTCTTACGAGGCCTCGTAATCGGAATGAGTACACTTTAAATATTTTAACGAGGAACAATTGGAGGGCAAGTCTGGTGCCAGCAGCCGCGGTAATTCCAGCTCCAATAGCGTATACTAAAATTGTTGCGGTTAAAAAGCTCGTAGTTGCATTTGTGCGCCGCGCTGTCGGTGCATCGCATCCGTGGTGATACTGACACGTCTGCGGAGCATATCGTCGGTGAGCCGGCGGTAAAACGCCGGTTCAATATCAAAATCCTATCGCGGTGCTCTTCAGTGAGTGTCGAGATGGGCCGACAATTTTACTTTGAACAAATTAGAGTGCTCAAAGCGGGCTCAAAATGCCGCTTGAATATTTCGTGCATGGAATAATAGAATATGATCTCGGTTCTATTTTGTTGGTTTTCAGAACTCCGAGGTAATGATTAATAGGGATAACTGGGGGCATTCGTATTGCGACGTTAGAGGTGAAATTCTTGGATCGTCGCAAGACGAACATCAGCGAAAGCATTTGCCAAAGGTGTTTTCATCAATCAAGAACGAAAGTTAGAGGTTCGAAGGCGATTAGATACCGCCCTAGTTCTAACCGTAAATATGTCATCTAGCGATCCGCCGACGTTATTACAATGGCTCGGCGGGCAGCTTCCGGGAAACCAAAGATTTTGGACTCCGGGGGGAGTATGGTTGCAAAGCTGAAACTTAAAGGAATTGACGGAAGGGCACCACCAGGAGTGGAGCCTGCGGCTTAATTTGACTCAACACGGGAAATCTCACCAGGCCCGGACACCGGAAGGATTGACAGATTAATAGCTCTTTCTTGATTCGGTGGGTGGTGGTGCATGGCCGTTCTTAGTTGGTGGAGCGATTTGTCTGGTTAATTCCGGTAACGAACGAGACTCTAGCCTGCTAAATAGGCGTTGTCATTTAGGTGTGCGCGATTTCGGTCGCGCAACTCACTGACGGCGTATTAAAATTCTTCTTAGAGGGACCGGCGGCTTCGAGCCGCACGAGATTGAGCAATAACAGGTCTGTGATGCCCTTAGATGTCCTGGGCCGCACGCGCGCTACACTGAAGGAATCAGCATGTTCTCCCTGGCCTAGAGGCCCGGGCAACCCGTTGAAACTCCTTCGTGCTGGGGATTGGGGTTTGCAATTATCCCCCATAAACGAGGAATTCCTAGTAAGCGCGAGTCATAAGCTCGCGTTGATTACGTCCCTGCCCTTTGTACACACCGCCCGTCGCTACTACCGATTGAATGATTTAGTGAGGTCTTCGGACCGACACGCGGTGGCTTCACGGCCGTCGGCGTTGCTGGGAAGTTGACCAAACTTGATCATTTAGAGGAAGTAAAAGTCGTAACAAGGTTTCCGTAGGGGAACC
>OY365763.1:485000-487500 GCA_959347415.1 Mechanitis messenoides | reverse complement strand
TAAGAACCGCCTAACGTATATATGATATATATATATAAAAATTTTGTGTTTCGCGTATGTTGGTCTGTCCGGTCGTCGTTTGGTTTTATGTGTGTACGATGATATTTTCGTATAACACATTCCTCTCGATACGGACGATTATTCTCGCGACGACGCTCAATAATATTATAAATTATCATATAAATAATTAAATTAAACAGTGTTGATCGCCGACTGTCACGCGTAGTACGTTACTTCGATTTACATATTTTGCGTTAGTTTTTACTATTCGTATAAATAATGTGTATCGTCGTGATATATCAGCGTGATAGTTCTAACGGGATCCTATGATATAACGAACATTGCTCCCGTCCAACAGTGACCGGAAAGCTCTGACGATGTTTTGATAATATTTTCGAATGGTAGATGATCTCTCTAACACCGGGCGAAGATCTAAATGTTGACGTATAAAATATGTTAACCGAACTCTTACCAATAGTGTTTGAGATAAACGAAAAAATGATCTCGTTCTAAGTAACAATCAATAGACGAGACTTTGATATATATATATATATCGATGTCTTTAATATGTTAAAACGCGCGCGCACCACAACACAGCGATGTGTCGTATTGTGCGTTGTTTTGAACATTATAAATTTTATTTAGCCACCGTAATGCGTCGTCGTAACTACGACGATGCGTACGATGAGCTCAAGAGCTTCGCTCTCAACGGTCGTTACGGAGGGACTTAGAGATTTGCGTCTCGATAGAGACGTACGTTTCGGGCGACTTCGCATCACCTTTGTTAAGCTAGCTCCCTGGTTGATCCTGCCAGTAGTTATATGCTTGTCTCAAAGATTAAGCCATGCATGTCTCAGTGCAAGCCGTATTAAGGCGATACCGCGAATGGCTCAATATATCAGTTTTGGTTCCTTAGATCTTACTCAGTTACTTGGATAACTGTGGTAATTCTAGAGCTAATACATGCAATCAGAACTCTGACCAGTGATGGGATGAGTGCTTTTATTAGATCAAAACCAATCGACGGAGGGCCTCGCGTCCGAAGTCGTCAATTTTGATGAATCTGGATAACTTTTGCCGATCGCATGGTCCAGTACCGGCGACGCATCTTTCAAATGTCTGCCTTATCAACTTTCGATGGTAGTTTCTGCGACTACCATGGTTGTCACGGGTAACGGGGAATCAGGGTTCGATTCCGGAGAGGGAGCCTGAGAAACGGCTACCACATCCAAGGAAGGCAGCAGGCGCGCAAATTACCCACTCCCGGCACGGGGAGGTAGTGACGAAAAATAACGATACGGGACTCTTACGAGGCCTCGTAATCGGAATGAGTACACTTTAAATATTTTAACGAGGAACAATTGGAGGGCAAGTCTGGTGCCAGCAGCCGCGGTAATTCCAGCTCCAATAGCGTATACTAAAATTGTTGCGGTTAAAAAGCTCGTAGTTGCATTTGTGCGCCGCGCTGTCGGTGCATCGCATCCGTGGTGATACTGACACGTCTGCGGAGCATATCGTCGGTGAGCCGGCGGTAAAACGCCGGTTCAATATCAAAATCCTATCGCGGTGCTCTTCAGTGAGTGTCGAGATGGGCCGACAATTTTACTTTGAACAAATTAGAGTGCTCAAAGCGGGCTCAAAATGCCGCTTGAATATTTCGTGCATGGAATAATAGAATATGATCTCGGTTCTATTTTGTTGGTTTTCAGAACTCCGAGGTAATGATTAATAGGGATAACTGGGGGCATTCGTATTGCGACGTTAGAGGTGAAATTCTTGGATCGTCGCAAGACGAACATCAGCGAAAGCATTTGCCAAAGGTGTTTTCATCAATCAAGAACGAAAGTTAGAGGTTCGAAGGCGATTAGATACCGCCCTAGTTCTAACCGTAAATATGTCATCTAGCGATCCGCCGACGTTATTACAATGGCTCGGCGGGCAGCTTCCGGGAAACCAAAGATTTTGGACTCCGGGGGGAGTATGGTTGCAAAGCTGAAACTTAAAGGAATTGACGGAAGGGCACCACCAGGAGTGGAGCCTGCGGCTTAATTTGACTCAACACGGGAAATCTCACCAGGCCCGGACACCGGAAGGATTGACAGATTAATAGCTCTTTCTTGATTCGGTGGGTGGTGGTGCATGGCCGTTCTTAGTTGGTGGAGCGATTTGTCTGGTTAATTCCGGTAACGAACGAGACTCTAGCCTGCTAAATAGGCGTTGTCATTTAGGTGTGCGCGATTTCGGTCGCGCAACTCACTGACGGCGTATTAAAATTCTTCTTAGAGGGACCGGCGGCTTCGAGCCGCACGAGATTGAGCAATAACAGGTCTGTGATGCCCTTAGATGTCCTGGGCCGCACGCGCGCTACACTGAAGGAATCAGCATGTTCTCCCTGGCCTAGAGGCCCGGGCAACCCGTTGAAACTCCTTCGTGCTGGGGATTGGGGTTTGCAATTATCCCCCATAAACGAGGAATTCCTAGTAAGCGCGAGTCATAAGCT
>OY365763.1:472500-477500 GCA_959347415.1 Mechanitis messenoides | reverse complement strand
CCATTCTAGAGGCGACAAGTTCAATACACGAACTCAATACGATATATTTTTACACCGAATGTCATATTATCTTTAAATCATACATGTAAGGTGTGTGATGAGTGTGAATGATATGAAACAAGAGTTGTTTGTTATTTAATAAATATATTCGATTCTTTTATCTATCTTTTCACTACTAAGAACCGCCTAACGTATATATGATATATATATATAAAAATTTTGTGTTTCGCGTATGTTGGTCTGTCCGGTCGTCGTTTGGTTTTATGTGTGTACGATGATATTTTCGTATAACACATTCCTCTCGATACGGACGATTATTCTCGCGACGACGCTCAATAATATTATAAATTATCATATAAATAATTAAATTAAACAGTGTTGATCGCCGACTGTCACGCGTAGTACGTTACTTCGATTTACATATTTTGCGTTAGTTTTTACTATTCGTATAAATAATGTGTATCGTCGTGATATATCAGCGTGATAGTTCTAACGGGATCCTATGATATAACGAACATTGCTCCCGTCCAACAGTGACCGGAAAGCTCTGACGATGTTTTGATAATATTTTCGAATGGTAGATGATCTCTCTAACACCGGGCGAAGATCTAAATGTTGACGTATAAAATATGTTAACCGAACTCTTACCAATAGTGTTTGAGATAAACGAAAAAATGATCTCGTTCTAAGTAACAATCAATAGACGAGACTTTGATATATATATATATATCGATGTCTTTAATATGTTAAAACGCGCGCGCACCACAACACAGCGATGTGTCGTATTGTGCGTTGTTTTGAACATTATAAATTTTATTTAGCCACCGTAATGCGTCGTCGTAACTACGACGATGCGTACGATGAGCTCAAGAGCTTCGCTCTCAACGGTCGTTACGGAGGGACTTAGAGATTTGCGTCTCGATAGAGACGTACGTTTCGGGCGACTTCGCATCACCTTTGTTAAGCTAGCTCCCTGGTTGATCCTGCCAGTAGTTATATGCTTGTCTCAAAGATTAAGCCATGCATGTCTCAGTGCAAGCCGTATTAAGGCGATACCGCGAATGGCTCAATATATCAGTTTTGGTTCCTTAGATCTTACTCAGTTACTTGGATAACTGTGGTAATTCTAGAGCTAATACATGCAATCAGAACTCTGACCAGTGATGGGATGAGTGCTTTTATTAGATCAAAACCAATCGACGGAGGGCCTCGCGTCCGAAGTCGTTAATTTTGATGAATCTGGATAACTTTTGCCGATCGCATGGTCCAGTACCGGCGACGCATCTTTCAAATGTCTGCCTTATCAACTTTCGATGGTAGTTTCTGCGACTACCATGGTTGTCACGGGTAACGGGGAATCAGGGTTCGATTCCGGAGAGGGAGCCTGAGAAACGGCTACCACATCCAAGGAAGGCAGCAGGCGCGCAAATTACCCACTCCCGGCACGGGGAGGTAGTGACGAAAAATAACGATACGGGACTCTTACGAGGCCTCGTAATCGGAATGAGTACACTTTAAATATTTTAACGAGGAACAATTGGAGGGCAAGTCTGGTGCCAGCAGCCGCGGTAATTCCAGCTCCAATAGCGTATACTAAAATTGTTGCGGTTAAAAAGCTCGTAGTTGCATTTGTGCGCCGCGCTGTCGGTGCATCGCATCCGTGGTGATACTGACACGTCTGCGGAGCATATCGTCGGTGAGCCGGCGGTAAAACGCCGGTTCAATATCAAAATCCTATCGCGGTGCTCTTCAGTGAGTGTCGAGATGGGCCGACAATTTTACTTTGAACAAATTAGAGTGCTCAAAGCGGGCTCAAAATGCCGCTTGAATATTTCGTGCATGGAATAATAGAATATGATCTCGGTTCTATTTTGTTGGTTTTCAGAACTCCGAGGTAATGATTAATAGGGATAACTGGGGGCATTCGTATTGCGACGTTAGAGGTGAAATTCTTGGATCGTCGCAAGACGAACATCAGCGAAAGCATTTGCCAAAGGTGTTTTCATCAATCAAGAACGAAAGTTAGAGGTTCGAAGGCGATTAGATACCGCCCTAGTTCTAACCGTAAATATGTCATCTAGCGATCCGCCGACGTTATTACAATGGCTCGGCGGGCAGCTTCCGGGAAACCAAAGATTTTGGACTCCGGGGGGAGTATGGTTGCAAAGCTGAAACTTAAAGGAATTGACGGAAGGGCACCACCAGGAGTGGAGCCTGCGGCTTAATTTGACTCAACACGGGAAATCTCACCAGGCCCGGACACCGGAAGGATTGACAGATTAATAGCTCTTTCTTGATTCGGTGGGTGGTGGTGCATGGCCGTTCTTAGTTGGTGGAGCGATTTGTCTGGTTAATTCCGGTAACGAACGAGACTCTAGCCTGCTAAATAGGCGTTGTCATTTAGGTGTGCGCGATTTCGGTCGCGCAACTCACTGACGGCGTATTAAAATTCTTCTTAGAGGGACCGGCGGCTTCGAGCCGCACGAGATTGAGCAATAACAGGTCTGTGATGCCCTTAGATGTCCTGGGCCGCACGCGCGCTACACTGAAGGAATCAGCATGTTCTCCCTGGCCTAGAGGCCCGGGCAACCCGTTGAAACTCCTTCGTGCTGGGGATTGGGGTTTGCAATTATCCCCCATAAACGAGGAATTCCTAGTAAGCGCGAGTCATAAGCTCGCGTTGATTACGTCCCTGCCCTTTGTACACACCGCCCGTCGCTACTACCGATTGAATGATTTAGTGAGGTCTTCGGACCGACACGCGGTGGCTTCACGGCCGTCGGCGTTGCTGGGAAGTTGACCAAACTTGATCATTTAGAGGAAGTAAAAGTCGTAACAAGGTTTCCGTAGGGGAACCTGCGGAAGGATCATTAACGTTTACGTCTCGCTATACGCTCTCGCGTCGCGGCGCTCTCACTTTTATTAGTGTTGCGTTGTTGTCGTGTTGTTGTGTTGTGTGGGTCTGTGACATTAGATACCTCAAATAAATTTTTGAATAGCAGCAACGAAAACGATATGAACAGCAGCAGCGTTAACAGTTGATATACAATAACAACGACGATGCGTAGTAAATATTTATCGTTGTCCTTCGCGCAATACAAACGTGTAAAACTCGTATGTCAATTCGAAAGCATAAAATAATCAAATCGCATAGTCTATAAACTCTGGCTATCTCGTCTGACGTAGACCGGTAAGAATCCGCGCCGCGAGTCACATACTTGATTATGCCGCAGATCGATAGTCGAATCTTAATCGAGTCGATTATATAAGATCTAATGAGTTAGAAGACAGAGCGAGAGATTTTGCGATTAGAGTTAAAGTTACGTGCGAGTGCGCGAATGGATGATGCGATAAATGTAGAAAGCTTTGTCGGTATTTCGATAGTTACGCTCCTATCGTATCGTATCGTTCGCGATTCAAAACAAAAATATTATGCGGTTCGGTGGATGGTTACCGCATACCGATGATACGGCTATCGTATCTCACGTGTATAATAATACGTGTGTGTATACTTTAGGCAAGTCTTCGGTTCGGTCGTTCCTCCGGTCTGACTGTTCGATATAATCGTTCGTATCTCTTTTATCACAATCTCGGTGAGATATAGATATATAGATGATGGGTTCGATATAATCTTACGTCTTGACAAAACAACAATAAAATTTTAAAATACGCGAAAGCAACCTTTTCGATGAGCCTATTGATTTAAGCGAGTCGTAATAAACAAAAAGGTAGCCGGAGCCGTTACACAAAAATAATAAATTAAACCATTACCCTGGACGGTGGATCACTTGGCTCGCGGGTCGATGAAGAACGCAGTTAACTGCGCGTCATAGTGTGAACTGCAGGACACATTTGAACATCGACATTTCGAACGCACATTGCGGTCCGTGGAGAAATATCCAGGACCACTCCTGTCTGAGGGCCGGCTGCATAAAATAATATATCACACTGTTCACACATATATAATAAAACTATATTATTAATTTAATATGTGTTTTGTTGTGCGAGTGAACATATGACGGTTCCGATGAAGGGATACTGCGCTTCGATATAATTTCGTTGTGCGGCGTCTCCGAATCTGTCCGTTTAAAAATTATATTATTTATATATATATATATATATATACGACCGAAACACTATTTTCATCGTAATGTATATTATTATATATGACGTGCGAACATATCATACTATGATACGTACGCGCTTTACCAATAGCGACTATTGCGCCTCGATGAGAGAGATATTTTCATCTTTCTTACAAGCGAACGCGTTACATCACAGTACACATTCGTTGCCGAGAGCGCGATATCTGCTCCCTTCGATCCTAAGAATATGAAATTGAAACGAAAGTTTTTATTTAATTCGACGGTGATATGAGGGTAAGCAATATAAAATATCCGATGCTCTCGTTTCGCATACGATCATGTGTCAGATGTACGATGCGTTTAAATATAGTAGAGATTGTTATGAAAATTTAACTCTTGTGCTTTAAGTCCGGTATATGCGCAATAAGTAATCGTATATGATTTTTTGCTTCATAATATTATGATTTCATTACATATATGAGAATAATTTAACGTGTTTACGGATACGGATATTATAATATATAAACACAAAAGTAGGCGGACACGACGTCCGAAGGGCGCGTCGACGCCGGTTCCGCTCGTTCGCGCGCTTAAACACGCGACGAGTGGTTCGCGGCGCCGTAGCGCTGACGGATATCGCGTCTGCCTCGTTTTTTATCGTTGGCCTCAGATCAGGGAGGATCACCCGCCGAATTTAAGCATATTAGTAAGCGGAGGAAAAGAAACTAACCAGGATTTCCTTAGTAGCGGCGAGCGAACAGGAAATAGCCCAGCACTGAATCCCGCGGTTGTAACGATCGCGGGAGATGTGGTGTTCGGGAGGTTCCGCTTTCTCGTCGTCGCCACTCCTGTCCAAGTTCGTCTTGAACGGGGCCGTTTTCCCGTAGAGGGTGCCAGGCCCGTAGCGACGGAGCG
>OY365763.1:462500-467500 GCA_959347415.1 Mechanitis messenoides | reverse complement strand
GCGAAACGAGTTATCGACCGATATGTCTGACGATATTTTAAAAATCTACGAAAAATACATTTTTTGATCTACGTCCTCGAAACCTATGTCCGAACGTGGATATCGATCGGATGCATCCGTAGACGTCCGATTCGTCGGAATCGGACGGACGGTTCGCGAGTTATAGCCGAAAAACGGTTTCCCATTCTAGAGGCGACAAGTTCAATACACGAACTCAATACGATATATTTTTACACCGAATGTCATATTATCTTTAAATCATACATGTAAGGTGTGTGATGAGTGTGAATGATATGAAACAAGAGTTGTTTGTTATTTAATAAATATATTCGATTCTTTTATCTATCTTTTCACTACTAAGAACCGCCTAACGTATATATGATATATATATATAAAAATTTTGTGTTTCGCGTATGTTGGTCTGTCCGGTCGTCGTTTGGTTTTATGTGTGTACGATGATATTTTCGTATAACACATTCCTCTCGATACGGACGATTATTCTCGCGACGACGCTCAATAATATTATAAATTATCATATAAATAATTAAATTAAACAGTGTTGATCGCCGACTGTCACGCGTAGTACGTTACTTCGATTTACATATTTTGCGTTAGTTTTTACTATTCGTATAAATAATGTGTATCGTCGTGATATATCAGCGTGATAGTTCTAACGGGATCCTATGATATAACGAACATTGCTCCCGTCCAACAGTGACCGGAAAGCTCTGACGATGTTTTGATAATATTTTCGAATGGTAGATGATCTCTCTAACACCGGGCGAAGATCTAAATGTTGACGTATAAAATATGTTAACCGAACTCTTACCAATAGTGTTTGAGATAAACGAAAAAATGATCTCGTTCTAAGTAACAATCAATAGACGAGACTTTGATATATATATATATATCGATGTCTTTAATATGTTAAAACGCGCGCGCACCACAACACAGCGATGTGTCGTATTGTGCGTTGTTTTGAACATTATAAATTTTATTTAGCCACCGTAATGCGTCGTCGTAACTACGACGATGCGTACGATGAGCTCAAGAGCTTCGCTCTCAACGGTCGTTACGGAGGGACTTAGAGATTTGCGTCTCGATAGAGACGTACGTTTCGGGCGACTTCGCATCACCTTTGTTAAGCTAGCTCCCTGGTTGATCCTGCCAGTAGTTATATGCTTGTCTCAAAGATTAAGCCATGCATGTCTCAGTGCAAGCCGTATTAAGGCGATACCGCGAATGGCTCAATATATCAGTTTTGGTTCCTTAGATCTTACTCAGTTACTTGGATAACTGTGGTAATTCTAGAGCTAATACATGCAATCAGAACTCTGACCAGTGATGGGATGAGTGCTTTTATTAGATCAAAACCAATCGACGGAGGGCCTCGCGTCCGAAGTCGTTAATTTTGATGAATCTGGATAACTTTTGCCGATCGCATGGTCCAGTACCGGCGACGCATCTTTCAAATGTCTGCCTTATCAACTTTCGATGGTAGTTTCTGCGACTACCATGGTTGTCACGGGTAACGGGGAATCAGGGTTCGATTCCGGAGAGGGAGCCTGAGAAACGGCTACCACATCCAAGGAAGGCAGCAGGCGCGCAAATTACCCACTCCCGGCACGGGGAGGTAGTGACGAAAAATAACGATACGGGACTCTTACGAGGCCTCGTAATCGGAATGAGTACACTTTAAATATTTTAACGAGGAACAATTGGAGGGCAAGTCTGGTGCCAGCAGCCGCGGTAATTCCAGCTCCAATAGCGTATACTAAAATTGTTGCGGTTAAAAAGCTCGTAGTTGCATTTGTGCGCCGCGCTGTCGGTGCATCGCATCCGTGGTGATACTGACACGTCTGCGGAGCATATCGTCGGTGAGCCGGCGGTAAAACGCCGGTTCAATATCAAAATCCTATCGCGGTGCTCTTCAGTGAGTGTCGAGATGGGCCGACAATTTTACTTTGAACAAATTAGAGTGCTCAAAGCGGGCTCAAAATGCCGCTTGAATATTTCGTGCATGGAATAATAGAATATGATCTCGGTTCTATTTTGTTGGTTTTCAGAACTCCGAGGTAATGATTAATAGGGATAACTGGGGGCATTCGTATTGCGACGTTAGAGGTGAAATTCTTGGATCGTCGCAAGACGAACATCAGCGAAAGCATTTGCCAAAGGTGTTTTCATCAATCAAGAACGAAAGTTAGAGGTTCGAAGGCGATTAGATACCGCCCTAGTTCTAACCGTAAATATGTCATCTAGCGATCCGCCGACGTTATTACAATGGCTCGGCGGGCAGCTTCCGGGAAACCAAAGATTTTGGACTCCGGGGGGAGTATGGTTGCAAAGCTGAAACTTAAAGGAATTGACGGAAGGGCACCACCAGGAGTGGAGCCTGCGGCTTAATTTGACTCAACACGGGAAATCTCACCAGGCCCGGACACCGGAAGGATTGACAGATTAATAGCTCTTTCTTGATTCGGTGGGTGGTGGTGCATGGCCGTTCTTAGTTGGTGGAGCGATTTGTCTGGTTAATTCCGGTAACGAACGAGACTCTAGCCTGCTAAATAGGCGTTGTCATTTAGGTGTGCGCGATTTCGGTCGCGCAACTCACTGACGGCGTATTAAAATTCTTCTTAGAGGGACCGGCGGCTTCGAGCCGCACGAGATTGAGCAATAACAGGTCTGTGATGCCCTTAGATGTCCTGGGCCGCACGCGCGCTACACTGAAGGAATCAGCATGTTCTCCCTGGCCTAGAGGCCCGGGCAACCCGTTGAAACTCCTTCGTGCTGGGGATTGGGGTTTGCAATTATCCCCCATAAACGAGGAATTCCTAGTAAGCGCGAGTCATAAGCTCGCGTTGATTACGTCCCTGCCCTTTGTACACACCGCCCGTCGCTACTACCGATTGAATGATTTAGTGAGGTCTTCGGACCGACACGCGGTGGCTTCACGGCCGTCGGCGTTGCTGGGAAGTTGACCAAACTTGATCATTTAGAGGAAGTAAAAGTCGTAACAAGGTTTCCGTAGGGGAACCTGCGGAAGGATCATTAACGTTTACGTCTCGCTATACGCTCTCGCGTCGCGGCGCTCTCACTTTTATTAGTGTTGCGTTGTTGTCGTGTTGTTGTGTTGTGTGGGTCTGTGACATTAGATACCTCAAATAAATTTTTGAATAGCAGCAACGAAAACGATATGAACAGCAGCAGCGTTAACAGTTGATATACAATAACAACGACGATGCGTAGTAAATATTTATCGTTGTCCTTCGCGCAATACAAACGTGTAAAACTCGTATGTCAATTCGAAAGCATAAAATAATCAAATCGCATAGTCTATAAACTCTGGCTATCTCGTCTGACGTAGACCGGTAAGAATCCGCGCCGCGAGTCACATACTTGATTATGCCGCAGATCGATAGTCGAATCTTAATCGAGTCGATTATATAAGATCTAATGAGTTAGAAGACAGAGCGAGAGATTTTGCGATTAGAGTTAAAGTTACGTGCGAGTGCGCGAATGGATGATGCGATAAATGTAGAAAGCTTTGTCGGTATTTCGATAGTTACGCTCCTATCGTATCGTATCGTTCGCGATTCAAAACAAAAATATTATGCGGTTCGGTGGATGGTTACCGCATACCGATGATACGGCTATCGTATCTCACGTGTATAATAATACGTGTGTGTATACTTTAGGCAAGTCTTCGGTTCGGTCGTTCCTCCGGTCTGACTGTTCGATATAATCGTTCGTATCTCTTTTATCACAATCTCGGTGAGATATAGATATATAGATGATGGGTTCGATATAATCTTACGTCTTGACAAAACAACAATAAAATTTTAAAATACGCGAAAGCAACCTTTTCGATGAGCCTATTGATTTAAGCGAGTCGTAATAAACAAAAAGGTAGCCGGAGCCGTTACACAAAAATAATAAATTAAACCATTACCCTGGACGGTGGATCACTTGGCTCGCGGGTCGATGAAGAACGCAGTTAACTGCGCGTCATAGTGTGAACTGCAGGACACATTTGAACATCGACATTTCGAACGCACATTGCGGTCCGTGGAGAAATATCCAGGACCACTCCTGTCTGAGGGCCGGCTGCATAAAATAATATATCACACTGTTCACACATATATAATAAAACTATATTATTAATTTAATATGTGTTTTGTTGTGCGAGTGAACATATGACGGTTCCGATGAAGGGATACTGCGCTTCGATATAATTTCGTTGTGCGGCGTCTCCGAATCTGTCCGTTTAAAAATTATATTATTTATATATATATATATATATATACGACCGAAACACTATTTTCATCGTAATGTATATTATTATATATGACGTGCGAACATATCATACTATGATACGTACGCGCTTTACCAATAGCGACTATTGCGCCTCGATGAGAGAGATATTTTCATCTTTCTTACAAGCGAACGCGTTACATCACAGTACACATTCGTTGCCGAGAGCGCGATATCTGCTCCCTTCGATCCTAAGAATATGAAATTGAAACGAAAGTTTTTATTTAATTCGACGGTGATATGAGGGTAAGCAATATAAAATATCCGATGCTCTCGTTTCGCATACGATCATGTGTCAGATGTACGATGCGTTTAAATATAGTAGAGATTGTTATGAAAATTTAACTCTTGTGCTTTAAGTCCGGTATATGCGCAATAAGTAATCGTATATGATTTTTTGCTTCATAATATTATGATTTCATTACATATATGAGAATAATTTAACGTGTTTACGGATACGGATATTATAATATATAAACACAAAAGTAGGCGGACACGACGTCCGAAGGGCGCGTCGACGCCGGTTCCGCTCGTTCGCGCGCTTAAACACGCGACGAGTGGTTCGCGGCGCCGTAGCGCTGACGGATATCGCGTCTGCCTCGTTTTTTATCGTTGGCCTCAGATCAGGGAGGATCACCCGCCGAATTTAAGCATATTAGTAAGCGGAGGAAAAGAAACTAACCAGG
>OY365763.1:452500-457500 GCA_959347415.1 Mechanitis messenoides | reverse complement strand
ATTTATTTACGAAACGAAATTTTTTACAAGTCCAAGATTCGATACACGAACTCGTAGCCCTCACTTTTCCTCCTATTGAGGGCGTAATTTAAACGTCACGTAGGACTCTAGGGCTCCATCTCGTAGTGTCGATCGATATGCATCCGAGGATATCTCGCACGTTTCCCTATATCTATCGCGAAACGAGTTATCGACCGATATGTCTGACGATATTTTAAAAATCTACGAAAAATACATTTTTTGATCTACGTCCTCGAAACCTATGTCCGAACGTGGATATCGATCGGATGCATCCGTAGACGTCCGATTCGTCGGAATCGGACGGACGGTTCGCGAGTTATAGCCGAAAAACGGTTTCCCATTCTAGAGGCGACAAGTTCAATACACGAACTCAATACGATATATTTTTGTACACCGAATGTCATATTATCTTTAAATCATACATGTAAGGTGTGTGATGAGTGTGAATGATATGAAACAAGAGTTGTTTGTTATTTAATAAATATATTCGATTCTTTTATCTATCTTTTCACTACTAAGAACCGCCGAACGTATATATGATATATATATAAAAATTTTGTGTTTCGCGTATGTTGGTCTGTCCGGTCGTCGTTTGGTTTTATGTGTGTACGATGATATTTTCGTATAACACATTCCTCTCGATACGGACGATTATTCTCGCGACGACGCTCAATAATATTATAAATTATATCATATAAATAATTAAATTAAACAGTGTTGATCGCCGACTGTCACGCGTAGTACGTTACTTCGATTTACATATTTTGCGTTAGTTTTTACTATTCGTATAAATAATGTGTATCGTCGTGATATATCAGCGTGATAGTTCTAACGGGATCCTATGATATAACGAACATTGCTCCCGTCCACCAGTGACCGGAAAGCTCTGTCGATGTTTTGATAATATTTTCGAATGGTAGATGATCTCTCTAACACCGGGCGAAGATCTAAATGTTGACGTATAAAATATGTTAACCGAACTCTTACCAATAGTGTTTGAGATAAACGAAAAAATGATCTCGTTCTAAGTAACAATCAATAGACGAGACTTTGATATATATATATCGATGTCTTTAATATGTTAAAACGCGCGCGCACCACAACACAGCGATGTGTCGTATTGTGCGTTGTTTTGAACAACATTATAAATTTTATTTAGCCACCGTAATGCGTCGTCGTAACGACGACGATGCGTACGATGAGCTCAAGAGCTTCGCTCTCAACGGTCGTTACGGAGGGACTTAGAGATTTGCGTCTCGATAGAGACGTACGTTTCGGGCGACTTCGCATCACCTTTGTTAAGCTAGCTCCCTGGTTGATCCTGCCAGTAGTTATATGCTTGTCTCAAAGATTAAGCCATGCATGTCTCAGTGCAAGCCGTATTAAGGCGATACCGCGAATGGCTCAATATATCAGTTTTGGTTCCTTAGATCTTACTCAGTTACTTGGATAACTGTGGTAATTCTAGAGCTAATACATGCAATCAGAACTCTGACCAGTGATGGGATGAGTGCTTTTATTAGATCAAAACCAATCGACGGAGGGCCTCGCGTCCGAAGTCGTTAATTTTGATGAATCTGGATAACTTTTGCCGATCGCATGGTCCAGTACCGGCGACGCATCTTTCAAATGTCTGCCTTATCAACTTTCGATGGTAGTTTCTGCGACTACCATGGTTGTCACGGGTAACGGGGAATCAGGGTTCGATTCCGGAGAGGGAGCCTGAGAAACGGCTACCACATCCAAGGAAGGCAGCAGGCGCGCAAATTACCCACTCCCGGCACGGGGAGGTAGTGACGAAAAATAACGATACGGGACTCTTACGAGGCCTCGTAATCGGAATGAGTACACTTTAAATATTTTAACGAGGAACAATTGGAGGGCAAGTCTGGTGCCAGCAGCCGCGGTAATTCCAGCTCCAATAGCGTATACTAAAATTGTTGCGGTTAAAAAGCTCGTAGTTGCATTTGTGCGCCGCGCTGTCGGTGCATCGCATCCGTGGTGATACTGACACGTCTGCGGAGCATATCGTCGGTGAGCCGGCGGTAAAACGCCGGTTCAATATCAAAATCCTATCGCGGTGCTCTTCAGTGAGTGTCGAGATGGGCCGACAATTTTACTTTGAACAAATTAGAGTGCTCAAAGCGGGCTCAAAATGCCGCTTGAATATTTCGTGCATGGAATAATAGAATATGATCTCGGTTCTATTTTGTTGGTTTTCAGAACTCCGAGGTAATGATTAATAGGGATAACTGGGGGCATTCGTATTGCGACGTTAGAGGTGAAATTCTTGGATCGTCGCAAGACGAACATCAGCGAAAGCATTTGCCAAAGGTGTTTTCATCAATCAAGAACGAAAGTTAGAGGTTCGAAGGCGATTAGATACCGCCCTAGTTCTAACCGTAAATATGTCATCTAGCGATCCGCCGACGTTATTACAATGGCTCGGCGGGCAGCTTCCGGGAAACCAAAGATTTTGGACTCCGGGGGGAGTATGGTTGCAAAGCTGAAACTTAAAGGAATTGACGGAAGGGCACCACCAGGAGTGGAGCCTGCGGCTTAATTTGACTCAACACGGGAAATCTCACCAGGCCCGGACACCGGAAGGATTGACAGATTAATAGCTCTTTCTTGATTCGGTGGGTGGTGGTGCATGGCCGTTCTTAGTTGGTGGAGCGATTTGTCTGGTTAATTCCGGTAACGAACGAGACTCTAGCCTGCTAAATAGGCGTTGTCATTTAGGTGTGCGCGATTTCGGTCGCGCAACTCACTGACGGCGTATTAAAATTCTTCTTAGAGGGACCGGCGGCTTCGAGCCGCACGAGATTGAGCAATAACAGGTCTGTGATGCCCTTAGATGTCCTGGGCCGCACGCGCGCTACACTGAAGGAATCAGCATGTTCTCCCTGGCCTAGAGGCCCGGGCAACCCGTTGAAACTCCTTCGTGCTGGGGATTGGGGTTTGCAATTATCCCCCATAAACGAGGAATTCCTAGTAAGCGCGAGTCATAAGCTCGCGTTGATTACGTCCCTGCCCTTTGTACACACCGCCCGTCGCTACTACCGATTGAATGATTTAGTGAGGTCTTCGGACCGACACGCGGTGGCTTCACGGCCGTCGGCGTTGCTGGGAAGTTGACCAAACTTGATCATTTAGAGGAAGTAAAAGTCGTAACAAGGTTTCCGTAGGGGAACCTGCGGAAGGATCATTAACGTTTACGTCTCGCTATACGCTCTCGCGTCGCGGCGCTCTCACTTTTATTAGTGTTGCGTTGTTGTCGTGTTGTTGTGTTGTGTGGGTCTGTGACATTAGATACCTCAAATAAATTTTTGAATAGCAGCAACGAAAACGATATGAACAGCAGCAGCGTTAACAGTTGATATACAATAACAACGACGATGCGTAGTAAATATTTATCGTTGTCCTTCGCGCAATACAAACGTGTAAAACTCGTATGTCAATTCGAAAGCATAAAATAATCAAATCGCATAGTCTATAAACTCTGGCTATCTCGTCTGACGTAGACCGGTAAGAATCCGCGCCGCGAGTCACATACTTGATTATGCCGCAGATCGATAGTCGAATCTTAATCGAGTCGATTATATAAGATCTAATGAGTTAGAAGACAGAGCGAGAGATTTTGCGATTAGAGTTAAAGTTACGTGCGAGTGCGCGAATGGATGATGCGATAAATGTAGAAAGCTTTGTCGGTATTTCGATAGTTACGCTCCTATCGTATCGTATCGTTCGCGATTCAAAACAAAAATATTATGCGGTTCGGTGGATGGTTACCGCATACCGATGATACGGCTATCGTATCTCACGTGTATAATAATACGTGTGTGTATACTTTAGGCAAGTCTTCGGTTCGGTCGTTCCTCCGGTCTGACTGTTCGATATAATCGTTCGTATCTCTTTTATCACAATCTCGGTGAGATATAGATATATAGATGATGGGTTCGATATAATCTTACGTCTTGACAAAACAACAATAAAATTTTAAAATACGCGAAAGCAACCTTTTCGATGAGCCTATTGATTTAAGCGAGTCGTAATAAACAAAAAGGTAGCCGGAGCCGTTACACAAAAATAATAAATTAAACCATTACCCTGGACGGTGGATCACTTGGCTCGCGGGTCGATGAAGAACGCAGTTAACTGCGCGTCATAGTGTGAACTGCAGGACACATTTGAACATCGACATTTCGAACGCACATTGCGGTCCGTGGAGAAATATCCAGGACCACTCCTGTCTGAGGGCCGGCTGCATAAAATAATATATCACACTGTTCACACATATATAATAAAACTATATTATTAATTTAATATGTGTTTTGTTGTGCGAGTGAACATATGACGGTTCCGATGAAGGGATACTGCGCTTCGATATAATTTCGTTGTGCGGCGTCTCCGAATCTGTCCGTTTAAAAATTATATTATTTATATATATATATATATATATACGACCGAAACACTATTTTCATCGTAATGTATATTATTATATATGACGTGCGAACATATCATACTATGATACGTACGCGCTTTACCAATAGCGACTATTGCGCCTCGATGAGAGAGATATTTTCATCTTTCTTACAAGCGAACGCGTTACATCACAGTACACATTCGTTGCCGAGAGCGCGATATCTGCTCCCTTCGATCCTAAGAATATGAAATTGAAACGAAAGTTTTTATTTAATTCGACGGTGATATGAGGGTAAGCAATATAAAATATCCGATGCTCTCGTTTCGCATACGATCATGTGTCAGATGTACGATGCGTTTAAATATAGTAGAGATTGTTATGAAAATTTAACTCTTGTGCTTTAAGTCCGGTATATGCGCAATAAGTAATCGTATATGATTTTTTGCTTCATAATATTATGATTTCATTACATATATGAGAATAATTTAACGTGTTTACGGATACGGATATTATAATATATAAACACAAAAGTAGGCGGACACGACGTCCGAAG
>OY365763.1:442500-447500 GCA_959347415.1 Mechanitis messenoides | reverse complement strand
GTTAGGTCGAACATTTAAGTTATATATATATATTATATTCATCTATATTTTATGAATCAATATTTTCAATTCATACATAATATCGATAATATAATTATGTCTAATTTTACTATTATTTTTTTAAGATTCGTGTATTTACGAAATTATATTAAAATATTGACAACGAATTTTTAAAAATATTTATTTATTTACGAAACGAAATTTTTTACAAGTCCAAGATTCGATACACGAACTCGTAGCCCTCACTTTTCCTCCTATTAAGGGCGTAATTTAAACGTCACGTAGGACTCTAGGGCTCCATCTCGTAGTGTCGATCGATATGCATCCGAGGATATCTCGCACGTTTCCCTATATCTATCGCGAAACGAGTTATCGACCGATATGTCTGACGATATTTTAAAAATCTACGAAAAATACATTTTTTGATCTACGTCCTCGAAACCTATGTCCGAACGTGGATATCGATCGGATGCATCCGTAGACGTCCGATTCGTCGGAATCGGACGGACGGTTCGCGAGTTATAGCCGAAAAACGGTTTCCCATTCTAGAGGCGACAAGTTCAATACACGAACTCAATACGATATATTTTTGTACACCGAATGTCATATTATCTTTAAATCATACATGTAAGGTGTGTGATGAGTGTGAATGATATGAAACAAGAGTTGTTTGTTATTTAATAAATATATTCGATTCTTTTATCTATCTTTTCACTACTAAGAACCGCCGAACGTATATATGATATATATATAAAAATTTTGTGTTTCGCGTATGTTGGTCTGTCCGGTCGTCGTTTGGTTTTATGTGTGTACGATGATATTTTCGTATAACACATTCCTCTCGATACGGACGATTATTCTCGCGACGACGCTCAATAATATTATAAATTATATCATATAAATAATTAAATTAAACAGTGTTGATCGCCGACTGTCACGCGTAGTACGTTACTTCGATTTACATATTTTGCGTTAGTTTTTACTATTCGTATAAATAATGTGTATCGTCGTGATATATCAGCGTGATAGTTCTAACGGGATCCTATGATATAACGAACATTGCTCCCGTCCACCAGTGACCGGAAAGCTCTGTCGATGTTTTGATAATATTTTCGAATGGTAGATGATCTCTCTAACACCGGGCGAAGATCTAAATGTTGACGTATAAAATATGTTAACCGAACTCTTACCAATAGTGTTTGAGATAAACGAAAAAATGATCTCGTTCTAAGTAACAATCAATAGACGAGACTTTGATATATATATATCGATGTCTTTAATATGTTAAAACGCGCGCGCACCACAACACAGCGATGTGTCGTATTGTGCGTTGTTTTGAACAACATTATAAATTTTATTTAGCCACCGTAATGCGTCGTCGTAACGACGACGATGCGTACGATGAGCTCAAGAGCTTCGCTCTCAACGGTCGTTACGGAGGGACTTAGAGATTTGCGTCTCGATAGAGACGTACGTTTCGGGCGACTTCGCATCACCTTTGTTAAGCTAGCTCCCTGGTTGATCCTGCCAGTAGTTATATGCTTGTCTCAAAGATTAAGCCATGCATGTCTCAGTGCAAGCCGTATTAAGGCGATACCGCGAATGGCTCAATATATCAGTTTTGGTTCCTTAGATCTTACTCAGTTACTTGGATAACTGTGGTAATTCTAGAGCTAATACATGCAATCAGAACTCTGACCAGTGATGGGATGAGTGCTTTTATTAGATCAAAACCAATCGACGGAGGGCCTCGCGTCCGAAGTCGTTAATTTTGATGAATCTGGATAACTTTTGCCGATCGCATGGTCCAGTACCGGCGACGCATCTTTCAAATGTCTGCCTTATCAACTTTCGATGGTAGTTTCTGCGACTACCATGGTTGTCACGGGTAACGGGGAATCAGGGTTCGATTCCGGAGAGGGAGCCTGAGAAACGGCTACCACATCCAAGGAAGGCAGCAGGCGCGCAAATTACCCACTCCCGGCACGGGGAGGTAGTGACGAAAAATAACGATACGGGACTCTTACGAGGCCTCGTAATCGGAATGAGTACACTTTAAATATTTTAACGAGGAACAATTGGAGGGCAAGTCTGGTGCCAGCAGCCGCGGTAATTCCAGCTCCAATAGCGTATACTAAAATTGTTGCGGTTAAAAAGCTCGTAGTTGCATTTGTGCGCCGCGCTGTCGGTGCATCGCATCCGTGGTGATACTGACACGTCTGCGGAGCATATCGTCGGTGAGCCGGCGGTAAAACGCCGGTTCAATATCAAAATCCTATCGCGGTGCTCTTCAGTGAGTGTCGAGATGGGCCGACAATTTTACTTTGAACAAATTAGAGTGCTCAAAGCGGGCTCAAAATGCCGCTTGAATATTTCGTGCATGGAATAATAGAATATGATCTCGGTTCTATTTTGTTGGTTTTCAGAACTCCGAGGTAATGATTAATAGGGATAACTGGGGGCATTCGTATTGCGACGTTAGAGGTGAAATTCTTGGATCGTCGCAAGACGAACATCAGCGAAAGCATTTGCCAAAGGTGTTTTCATCAATCAAGAACGAAAGTTAGAGGTTCGAAGGCGATTAGATACCGCCCTAGTTCTAACCGTAAATATGTCATCTAGCGATCCGCCGACGTTATTACAATGGCTCGGCGGGCAGCTTCCGGGAAACCAAAGATTTTGGACTCCGGGGGGAGTATGGTTGCAAAGCTGAAACTTAAAGGAATTGACGGAAGGGCACCACCAGGAGTGGAGCCTGCGGCTTAATTTGACTCAACACGGGAAATCTCACCAGGCCCGGACACCGGAAGGATTGACAGATTAATAGCTCTTTCTTGATTCGGTGGGTGGTGGTGCATGGCCGTTCTTAGTTGGTGGAGCGATTTGTCTGGTTAATTCCGGTAACGAACGAGACTCTAGCCTGCTAAATAGGCGTTGTCATTTAGGTGTGCGCGATTTCGGTCGCGCAACTCACTGACGGCGTATTAAAATTCTTCTTAGAGGGACCGGCGGCTTCGAGCCGCACGAGATTGAGCAATAACAGGTCTGTGATGCCCTTAGATGTCCTGGGCCGCACGCGCGCTACACTGAAGGAATCAGCATGTTCTCCCTGGCCTAGAGGCCCGGGCAACCCGTTGAAACTCCTTCGTGCTGGGGATTGGGGTTTGCAATTATCCCCCATAAACGAGGAATTCCTAGTAAGCGCGAGTCATAAGCTCGCGTTGATTACGTCCCTGCCCTTTGTACACACCGCCCGTCGCTACTACCGATTGAATGATTTAGTGAGGTCTTCGGACCGACACGCGGTGGCTTCACGGCCGTCGGCGTTGCTGGGAAGTTGACCAAACTTGATCATTTAGAGGAAGTAAAAGTCGTAACAAGGTTTCCGTAGGGGAACCTGCGGAAGGATCATTAACGTTTACGTCTCGCTATACGCTCTCGCGTCGCGGCGCTCTCACTTTTATTAGTGTTGCGTTGTTGTCGTGTTGTTGTGTTGTGTGGGTCTGTGACATTAGATACCTCAAATAAATTTTTGAATAGCAGCAACGAAAACGATATGAACAGCAGCAGCGTTAACAGTTGATATACAATAACAACGACGATGCGTAGTAAATATTTATCGTTGTCCTTCGCGCAATACAAACGTGTAAAACTCGTATGTCAATTCGAAAGCATAAAATAATCAAATCGCATAGTCTATAAACTCTGGCTATCTCGTCTGACGTAGACCGGTAAGAATCCGCGCCGCGAGTCACATACTTGATTATGCCGCAGATCGATAGTCGAATCTTAATCGAGTCGATTATATAAGATCTAATGAGTTAGAAGACAGAGCGAGAGATTTTGCGATTAGAGTTAAAGTTACGTGCGAGTGCGCGAATGGATGATGCGATAAATGTAGAAAGCTTTGTCGGTATTTCGATAGTTACGCTCCTATCGTATCGTATCGTTCGCGATTCAAAACAAAAATATTATGCGGTTCGGTGGATGGTTACCGCATACCGATGATACGGCTATCGTATCTCACGTGTATAATAATACGTGTGTGTATACTTTAGGCAAGTCTTCGGTTCGGTCGTTCCTCCGGTCTGACTGTTCGATATAATCGTTCGTATCTCTTTTATCACAATCTCGGTGAGATATAGATATATAGATGATGGGTTCGATATAATCTTACGTCTTGACAAAACAACAATAAAATTTTAAAATACGCGAAAGCAACCTTTTCGATGAGCCTATTGATTTAAGCGAGTCGTAATAAACAAAAAGGTAGCCGGAGCCGTTACACAAAAATAATAAATTAAACCATTACCCTGGACGGTGGATCACTTGGCTCGCGGGTCGATGAAGAACGCAGTTAACTGCGCGTCATAGTGTGAACTGCAGGACACATTTGAACATCGACATTTCGAACGCACATTGCGGTCCGTGGAGAAATATCCAGGACCACTCCTGTCTGAGGGCCGGCTGCATAAAATAATATATCACACTGTTCACACATATATAATAAAACTATATTATTAATTTAATATGTGTTTTGTTGTGCGAGTGAACATATGACGGTTCCGATGAAGGGATACTGCGCTTCGATATAATTTCGTTGTGCGGCGTCTCCGAATCTGTCCGTTTAAAAATTATATTATTTATATATATATATATATATATACGACCGAAACACTATTTTCATCGTAATGTATATTATTATATATGACGTGCGAACATATCATACTATGATACGTACGCGCTTTACCAATAGCGACTATTGCGCCTCGATGAGAGAGATATTTTCATCTTTCTTACAAGCGAACGCGTTACATCACAGTACACATTCGTTGCCGAGAGCGCGATATCTGCTCCCTTCGATCCTAAGAATATGAAATTGAAACGAAAGTTTTTATTTAATTCGACGGTGATATGAGGGTAAGCAATATAAAATATCCGATGCTCTCGTTTCGCATACGATCATGTGTCAGATGTACGATGCGTTTAAATATAGTAGA
>OY365763.1:432500-437500 GCA_959347415.1 Mechanitis messenoides | reverse complement strand
TTTAAATTACAGAAAAATCGATCTCATCATACATTTCATATAACATATCATATCATATCTTCTAATACTTTGATGATAATATTATAAAAAAATATATAGTAATAAATATAACTTAAATGTTCGACCTAACATAACCTAAAACGACCATAATGATAAAACCCTATATAATTTGGATAGGTTATGTTAGGTCGAACATTTAAGTTATATATATATATTATATTCATCTATATTTTATGAATCAATATTTTCAATTCATACATAATATCGATAATATAATTATGTCTAATTTTACTATTATTTTTTTAAGATTCGTGTATTTACGAAATTATATTAAAATATTGACAACGAATTTTTAAAAATATTTATTTATTTACGAAACGAAATTTTTTACAAGTCCAAGATTCGATACACGAACTCGTAGCCCTCACTTTTCCTCCTATTAAGGGCGTAATTTAAACGTCACGTAGGACTCTAGGGCTCCATCTCGTAGTGTCGATCGATATGCATCCGAGGATATCTCGCACGTTTCCCTATATCTATCGCGAAACGAGTTATCGACCGATATGTCTGACGATATTTTAAAAATCTACGAAAAATACATTTTTTGATCTACGTCCTCGAAACCTATGTCCGAACGTGGATATCGATCGGATGCATCCGTAGACGTCCGATTCGTCGGAATCGGACGGACGGTTCGCGAGTTATAGCCGAAAAACGGTTTCCCATTCTAGAGGCGACAAGTTCAATACACGAACTCAATACGATATATTTTTACACCGAATGTCATATTATCTTTAAATCATACATGTAAGGTGTGTGATGAGTGTGAATGATATGAAACAAGAGTTGTTTGTTATTTAATAAATATATTCGATTCTTTTATCTATCTTTTCACTACTAAGAACCGCCTAACGTATATATGATATATATATATAAAAATTTTGTGTTTCGCGTATGTTGGTCTGTCCGGTCGTCGTTTGGTTTTATGTGTGTACGATGATATTTTCGTATAACACATTCCTCTCGATACGGACGATTATTCTCGCGACGACGCTCAATAATATTATAAATTATCATATAAATAATTAAATTAAACAGTGTTGATCGCCGACTGTCACGCGTAGTACGTTACTTCGATTTACATATTTTGCGTTAGTTTTTACTATTCGTATAAATAATGTGTATCGTCGTGATATATCAGCGTGATAGTTCTAACGGGATCCTATGATATAACGAACATTGCTCCCGTCCAACAGTGACCGGAAAGCTCTGACGATGTTTTGATAATATTTTCGAATGGTAGATGATCTCTCTAACACCGGGCGAAGATCTAAATGTTGACGTATAAAATATGTTAACCGAACTCTTACCAATAGTGTTTGAGATAAACGAAAAAATGATCTCGTTCTAAGTAACAATCAATAGACGAGACTTTGATATATATATATATATCGATGTCTTTAATATGTTAAAACGCGCGCGCACCACAACACAGCGATGTGTCGTATTGTGCGTTGTTTTGAACATTATAAATTTTATTTAGCCACCGTAATGCGTCGTCGTAACTACGACGATGCGTACGATGAGCTCAAGAGCTTCGCTCTCAACGGTCGTTACGGAGGGACTTAGAGATTTGCGTCTCGATAGAGACGTACGTTTCGGGCGACTTCGCATCACCTTTGTTAAGCTAGCTCCCTGGTTGATCCTGCCAGTAGTTATATGCTTGTCTCAAAGATTAAGCCATGCATGTCTCAGTGCAAGCCGTATTAAGGCGATACCGCGAATGGCTCAATATATCAGTTTTGGTTCCTTAGATCTTACTCAGTTACTTGGATAACTGTGGTAATTCTAGAGCTAATACATGCAATCAGAACTCTGACCAGTGATGGGATGAGTGCTTTTATTAGATCAAAACCAATCGACGGAGGGCCTCGCGTCCGAAGTCGTTAATTTTGATGAATCTGGATAACTTTTGCCGATCGCATGGTCCAGTACCGGCGACGCATCTTTCAAATGTCTGCCTTATCAACTTTCGATGGTAGTTTCTGCGACTACCATGGTTGTCACGGGTAACGGGGAATCAGGGTTCGATTCCGGAGAGGGAGCCTGAGAAACGGCTACCACATCCAAGGAAGGCAGCAGGCGCGCAAATTACCCACTCCCGGCACGGGGAGGTAGTGACGAAAAATAACGATACGGGACTCTTACGAGGCCTCGTAATCGGAATGAGTACACTTTAAATATTTTAACGAGGAACAATTGGAGGGCAAGTCTGGTGCCAGCAGCCGCGGTAATTCCAGCTCCAATAGCGTATACTAAAATTGTTGCGGTTAAAAAGCTCGTAGTTGCATTTGTGCGCCGCGCTGTCGGTGCATCGCATCCGTGGTGATACTGACACGTCTGCGGAGCATATCGTCGGTGAGCCGGCGGTAAAACGCCGGTTCAATATCAAAATCCTATCGCGGTGCTCTTCAGTGAGTGTCGAGATGGGCCGACAATTTTACTTTGAACAAATTAGAGTGCTCAAAGCGGGCTCAAAATGCCGCTTGAATATTTCGTGCATGGAATAATAGAATATGATCTCGGTTCTATTTTGTTGGTTTTCAGAACTCCGAGGTAATGATTAATAGGGATAACTGGGGGCATTCGTATTGCGACGTTAGAGGTGAAATTCTTGGATCGTCGCAAGACGAACATCAGCGAAAGCATTTGCCAAAGGTGTTTTCATCAATCAAGAACGAAAGTTAGAGGTTCGAAGGCGATTAGATACCGCCCTAGTTCTAACCGTAAATATGTCATCTAGCGATCCGCCGACGTTATTACAATGGCTCGGCGGGCAGCTTCCGGGAAACCAAAGATTTTGGACTCCGGGGGGAGTATGGTTGCAAAGCTGAAACTTAAAGGAATTGACGGAAGGGCACCACCAGGAGTGGAGCCTGCGGCTTAATTTGACTCAACACGGGAAATCTCACCAGGCCCGGACACCGGAAGGATTGACAGATTAATAGCTCTTTCTTGATTCGGTGGGTGGTGGTGCATGGCCGTTCTTAGTTGGTGGAGCGATTTGTCTGGTTAATTCCGGTAACGAACGAGACTCTAGCCTGCTAAATAGGCGTTGTCATTTAGGTGTGCGCGATTTCGGTCGCGCAACTCACTGACGGCGTATTAAAATTCTTCTTAGAGGGACCGGCGGCTTCGAGCCGCACGAGATTGAGCAATAACAGGTCTGTGATGCCCTTAGATGTCCTGGGCCGCACGCGCGCTACACTGAAGGAATCAGCATGTTCTCCCTGGCCTAGAGGCCCGGGCAACCCGTTGAAACTCCTTCGTGCTGGGGATTGGGGTTTGCAATTATCCCCCATAAACGAGGAATTCCTAGTAAGCGCGAGTCATAAGCTCGCGTTGATTACGTCCCTGCCCTTTGTACACACCGCCCGTCGCTACTACCGATTGAATGATTTAGTGAGGTCTTCGGACCGACACGCGGTGGCTTCACGGCCGTCGGCGTTGCTGGGAAGTTGACCAAACTTGATCATTTAGAGGAAGTAAAAGTCGTAACAAGGTTTCCGTAGGGGAACCTGCGGAAGGATCATTAACGTTTACGTCTCGCTATACGCTCTCGCGTCGCGGCGCTCTCACTTTTATTAGTGTTGCGTTGTTGTCGTGTTGTTGTGTTGTGTGGGTCTGTGACATTAGATACCTCAAATAAATTTTTGAATAGCAGCAACGAAAACGATATGAACAGCAGCAGCGTTAACAGTTGATATACAATAACAACGACGATGCGTAGTAAATATTTATCGTTGTCCTTCGCGCAATACAAACGTGTAAAACTCGTATGTCAATTCGAAAGCATAAAATAATCAAATCGCATAGTCTATAAACTCTGGCTATCTCGTCTGACGTAGACCGGTAAGAATCCGCGCCGCGAGTCACATACTTGATTATGCCGCAGATCGATAGTCGAATCTTAATCGAGTCGATTATATAAGATCTAATGAGTTAGAAGACAGAGCGAGAGATTTTGCGATTAGAGTTAAAGTTACGTGCGAGTGCGCGAATGGATGATGCGATAAATGTAGAAAGCTTTGTCGGTATTTCGATAGTTACGCTCCTATCGTATCGTATCGTTCGCGATTCAAAACAAAAATATTATGCGGTTCGGTGGATGGTTACCGCATACCGATGATACGGCTATCGTATCTCACGTGTATAATAATACGTGTGTGTATACTTTAGGCAAGTCTTCGGTTCGGTCGTTCCTCCGGTCTGACTGTTCGATATAATCGTTCGTATCTCTTTTATCACAATCTCGGTGAGATATAGATATATAGATGATGGGTTCGATATAATCTTACGTCTTGACAAAACAACAATAAAATTTTAAAATACGCGAAAGCAACCTTTTCGATGAGCCTATTGATTTAAGCGAGTCGTAATAAACAAAAAGGTAGCCGGAGCCGTTACACAAAAATAATAAATTAAACCATTACCCTGGACGGTGGATCACTTGGCTCGCGGGTCGATGAAGAACGCAGTTAACTGCGCGTCATAGTGTGAACTGCAGGACACATTTGAACATCGACATTTCGAACGCACATTGCGGTCCGTGGAGAAATATCCAGGACCACTCCTGTCTGAGGGCCGGCTGCATAAAATAATATATCACACTGTTCACACATATATAATAAAACTATATTATTAATTTAATATGTGTTTTGTTGTGCGAGTGAACATATGACGGTTCCGATGAAGGGATACTGCGCTTCGATATAATTTCGTTGTGCGGCGTCTCCGAATCTGTCCGTTTAAAAATTATATTATTTATATATATATATATATATATACGACCGAAACACTATTTTCATCGTAATGTATATTATTATATATGACGTGCGAACATATCATACTATGATACGTACGCGCTTTACCAATAGCGACTATTGCGCCTCGATGAGAGAGATATTTTCATCTTTCTTACAAGCGAACGCGTTACATCA
>OY365763.1:427500-430000 GCA_959347415.1 Mechanitis messenoides | reverse complement strand
GCGAGTGTTCGACGGGGTAACCCAAAGTGGCCTGAAGACGCCGCCGAGGGGTCCGGGAAGAGTTTTCTTTTCTGCCTGAGCGTTCGAGTTCCATGGAATCCTATAGAAGGGAGATATGGTTCGGAACGCGAAGAGCACCGCATTTGCGGCGGTGTCCGGATACTCTCTGCGGACCTTGAAAATTCAGGTGAGGGATGTACGTGGAGATGTCGCGCCGGTTCGTACCCATATCCGCAGCAGGTCTCCAAGGTGAAGAGCCTCTAGTCGATAGAATAATGTAGGTAAGGGAAGTCGGCAAATTGGATCCGTAACTTCGGAATAAGGATTGGCTCTGAGGACCGGGGCGTGTCGGGTTTGGACGGGAAGCGGATGCGGCCGGTGCCGGGCCTGGTCGATGCTCTGCCATCTCTTTCGGGGGGCGGTGGGGCAGAATCCGGACCCGCGTTCCGGCCTTCCGCGGATCTTCCTAGCCGTAAGGTCGCGTCGGTTTCGTTTCGTGCGCGATCGGCGCGGTCCTGTACGACCGCCGTTCAACGGTCAGCTCAGAACTGGCACGGACAAGGGGAATCCGACTGTCTAATTAAAACAAAGCATTGCGATGGCCCTCGCGGGTGTTGACGCAATGTGATTTCTGCCCAGTGCTCTGAATGTCAACGTGAAGAAATTCAAGCAAGCGCGGGTAAACGGCGGGAGTAACTATGACTCTCTTAAGTTCCACCTCCTAACGGAGTTAGAGTTTGTCATTAGTTGCTCCTGGGTTGTGTTTCGTGCGCGTTTCCGAGCCAGCCGGCTAGCAACGGGGATGCGATCCAGGCGATCATGATCCAGCAACGGGGAAGAGTGTCACAGGGGCTGTTACAACCTCGACACGACGCCCAACTCCTACCCACGGCCTGCTCGTGGCGCCGCCGCTATCATCTAGCGTGGGAGGGGGGGGCCACCTAAACGACGCAGCCCTACAGAAGTCGGTACGGGATCTGCATGCCTCGTTGGTGCGTACCTAAAATCAATGACGAGGCCAGAAGCATCATTTCCGCTGTTCGCTGCGCCACTGCCGCGGGCTTGTCTCTCGGTACTGGCGCAGTGCGCAGTCAGGCTTGTCCCTGGGTCCCCTTCGGGGTGATGCGCCACTCTCTTTCGTCGAGTGTGACCCAGGTGTTGGCTGTGGGTTGAAATACCTGCAGCAGTCCCGATGGGTGGTTTCTACGGATTCCGCCAAGCCTAGCGACTTTCTTCGGTTGGGACCTCGCGAAGTCGTGGGCGAACCCTAGTGGCGGGGTTTGCGACCCTGCCACAACAGGATAAATTGATAATGCAAAGAAACCTAAAATGAAAATTGAGGGCCACCCCGATCTCCCACAGGAGTCGGGGAGCATGGTCAATTTATCTCCTTTGACCCGGTCCGACGCTCTCGGCGAGAGAACGGATCGGCGGTCAGAGAGTTGGACGTGTCTAGCATGTGCACGATCCTTTACCACAAAGACGGGTTTGGGTGTCCATAAAAGGAGGGCCCATCCCGTTGAGGCAAACATGGAGGCGGCTCCAAATATGGCAAAGCGCAGGTGGAGTGATGAAGAGCTCCTCTTGCTGGCAAGGACCGAGGCGCGGCTGACGAAAGAGGAAGGGAGGTGCACGAATGTACACCTTCTCGCCAAATTGCCACAGCTCCAACGGACGCTGGAGGCGATAAAGGGACAGAGACGGAGTGCGAAGTACAAAGAGCTGGTTAAAACCTGCTCGGAGGAAATCGCACTCTCGGATCTGGACCCTATTGCGAGAAGGGATTCGAGCGCTCAACTGACTCCTGATGCGCAGCCTTCGGCCATGCCGCAGAGGGCTACTGAAGCCTCTCTACCGGCTAATGAACCATCCGCAGCTGAAACTCGAATCAGTTCTAACGCGGCGCATGTGATCGAGGCACTCTTAAAGAGGGCCGCGGCACGGAAGCAGCGCGGCGGACTGCGAGGGAAGGCTGCGAGGCCCCGCCATAACAAAACTAAAAAACCTGGATATGACACTAACACTTCTAAAAGAAAACAGAGAAGAGTAGAGTACGCAAGAGTACAAGAATTGTTCAAAAAGTGCCCCAGTCGAGCTTCGGCAGAAGTCATAAATGGAGAGTGCCGGGAAACGCCGCACAGTCTCGAGGAGATGGAAACCTTTTGGCGACCAATCTTAGAGGCTGTGTCGGACGCCCCGGGGCCTACACCGGAAGCTTTGCGCGCTCTCGAGCGTTCAAAGCAATACGGGGGCTCTCGAAGTTATGATGAACTGTGGGCGCCTTTCACTTCCGAGGAGGTGAGGGCGTCCAAGCTCTCTGGGAAAACTGCGCCAGGGCCTGATGGTATCCGTGCCGAGGAATGGCGAACAATTCCTGCTCTCGTAAAGGCGGAAATATTCAATCACTGGCTAGCCACTGGCATACCCGAGCCCCTGCGACAGTGCAGGACAATTTTCGTGCCAAAAACAGATGCGCCTGCGAACCCTAGCGAATACAGAC
>OY365763.1:417500-422500 GCA_959347415.1 Mechanitis messenoides | reverse complement strand
TGTAAGGTGTGTGATGAGTGTGAATGATATGAAACAAGAGTTGTTTGTTATTTAATAAATATATTCGATTCTTTTATCTATCTTTTCACTACTAAGAACCGCCTAACGTATATATGATATATATATATAAAAATTTTGTGTTTCGCGTATGTTGGTCTGTCCGGTCGTCGTTTGGTTTTATGTGTGTACGATGATATTTTCGTATAACACATTCCTCTCGATACGGACGATTATTCTCGCGACGACGCTCAATAATATTATAAATTATCATATAAATAATTAAATTAAACAGTGTTGATCGCCGACTGTCACGCGTAGTACGTTACTTCGATTTACATATTTTGCGTTAGTTTTTACTATTCGTATAAATAATGTGTATCGTCGTGATATATCAGCGTGATAGTTCTAACGGGATCCTATGATATAACGAACATTGCTCCCGTCCAACAGTGACCGGAAAGCTCTGACGATGTTTTGATAATATTTTCGAATGGTAGATGATCTCTCTAACACCGGGCGAAGATCTAAATGTTGACGTATAAAATATGTTAACCGAACTCTTACCAATAGTGTTTGAGATAAACGAAAAAATGATCTCGTTCTAAGTAACAATCAATAGACGAGACTTTGATATATATATATATATCGATGTCTTTAATATGTTAAAACGCGCGCGCACCACAACACAGCGATGTGTCGTATTGTGCGTTGTTTTGAACATTATAAATTTTATTTAGCCACCGTAATGCGTCGTCGTAACGACGACGATGCGTACGATGAGCTCAAGAGCTTCGCTCTCAACGGTCGTTACGGAGGGACTTAGAGATTTGCGTCTCGATAGAGACGTACGTTTCGGGCGACTTCGCATCACCTTTGTTAAGCTAGCTCCCTGGTTGATCCTGCCAGTAGTTATATGCTTGTCTCAAAGATTAAGCCATGCATGTCTCAGTGCAAGCCGTATTAAGGCGATACCGCGAATGGCTCAATATATCAGTTTTGGTTCCTTAGATCTTACTCAGTTACTTGGATAACTGTGGTAATTCTAGAGCTAATACATGCAATCAGAACTCTGACCAGTGATGGGATGAGTGCTTTTATTAGATCAAAACCAATCGACGGAGGGCCTCGCGTCCGAAGTCGTTAATTTTGATGAATCTGGATAACTTTTGCCGATCGCATGGTCCAGTACCGGCGACGCATCTTTCAAATGTCTGCCTTATCAACTTTCGATGGTAGTTTCTGCGACTACCATGGTTGTCACGGGTAACGGGGAATCAGGGTTCGATTCCGGAGAGGGAGCCTGAGAAACGGCTACCACATCCAAGGAAGGCAGCAGGCGCGCAAATTACCCACTCCCGGCACGGGGAGGTAGTGACGAAAAATAACGATACGGGACTCTTACGAGGCCTCGTAATCGGAATGAGTACACTTTAAATATTTTAACGAGGAACAATTGGAGGGCAAGTCTGGTGCCAGCAGCCGCGGTAATTCCAGCTCCAATAGCGTATACTAAAATTGTTGCGGTTAAAAAGCTCGTAGTTGCATTTGTGCGCCGCGCTGTCGGTGCATCGCATCCGTGGTGATACTGACACGTCTGCGGAGCATATCGTCGGTGAGCCGGCGGTAAAACGCCGGTTCAATATCAAAATCCTATCGCGGTGCTCTTCAGTGAGTGTCGAGATGGGCCGACAATTTTACTTTGAACAAATTAGAGTGCTCAAAGCGGGCTCAAAATGCCGCTTGAATATTTCGTGCATGGAATAATAGAATATGATCTCGGTTCTATTTTGTTGGTTTTCAGAACTCCGAGGTAATGATTAATAGGGATAACTGGGGGCATTCGTATTGCGACGTTAGAGGTGAAATTCTTGGATCGTCGCAAGACGAACATCAGCGAAAGCATTTGCCAAAGGTGTTTTCATCAATCAAGAACGAAAGTTAGAGGTTCGAAGGCGATTAGATACCGCCCTAGTTCTAACCGTAAATATGTCATCTAGCGATCCGCCGACGTTATTACAATGGCTCGGCGGGCAGCTTCCGGGAAACCAAAGATTTTGGACTCCGGGGGGAGTATGGTTGCAAAGCTGAAACTTAAAGGAATTGACGGAAGGGCACCACCAGGAGTGGAGCCTGCGGCTTAATTTGACTCAACACGGGAAATCTCACCAGGCCCGGACACCGGAAGGATTGACAGATTAATAGCTCTTTCTTGATTCGGTGGGTGGTGGTGCATGGCCGTTCTTAGTTGGTGGAGCGATTTGTCTGGTTAATTCCGGTAACGAACGAGACTCTAGCCTGCTAAATAGGCGTTGTCATTTAGGTGTGCGCGATTTCGGTCGCGCAACTCACTGACGGCGTATTAAAATTCTTCTTAGAGGGACCGGCGGCTTCGAGCCGCACGAGATTGAGCAATAACAGGTCTGTGATGCCCTTAGATGTCCTGGGCCGCACGCGCGCTACACTGAAGGAATCAGCATGTTCTCCCTGGCCTAGAGGCCCGGGCAACCCGTTGAAACTCCTTCGTGCTGGGGATTGGGGTTTGCAATTATCCCCCATAAACGAGGAATTCCTAGTAAGCGCGAGTCATAAGCTCGCGTTGATTACGTCCCTGCCCTTTGTACACACCGCCCGTCGCTACTACCGATTGAATGATTTAGTGAGGTCTTCGGACCGACACGCGGTGGCTTCACGGCCGTCGGCGTTGCTGGGAAGTTGACCAAACTTGATCATTTAGAGGAAGTAAAAGTCGTAACAAGGTTTCCGTAGGGGAACCTGCGGAAGGATCATTAACGTTTACGTCTCGCTATACGCTCTCGCGTCGCGGCGCTCTCACTTTTATTAGTGTTGCGTTGTTGTCGTGTTGTTGTGTTGTGTGGGTCTGTGACATTAGATACCTCAAATAAATTTTTGAATAGCAGCAACGAAAACGATATGAACAGCAGCAGCGTTAACAGTTGATATACAATAACAACGACGATGCGTAGTAAATATTTATCGTTGTCCTTCGCGCAATACAAACGTGTAAAACTCGTATGTCAATTCGAAAGCATAAAATAATCAAATCGCATAGTCTATAAACTCTGGCTATCTCGTCTGACGTAGACCGGTAAGAATCCGCGCCGCGAGTCACATACTTGATTATGCCGCAGATCGATAGTCGAATCTTAATCGAGTCGATTATATAAGATCTAATGAGTTAGAAGACAGAGCGAGAGATTTTGCGATTAGAGTTAAAGTTACGTGCGAGTGCGCGAATGGATGATGCGATAAATGTAGAAAGCTTTGTCGGTATTTCGATAGTTACGCTCCTATCGTATCGTATCGTTCGCGATTCAAAACAAAAATATTATGCGGTTCGGTGGATGGTTACCGCATACCGATGATACGGCTATCGTATCTCACGTGTATAATAATACGTGTGTGTATACTTTAGGCAAGTCTTCGGTTCGGTCGTTCCTCCGGTCTGACTGTTCGATATAATCGTTCGTATCTCTTTTATCACAATCTCGGTGAGATATAGATATATAGATGATGGGTTCGATATAATCTTACGTCTTGACAAAACAACAATAAAATTTTAAAATACGCGAAAGCAACCTTTTCGATGAGCCTATTGATTTAAGCGAGTCGTAATAAACAAAAAGGTAGCCGGAGCCGTTACACAAAAATAATAAATTAAACCATTACCCTGGACGGTGGATCACTTGGCTCGCGGGTCGATGAAGAACGCAGTTAACTGCGCGTCATAGTGTGAACTGCAGGACACATTTGAACATCGACATTTCGAACGCACATTGCGGTCCGTGGAGAAATATCCAGGACCACTCCTGTCTGAGGGCCGGCTGCATAAAATAATATATCACACTGTTCACACATATATAATAAAACTATATTATTAATTTAATATGTGTTTTGTTGTGCGAGTGAACATATGACGGTTCCGATGAAGGGATACTGCGCTTCGATATAATTTCGTTGTGCGGCGTCTCCGAATCTGTCCGTTTAAAAATTATATTATTTATATATATATATATATATATACGACCGAAACACTATTTTCATCGTAATGTATATTATTATATATGACGTGCGAACATATCATACTATGATACGTACGCGCTTTACCAATAGCGACTATTGCGCCTCGATGAGAGAGATATTTTCATCTTTCTTACAAGCGAACGCGTTACATCACAGTACACATTCGTTGCCGAGAGCGCGATATCTGCTCCCTTCGATCCTAAGAATATGAAATTGAAACGAAAGTTTTTATTTAATTCGACGGTGATATGAGGGTAAGCAATATAAAATATCCGATGCTCTCGTTTCGCATACGATCATGTGTCAGATGTACGATGCGTTTAAATATAGTAGAGATTGTTATGAAAATTTAACTCTTGTGCTTTAAGTCCGGTATATGCGCAATAAGTAATCGTATATGATTTTTTGCTTCATAATATTATGATTTCATTACATATATGAGAATAATTTAACGTGTTTACGGATACGGATATTATAATATATAAACACAAAAGTAGGCGGACACGACGTCCGAAGGGCGCGTCGACGCCGGTTCCGCTCGTTCGCGCGCTTAAACACGCGACGAGTGGTTCGCGGCGCCGTAGCGCTGACGGATATCGCGTCTGCCTCGTTTTTTATCGTTGGCCTCAGATCAGGGAGGATCACCCGCCGAATTTAAGCATATTAGTAAGCGGAGGAAAAGAAACTAACCAGGATTTCCTTAGTAGCGGCGAGCGAACAGGAAATAGCCCAGCACTGAATCCCGCGGTTGTAACGATCGCGGGAGATGTGGTGTTCGGGAGGTTCCGCTTTCTCGTCGTCGCCACTCCTGTCCAAGTTCGTCTTGAACGGGGCCGTTTTCCCGTAGAGGGTGCCAGGCCCGTAGCGACGGAGCGAGACGGCGAGAGGGACACTCCTCAGAGTCGGGTTGCTTGAGAGTGCAGCCCTAAGTGGGTGGTAAACTCCATCTAAGGCTAAAT
>OY365763.1:412500-415000 GCA_959347415.1 Mechanitis messenoides | reverse complement strand
GATCCAGGCGATCATGATCCAGCAACGGGGAAGAGTGTCACAGGGGCTGTTACAACCTCGACACGACGCCCAACTCCTACCCACGGCCTGCTCGTGGCGCCGCCGCTATCATCTAGCGTGGGAGGGGGGGGCCACCTAAACGACGCAGCCCTACAGAAGTCGGTACGGGATCTGCATGCCTCGTTGGTGCGTACCTAAAATCAATGACGAGGCCAGAAGCATCATTTCCGCTGTTCGCTGCGCCACTGCCGCGGGCTTGTCTCTCGGTACTGGCGCAGTGCGCAGTCAGGCTTGTCCCTGGGTCCCCTTCGGGGTGATGCGCCACTCTCTTTCGTCGAGTGTGACCCAGGTGTTGGCTGTGGGTTGAAATACCTGCAGCAGTCCCGATGGGTGGTTTCTACGGATTCCGCCAAGCCTAGCGACTTTCTTCGGTTGGGACCTCGCGAAGTCGTGGGCGAACCCTAGTGGCGGGGTTTGCGACCCTGCCACAACAGGATAAATTGATAATGCAAAGAAACCTAAAATGAAAATTGAGGGCCACCCCGATCTCCCACAGGAGTCGGGGAGCATGGTCAATTTATCTCCTTTGACCCGGTCCGACGCTCTCGGCGAGAGAACGGATCGGCGGTCAGAGAGTTGGACGTGTCTAGCATGTGCACGATCCTTTACCACAAAGACGGGTTTGGGTGTCCATAAAAGGAGGGCCCATCCCGTTGAGGCAAACATGGAGGCGGCTCCAAATATGGCAAAGCGCAGGTGGAGTGATGAAGAGCTCCTCTTGCTGGCAAGGACCGAGGCGCGGCTGACGAAAGAGGAAGGGAGGTGCACGAATGTACACCTTCTCGCCAAATTGCCACAGCTCCAACGGACGCTGGAGGCGATAAAGGGACAGAGACGGAGTGCGAAGTACAAAGAGCTGGTTAAAACCTGCTCGGAGGAAATCGCACTCTCGGATCTGGACCCTATTGCGAGAAGGGATTCGAGCGCTCAACTGACTCCTGATGCGCAGCCTTCGGCCATGCCGCAGAGGGCTACTGAAGCCTCTCTACCGGCTAATGAACCATCCGCAGCTGAAACTCGAATCAGTTCTAACGCGGCGCATGTGATCGAGGCACTCTTAAAGAGGGCCGCGGCACGGAAGCAGCGCGGCGGACTGCGAGGGAAGGCTGCGAGGCCCCGCCATAACAAAACTAAAAAACCTGGATATGACACTAACACTTCTAAAAGAAAACAGAGAAGAGTAGAGTACGCAAGAGTACAAGAATTGTTCAAAAAGTGCCCCAGTCGAGCTTCGGCAGAAGTCATAAATGGAGAGTGCCGGGAAACGCCGCACAGTCTCGAGGAGATGGAAACCTTTTGGCGACCAATCTTAGAGGCTGTGTCGGACGCCCCGGGGCCTACACCGGAAGCTTTGCGCGCTCTCGAGCGTTCAAAGCAATACGGGGGCTCTCGAAGTTATGATGAACTGTGGGCGCCTTTCACTTCCGAGGAGGTGAGGGCGTCCAAGCTCTCTGGGAAAACTGCGCCAGGGCCTGATGGTATCCGTGCCGAGGAATGGCGAACAATTCCTGCTCTCGTAAAGGCGGAAATATTCAATCACTGGCTAGCCACTGGCATACCCGAGCCCCTGCGACAGTGCAGGACAATTTTCGTGCCAAAAACAGATGCGCCTGCGAACCCTAGCGAATACAGACCGATAACCATCGCGTCTGTACCGCTAAGACATATGCACAGCATACTCGCACGGAGATTGCTTGCCTGTTGTCCACCCGACACGCGACAACGCGGCTTCATCAGTGCCGATGGCACTCTTGAAAATACCGCAGTGCTTGACGCAGTGTTGGGGGATAGCAGAAGGAAGCTGAGAGAATGTCATGTTGCGGTCCTCGACTTCTCCAAAGCCTTCGATACAGTGTCCCACGGGGCACTGCTGAAGATGTTGGAGTCTAGGGGACTGCCTGTTGAATTCTGCAGCTACATAGCTACGATGTACGGAGCGGCATCTACCACCATAGCCGTAAAAGATCAAAGTAGCACTTCTGTAAAGGTGGGTAAAGGTGTGCGACAGGGTGACCCGTTGTCGCCGATTCTTTTTAACATGGTCATGGACCTCATTCTTGCGTCACTACCGCAGGGAGTCGGCTATAGGCTGGAAAACGAGCTAGTCTCAGCTCTGGCCTACGCTGACGACCTAATCCTCGTTGCAGGATCGAAGGTAGGGATGCAGGAATCCATTGACACCGTGGTAAAGATAGGCGAAACGATGGGTCTTCGGGTGAACCTGGGAAAAAGCTCTGTGCTCTCGATGGTGCCTGATGGACATAGGAAAAAACACCACTACCTAACAGAGAAGACCTTCAAGGTCGGAAGGTATAAGCTACGGCAGGTGTCCTGTGTCGAACGCTGGCGCTATCTGGGCATCGATTTTGAAGTGTCCGGATCGGCAAACATCGAGTACCAAATACAGAGAGCCCTCGACAACATCTCGAGGGCCCCCCTC
>OY365763.1:165000-407500 GCA_959347415.1 Mechanitis messenoides | reverse complement strand
AACTTTTCTTGCTTAAATTTATCACAATTTTCCATAGAGAAACGAAATAACATTTTTATTGTTCTAATTTGTGAACTTCCTTGAACTCTGTATCTTGCTCTCATAATATAAATGAGAAAACTTCTATCTTTCACTTTTTGCTTATAATAAAACATTTATGAGTTTACATAACATCATTTTTATTTTTGTTGTCTAGTACTTAATTACTGATTTATAATTTTTATTCAGTGTTCTTTTCAGTTTATTTTTTATAAAATTACATACTTTCAAAATTATAATTGTATTTATTAAATCATTACTCTACTCTTTTGATAAAGTACATTTGAACGTTTTAAGTACTGTACGGTAGTTTCATAGCAATATTGAACGTCAATTAGTTGCTTGTTCTTTCTTGTGATTTGATTTTCATTAAAGAGTTGAAAAACCTGAATTGAAGCCTTCAAATAACACACGACTACAGCTCTTTATATTAACACTGTTTATAATGTTTCATATTTTACAACCTTAGTCACAACCTTATAAATGTATGCAACGACCTGATAAATAATTTTTAAAATAGATTCATTATTTTGTATTTAGATTTTACCGAAAAAGAATTTTCCTTTGCGACAACAACTACCCGAGTTGTGGTAGGATTATAAAAAAACTGATGTTATCTGTGAATCTATTGCTCTAAACAGTATTTGTCTAAGCAATATATGTTATATAAACACGAAAAATATATGTATTTATAAGTTTTTTTTTGTGCATAATCAAATGACAAAGTAAAACTTATTTGTATCTACGCAATAGTGTCCGGTCCCGGTAAGTTATAAGGATATGCGCCAAATCGTATTCGTGAGCAAACTGCTTGAAGTTCTCGAGATCAATCTTTTTATCATAAATCTTTACGATGAAAAACGCTAATGTGACTAATGTTTTAAGTCGCTAGTTTATTTACGTGACACATGTATTGAAATACAATTATTTATATCACATTTAGTATCATTCAGTTGGTCATTTATAAAATAAAACTTAAATTATTAAAAATCTTTTGCTTTAAATCGTAATAATATGAAACCTATATCACTTAAATTTACTCGTTATCGGGGCCCTAGTGTTACACGCGCTCTTAAATTTAAAATATGTTGTATTAATCCTAATGATATTTAACATATTACTGCATGATATTGAAATAAATACAGAAATTCAACATGATAACTTTTTGAGTAACTTATTCTGAAAAAAAAGTTTTATTGCATCTTAATAATTCGAAGTTGGATATGGCTACAATTTATAGAATTAACTACGTCAAAATATATTATAATTAACATATATTTCACCTATAAAGATCTGTCTTAACAGAAGAATACGCTTATCTGTGTTCGACTTAGAAATTCGATAATCTCGATCTCAGTCAAAACAAGTTAATTAAGAATACACCGTACCTTGAACATTTTGGGAAAATTGGGGTATATTTTGCTAAAACTTTGGTAGGTATGACTCTGACTGAATTGCGATAACAAAGGATAATGGGCGCTCTTAGTTACACAATTACTTTCAATTTACATTTCTAATACTGGTAAGGATCGTAGTGTTATGTTATAAACCCCATTTAAACATTCGTTTTACATATAACCTAATAAAAAGAAGCTGCTGCTACAGATACAAAAGAAAATTTAAGGAGTTATAAAAAGTAGATATTTGTAAAAAAGTGTAGTGTAGTGTAGTGTAGTGTAGTGTAGTGTGTGTGTGTGTATTTGTGTAGTGTGTAGCTTGTACTTGTAGCGTGTAGTGTGTAGCTTGTACTTGTAGCGTGTAGCTTGTAGCGTGTAGCTTGTACTTGTAGCGTGTAGTGTGTAGCGTGTAGTGTGTAGCTTGTACTTGTAGCGTGTAGTGTGTAGCTTGTACTTGTAGCGTGTAGCTTGTAGCGTGTAGCTTGTACTTGTAGCGTGTAGTGTGTAGCGTGTAGTGTGTAGCTTGTACTTGTAGCGTGTAGTGTGTAGCTTGTACTTGTAGCGTGTAGTGTGTAGCTTGTACTTGTAGCGTGTAGTGTGTAGCTTGTACTTGTAGCGTGTAGCTTGTAGCGTGTAGCTTGTACTTGTAGCGTGTAGTGTGTAGCGTGTAGTGTGTAGCTTGTACTTGTAGTGTGTAGCTTGTACTTGTAGCGTGTAGTGTGTAGCTTGTACTTGTAGCGTGTAGTGTGTAGCTTGTACTTGTAGCGTGTAGCGTGTAGCTTGTACTTGTAGCGTGTAGTGTGTAGCTTGTACTTGTAGCGTGTAGCTTGTACTTGTAGCGTGTAGTGTGTAGCTTGTACTTGTAGCGTGTAGTGTGTAGCTTGTACTTGTAGCGTGTAGTGTGTAGCTTGTACTTGTAGCGTGTAGTGTGTAGCTTGTACTTGTAGCGTGTAGTGTGTAGCTTGTACTTGTAGCGTGTAGTGTGTAGCTTGTACTTGTAGCGTGTAGTGTGTAGCTTGTACTTGTAGCGTGTAGCTTGTACTTGTAGCGTGTAGTGTGTAGCTTGTACTTGTAGCGTGTAGTGTGTAGCTTGTACTTGTAGCGTGTAGCTTGTACTTGTAGCGTGTAGTGTGTAGCTTGTACTTGTAGCGTGTAGTGTGTAGCTTGTACTTGTAGCGTGTAGCGTGTAGCTTGTACTTGTAGCGTGTAGTGTGTAGCTTGTACTTGTAGCGTGTAGCTTGTACTTGTAGCGTGTAGTGTGTAGCTTGTACTTGTAGCGTGTAGTGTGTAGCTTGTACTTGTAGCGTGTAGCTTGTACTTGTAGCGGTGTAGCGTGTAGCTTGTACTTGTAGCGGTGTAGCGTGTAGCTTGTACTTGTAGCGTGTAGTGTGTAGTGTGTAGCTTGTACTTGTAGCGTGTAGTGTGTTGCTTGTACTTGTAGCGTGTAGTGTGTAGCTTGTACTTGTAGCGTGTAGCGCGTAGCTTGTACTTGTAGCGTGTAGTGTGTAGTGTGTAGCTTGTACTTGTAGCGGTGTAGCGTGTAGCTTGTACTTGTAGCGTGTAGTGTGTAGTGTGTAGCTTGTACTTGTAGCGTGTAGCGTGTACTTGTAGCGTGTAGTGTGTAACTTGTACTTGTAGCGTGTAGTGTGTAGCTTGTACTTGTAGCGTGTAGCTTGTACTTGTAGCGTGTAGTGTGTAGCTTGTACTTGTAGCGTGTAGTGTGTAGCTTGTACTTGTAGCGTGTAGCGTGTAGCTTGTACTTGTAGCGTGTAGTGTGTAGCTTGTACTTGTAGCGTGTAGCTTGTACTTGTAGCGTGTAGTGTGTAGCTTGTACTTGTAGCGTGTAGTGTGTAGCTTGTACTTGTAGCGTGTAGTGTGTAGCTTGTACTTGTAGCGTGTAGCTTGTACTTGTAGCGTGTAGCTTGTAGCGTGTAGCTTGTAGCGTGTAGCTTGTACTTGTAGCGTGTAGTGTGTAGCTTGTACTTGTAGCGTGTAGTGTGTAGCTTGTACTTGTAGCGTGTAGCTTGTAGCGTGTAGCTTGTAGCGTGTAGCTTGTACTTGTAGCGTGTAGCTTGTACTTGTAGCGTGTAGCTTGTAGCGTGTAGCTTGTAGCGTGTAGCTTGTACTTGTAGCGTGTAGTGTGTTGCTTGTACTTGTAGCGTGTAGTGTGTAGCTTGTACTTGTAGCGTGTAGCGCGTAGCTTGTACTTGTAGTGTGTAGCTTGTACTTGTAGCGTGTAGTGTGTTGCTTGTACTTGTAGCGTGTAGTGTGTAGCTTGTACTTGTAGCGTGTAGCGTGTAGCTTGTACTTGTAGCGTGTAGTGTGTAGCTTGTACTTGTAGCGTGTAGCTTGTACTTGTAGCGTGTAGTGTGTAGCTTGTACTTGTAGCGTGTAGTGTGTAGCTTGTACTTGTAGCGTGTAGCGTGTACTTGTAGCGTGTAGTGTGTAACTTGTACTTGTAGCGTGTAGTGTGTAGCTTGTACTTGTAGCGTGTAGCTTGTACTTGTAGCGTGTAGTGTGTAGCTTGTACTTGTAGCGTGTAGTGTGTAGCTTGTACTTGTAGCGTGTAGCGTGTAGCTTGTACTTGTAGCGTGTAGTGTGTAGCTTGTACTTGTAGCGTGTAGCTTGTACTTGTAGCGTGTAGTGTGTAGCTTGTACTTGTAGCGTGTAGTGTGTAGCTTGTACTTGTAGCGTGTAGTGTGTAGCTTGTACTTGTAGCGTGTAGCTTGTACTTGTAGCGTGTAGCTTGTAGCGTGTAGCTTGTAGCGTGTAGCTTGTACTTGTAGCGTGTAGTGTGTAGCTTGTACTTGTAGCGTGTAGTGTGTAGCTTGTACTTGTAGCGTGTAGCTTGTAGCGTGTAGCTTGTAGCGTGTAGCGTGTAGCTTGTATTTGTAGCGTGTAGTGTGTTGCTTGTACTTGTAGCGTGTAGTGTGTAGCTTGTACTTGTAGCGTGTAGTGTGTAGCTTGTACTTGTAGCGTGTAGTGTGTAGCTTGTACTTGTAGCGTGTAGTGTGTAGCTTGTACTTGTAGCGTGTAGTGTGTAGCTTGTACTTGTTGCGTGTAGTGTGTAGCTTGTACTTGTAGCGTGTAGTGTGTAGCTTGTACTTGTAGCGTGTAGCGTGTAGCTTGTACTTGTAGCGTATAGTGTGTAGCTTGTACTTGTAGCGTGTAGCTTGTACTTGTAGCGTGTAGTGTGTAGCTTGTACTTGTAGCGTGTAGTGTGTAGCTTGTACTTGTAGCGTGTAGTGTGTAGCTTGTACTTGTAGCGTGTAGTGTGTAGCTTGTACTTGTAGCGTGTAGTGTGTAGCTTGTACTTGTAGCGTGTAGCTTGTACTTGTAGCGTGTAGTGTGTAGCTTGTACTTGTAGCGTGTAGTGTGTAGCTTGTACTTGTAGCGTGTAGTGTGTAGCTTGTACTTGTAGCGTGTAGCTTGTAGCGTGTAGCTTGTACTTGTAGCGTGTAGTGTGTAGCGTGTAGTGTGTAGCTTGTACTTGTAGTGTGTAGCTTGTACTTGTAGCGTGTAGTGTGTAGCTTGTACTTGTAGCGTGTAGTGTGTAGCTTGTACTTGTAGCGTGTAGCGTGTAGCTTGTACTTGTAGCGTGTAGTGTGTAGCTTGTACTTGTAGCGTGTAGCTTGTACTTGTAGCGTGTAGTGTGTAGCTTGTACTTGTAGCGTGTAGTGTGTAGCTTGTACTTGTAGCGTGTAGTGTGTAGCTTGTACTTGTAGCGTGTAGTGTGTAGCTTGTACTTGTAGCGTGTAGTGTGTAGCTTGTACTTGTAGCGTGTAGTGTGTAGCTTGTACTTGTAGCGTGTAGTGTGTAGCTTGTACTTGTAGCGTGTAGCTTGTACTTGTAGCGTGTAGTGTGTAGCTTGTACTTGTAGCGTGTAGTGTGTAGCTTGTACTTGTAGCGTGTAGCTTGTACTTGTAGCGTGTAGTGTGTAGCTTGTACTTGTAGCGTGTAGTGTGTAGCTTGTACTTGTAGCGTGTAGCGTGTAGCTTGTACTTGTAGCGTGTAGTGTGTAGCTTGTACTTGTAGCGTGTAGCTTGTACTTGTAGCGTGTAGTGTGTAGCTTGTACTTGTAGCGTGTAGTGTGTAGCTTGTACTTGTAGCGTGTAGCTTGTACTTGTAGCGGTGTAGCGTGTAGCTTGTACTTGTAGCGGTGTAGCGTGTAGCTTGTACTTGTAGCGTGTAGTGTGTAGTGTGTAGCTTGTACTTGTAGCGTGTAGTGTGTTGCTTGTACTTGTAGCGTGTAGTGTGTAGCTTGTACTTGTAGCGTGTAGCGCGTAGCTTGTACTTGTAGCGTGTAGTGTGTAGTGTGTAGCTTGTACTTGTAGCGGTGTAGCGTGTAGCTTGTACTTGTAGCGTGTAGTGTGTAGTGTGTAGCTTGTACTTGTAGCGTGTAGCGTGTACTTGTAGCGTGTAGTGTGTAACTTGTACTTGTAGCGTGTAGTGTGTAGCTTGTACTTGTAGCGTGTAGCTTGTACTTGTAGCGTGTAGTGTGTAGCTTGTACTTGTAGCGTGTAGTGTGTAGCTTGTACTTGTAGCGTGTAGCGTGTAGCTTGTACTTGTAGCGTGTAGTGTGTAGCTTGTACTTGTAGCGTGTAGCTTGTACTTGTAGCGTGTAGTGTGTAGCTTGTACTTGTAGCGTGTAGTGTGTAGCTTGTACTTGTAGCGTGTAGTGTGTAGCTTGTACTTGTAGCGTGTAGCTTGTACTTGTAGCGTGTAGCTTGTAGCGTGTAGCTTGTAGCGTGTAGCTTGTACTTGTAGCGTGTAGTGTGTAGCTTGTACTTGTAGCGTGTAGTGTGTAGCTTGTACTTGTAGCGTGTAGCTTGTAGCGTGTAGCTTGTAGCGTGTAGCTTGTACTTGTAGCGTGTAGCTTGTACTTGTAGCGTGTAGCTTGTAGCGTGTAGCTTGTAGCGTGTAGCTTGTACTTGTAGCGTGTAGTGTGTTGCTTGTACTTGTAGCGTGTAGTGTGTAGCTTGTACTTGTAGCGTGTAGCGCGTAGCTTGTACTTGTAGTGTGTAGCTTGTACTTGTAGCGTGTAGTGTGTTGCTTGTACTTGTAGCGTGTAGTGTGTAGCTTGTACTTGTAGCGTGTAGCGTGTAGCTTGTACTTGTAGCGTGTAGTGTGTAGCTTGTACTTGTAGCGTGTAGCTTGTACTTGTAGCGTGTAGTGTGTAGCTTGTACTTGTAGCGTGTAGTGTGTAGCTTGTACTTGTAGCGTGTAGCGTGTACTTGTAGCGTGTAGTGTGTAACTTGTACTTGTAGCGTGTAGTGTGTAGCTTGTACTTGTAGCGTGTAGCTTGTACTTGTAGCGTGTAGTGTGTAGCTTGTACTTGTAGCGTGTAGTGTGTAGCTTGTACTTGTAGCGTGTAGCGTGTAGCTTGTACTTGTAGCGTGTAGTGTGTAGCTTGTACTTGTAGCGTGTAGCTTGTACTTGTAGCGTGTAGTGTGTAGCTTGTACTTGTAGCGTGTAGTGTGTAGCTTGTACTTGTAGCGTGTAGTGTGTAGCTTGTACTTGTAGCGTGTAGCTTGTACTTGTAGCGTGTAGCTTGTAGCGTGTAGCTTGTAGCGTGTAGCTTGTACTTGTAGCGTGTAGTGTGTAGCTTGTACTTGTAGCGTGTAGTGTGTAGCTTGTACTTGTAGCGTGTAGCTTGTAGCGTGTAGCTTGTAGCGTGTAGCGTGTAGCTTGTATTTGTAGCGTGTAGTGTGTTGCTTGTACTTGTAGCGTGTAGTGTGTAGCTTGTACTTGTAGCGTGTAGTGTGTAGCTTGTACTTGTAGCGTGTAGTGTGTAGCTTGTACTTGTAGCGTGTAGTGTGTAGCTTGTACTTGTAGCGTGTAGTGTGTAGCTTGTACTTGTTGCGTGTAGTGTGTAGCTTGTACTTGTAGCGTGTAGTGTGTAGCTTGTACTTGTAGCGTGTAGCGTGTAGCTTGTACTTGTAGCGTATAGTGTGTAGCTTGTACTTGTAGCGTGTAGCTTGTACTTGTAGCGTGTAGTGTGTAGCTTGTACTTGTAGCGTGTAGTGTGTAGCTTGTACTTGTAGCGTGTAGCTTGTACTTGTAGCGGTGTAGCGTGTAGCTTGTACTTGTAGCGGTGTAGCGTGTAGCTTGTACTTGTAGCGTGTAGTGTGTAGTGTGTAGCTTGTACTTGTAGCGTGTAGTGTGTTGCTTGTACTTGTAGCGTGTAGTGTGTAGCTTGTACTTGTAGCGTGTAGCGCGTAGCTTGTACTTGTAGCGTGTAGTGTGTAGCTTGTACTTGTAGCGTGTAGCGCGTAGCTTGTACTTGTAGTGTGTAGCTTGTACTTGTAGCGTGTAGTGTGTTGCTTGTACTTGTAGCGTGTAGTGTGTAGCTTGTACTTGTAGCGTGTAGCGCGTAGCTTGTACTTGTAGCGTGTAGTGTGTAGCTTGTACTTGTAGCGTGTAGTGTGTAGCTTGTACTTGTAGCGTGTAGTGTGTAGCTTGTACTTGTAGCGTGTAGCTTGTAGCGTGTAGCTTGTACTTGTAGCGTGTAGTGTGTAGCGTGTAGTGTGTAGCTTGTACTTGTAGCGTGTAGTGTGTAGCTTGTACTTGTAGCGTGTAGTGTGTAGCTTGTACTTGTAGCGTGTAGCTTGTAGCGTGTAGCTTGTACTTGTAGCGTGTAGTGTGTAGCTTGTACTTGTAGCGTGTAGTGTGTAGCTTGTACTTGTAGCGTGTAGCGTGTAGCTTGTACTTGTAGCGTGTAGTGTGTAGCTTGTACTTGTAGCGTGTAGCTTGTACTTGTAGCGTGTAGTGTGTAGCTTGTACTTGTAGCGTGTAGTGTGTAGCTTGTACTTGTAGCGTGTAGTGTGTAGCTTGTACTTGTAGCGTGTAGTGTGTAGCTTGTACTTGTAGCGTGTAGTGTGTAGCTTGTACTTGTAGCGTGTAGCGTGTAGCTTGTACTTGTAGCGTATAGTGTGTAGCTTGTACTTGTAGCGTGTAGCTTGTACTTGTAGCGTGTAGTGTGTAGCTTGTACTTGTAGCGTGTAGTGTGTAGCTTGTACTTGTAGCGTGTAGCGTGTAGCTTGTACTTGTAGCGTGTAGTGTGTAGCTTGTACTTGTAGCGTGTAGCTTGTACTTGTAGCGTGTAGTGTGTAGCTTGTACTTGTAGCGTGTAGTGTGTAGCTTGTACTTGTAGCGTGTAGCTTGTACTTGTAGCGGTGTAGCGTGTAGCTTGTACTTGTAGCGGTGTAGCGTGTAGCTTGTACTTGTAGCGTGTAGTGTGTAGTGTGTAGCTTGTACTTGTAGCGTGTAGTGTGTTGCTTGTACTTGTAGCGTGTAGTGTGTAGCTTGTACTTGTAGCGTGTAGCGCGTAGCTTGTACTTGTAGCGTGTAGTGTGTAGTGTGTAGCTTGTACTTGTAGCGGTGTAGCGTGTAGCTTGTACTTGTAGCGTGTAGTGTGTAGTGTGTAGCTTGTACTTGTAGCGTGTAGCGTGTACTTGTAGCGTGTAGTGTGTAACTTGTACTTGTAGCGTGTAGTGTGTAGCTTGTACTTGTAGCGTGTAGCTTGTACTTGTAGCGTGTAGTGTGTAGCTTGTACTTGTAGCGTGTAGTGTGTAGCTTGTACTTGTAGCGTGTAGCGTGTAGCTTGTACTTGTAGCGTGTAGTGTGTAGCTTGTACTTGTAGCGTGTAGCTTGTACTTGTAGCGTGTAGTGTGTAGCTTGTACTTGTAGCGTGTAGTGTGTAGCTTGTACTTGTAGCGTGTAGTGTGTAGCTTGTACTTGTAGCGTGTAGCTTGTACTTGTAGCGTGTAGCTTGTAGCGTGTAGCTTGTAGCGTGTAGCTTGTACTTGTAGCGTGTAGTGTGTAGCTTGTACTTGTAGCGTGTAGTGTGTAGCTTGTACTTGTAGCGTGTAGCTTGTAGCGTGTAGCTTGTAGCGTGTAGCTTGTACTTGTAGCGTGTAGCTTGTACTTGTAGCGTGTAGCTTGTAGCGTGTAGCTTGTAGCGTGTAGCTTGTACTTGTAGCGTGTAGTGTGTTGCTTGTACTTGTAGCGTGTAGTGTGTAGCTTGTACTTGTAGCGTGTAGCGCGTAGCTTGTACTTGTAGTGTGTAGCTTGTACTTGTAGCGTGTAGTGTGTTGCTTGTACTTGTAGCGTGTAGTGTGTAGCTTGTACTTGTAGCGTGTAGCGCGTAGCTTGTACTTGTAGCGTGTAGTGTGTAGTGTGTAGCTTGTACTTGTAGCGGTGTAGCGTGTAGCTTGTACTTGTAGCGTGTAGTGTGTAGTGTGTAGCTTGTACTTGTAGCGTGTAGCGTGTACTTGTAGCGTGTAGTGTGTAACTTGTACTTGTAGCGTGTAGTGTGTAGCTTGTACTTGTAGCGTGTAGCTTGTACTTGTAGCGTGTAGTGTGTAGCTTGTACTTGTAGCGTGTAGTGTGTAGCTTGTACTTGTAGCGTGTAGCGTGTAGCTTGTACTTGTAGCGTGTAGTGTGTAGCTTGTACTTGTAGCGTGTAGCTTGTACTTGTAGCGTGTAGTGTGTAGCTTGTACTTGTAGCGTGTAGTGTGTAGCTTGTACTTGTAGCGTGTAGTGTGTAGCTTGTACTTGTAGCGTGTAGCTTGTACTTGTAGCGTGTAGCTTGTAGCGTGTAGCTTGTAGCGTGTAGCTTGTACTTGTAGCGTGTAGTGTGTAGCTTGTACTTGTAGCGTGTAGTGTGTAGCTTGTACTTGTAGCGTGTAGCTTGTAGCGTGTAGCTTGTAGCGTGTAGCGTGTAGCTTGTATTTGTAGCGTGTAGTGTGTTGCTTGTACTTGTAGCGTGTAGTGTGTAGCTTGTACTTGTAGCGTGTAGTGTGTAGCTTGTACTTGTAGCGTGTAGTGTGTAGCTTGTACTTGTAGCGTGTAGTGTGTAGCTTGTACTTGTAGCGTGTAGTGTGTAGCTTGTACTTGTTGCGTGTAGTGTGTAGCTTGTACTTGTAGCGTGTAGTGTGTAGCTTGTACTTGTAGCGTGTAGCGTGTAGCTTGTACTTGTAGCGTATAGTGTGTAGCTTGTACTTGTAGCGTGTAGCTTGTACTTGTAGCGTGTAGTGTGTAGCTTGTACTTGTAGCGTGTAGTGTGTAGCTTGTACTTGTAGCGTGTAGCTTGTACTTGTAGCGGTGTAGCGTGTAGCTTGTACTTGTAGCGGTGTAGCGTGTAGCTTGTACTTGTAGCGTGTAGTGTGTAGTGTGTAGCTTGTACTTGTAGCGTGTAGTGTGTTGCTTGTACTTGTAGCGTGTAGCTTGTACTTGTAGCGTGTAGTGTGTAGCTTGTACTTGTAGCGTGTAGCGCGTAGCTTGTACTTGTAGCGTGTAGTGTGTAGCTTGTACTTGTAGCGTGTAGCGCGTAGCTTGTACTTGTAGTGTGTAGCTTGTACTTGTAGCGTGTAGTGTGTTGCTTGTACTTGTAGCGTGTAGTGTGTAGCTTGTACTTGTAGCGTGTAGCGCGTAGCTTGTACTTGTAGCGTGTAGTGTGTAGCTTGTACTTGTAGCGTGTAGTGTGTAGCTTGTACTTGTAGCGTGTAGTGTGTAGCTTGTACTTGTAGCGTGTAGCTTGTAGCGTGTAGCTTGTACTTGTAGCGTGTAGTGTGTAGCGTGTAGTGTGTAGCTTGTACTTGTAGCGTGTAGTGTGTAGCTTGTACTTGTAGCGTGTAGTGTGTAGCTTGTACTTGTAGCGTGTAGCTTGTAGCGTGTAGCTTGTACTTGTAGCGTGTAGTGTGTAGCTTGTACTTGTAGCGTGTAGTGTGTAGCTTGTACTTGTAGCGTGTAGCGTGTAGCTTGTACTTGTAGCGTGTAGTGTGTAGCTTGTACTTGTAGCGTGTAGCTTGTACTTGTAGCGTGTAGTGTGTAGTGTGTAGCTTGTACTTGTAGCGGTGTAGCGTGTAGCTTGTACTTGTAGCGTGTAGTGTGTAGTGTGTAGCTTGTACTTGTAGCGTGTAGCGTGTACTTGTAGCGTGTAGTGTGTAACTTGTACTTGTAGCGTGTAGTGTGTAGCTTGTACTTGTAGCGTGTAGCTTGTACTTGTAGCGTGTAGTGTGTAGCTTGTACTTGTAGCGTGTAGTGTGTAGCTTGTACTTGTAGCGTGTAGCGTGTAGCTTGTACTTGTAGCGTGTAGTGTGTAGCTTGTACTTGTAGCGTGTAGCTTGTACTTGTAGCGTGTAGTGTGTAGCTTGTACTTGTAGCGTGTAGTGTGTAGCTTGTACTTGTAGCGTGTAGTGTGTAGCTTGTACTTGTAGCGTGTAGCTTGTACTTGTAGCGTGTAGCTTGTAGCGTGTAGCTTGTAGCGTGTAGCTTGTACTTGTAGCGTGTAGTGTGTAGCTTGTACTTGTAGCGTGTAGTGTGTAGCTTGTACTTGTAGCGTGTAGCTTGTAGCGTGTAGCTTGTAGCGTGTAGCGTGTAGCTTGTATTTGTAGCGTGTAGTGTGTTGCTTGTACTTGTAGCGTGTAGTGTGTAGCTTGTACTTGTAGCGTGTAGTGTGTAGCTTGTACTTGTAGCGTGTAGTGTGTAGCTTGTACTTGTAGCGTGTAGTGTGTAGCTTGTACTTGTAGCGTGTAGTGTGTAGCTTGTACTTGTTGCGTGTAGTGTGTAGCTTGTACTTGTAGCGTGTAGTGTGTAGCTTGTACTTGTAGCGTGTAGCGTGTAGCTTGTACTTGTAGCGTATAGTGTGTAGCTTGTACTTGTAGCGTGTAGCTTGTACTTGTAGCGTGTAGTGTGTAGCTTGTACTTGTAGCGTGTAGTGTGTAGCTTGTACTTGTAGCGTGTAGCTTGTACTTGTAGCGGTGTAGCGTGTAGCTTGTACTTGTAGCGGTGTAGCGTGTAGCTTGTACTTGTAGCGTGTAGTGTGTAGTGTGTAGCTTGTACTTGTAGCGTGTAGTGTGTTGCTTGTACTTGTAGCGTGTAGCTTGTACTTGTAGCGTGTAGTGTGTAGCTTGTACTTGTAGCGTGTAGCGCGTAGCTTGTACTTGTAGCGTGTAGTGTGTAGCTTGTACTTGTAGCGTGTAGCGCGTAGCTTGTACTTGTAGTGTGTAGCTTGTACTTGTAGCGTGTAGTGTGTTGCTTGTACTTGTAGCGTGTAGTGTGTAGCTTGTACTTGTAGCGTGTAGCGCGTAGCTTGTACTTGTAGCGTGTAGTGTGTAGCTTGTACTTGTAGCGTGTAGTGTGTAGCTTGTACTTGTAGCGTGTAGTGTGTAGCTTGTACTTGTAGCGTGTAGCTTGTAGCGTGTAGCTTGTACTTGTAGCGTGTAGTGTGTAGCGTGTAGTGTGTAGCTTGTACTTGTAGCGTGTAGTGTGTAGCTTGTACTTGTAGCGTGTAGTGTGTAGCTTGTACTTGTAGCGTGTAGCTTGTAGCGTGTAGCTTGTACTTGTAGCGTGTAGTGTGTAGCTTGTACTTGTAGCGTGTAGTGTGTAGCTTGTACTTGTAGCGTGTAGCGTGTAGCTTGTACTTGTAGCGTGTAGTGTGTAGCTTGTACTTGTAGCGTGTAGCTTGTACTTGTAGCGTGTAGTGTGTAGCTTGTACTTGTAGCGTGTAGTGTGTAGCTTGTACTTGTAGCGTGTAGTGTGTAGCTTGTACTTGTAGCGTGTAGTGTGTAGCTTGTACTTGTAGCGTGTAGTGTGTAGCTTGTACTTGTAGCGTGTAGCGTGTAGCTTGTACTTGTAGCGTATAGTGTGTAGCTTGTACTTGTAGCGTGTAGCTTGTACTTGTAGCGTGTAGTGTGTAGCTTGTACTTGTAGCGTGTAGTGTGTAGCTTGTACTTGTAGCGTGTAGCTTGTACTTGTAGCGGTGTAGCGTGTAGCTTGTACTTGTAGCGGTGTAGCGTGTAGCTTGTACTTGTAGCGTGTAGTGTGTAGTGTGTAGCTTGTACTTGTAGCGTGTAGTGTGTTGCTTGTACTTGTAGCGTGTAGTGTGTAGCTTGTACTTGTAGCGTGTAGCGCGTAGCTTGTACTTGTAGCGTGTAGTGTGTAGCTTGTACTTGTAGCGTGTAGCGCGTAGCTTGTACTTGTAGTGTGTAGCTTGTACTTGTAGCGTGTAGTGTGTTGCTTGTACTTGTAGCGTGTAGTGTGTAGCTTGTACTTGTAGCGTGTAGCGCGTAGCTTGTACTTGTAGCGTGTAGTGTGTAGCTTGTACTTGTAGCGGTGTAGCGTGTAGCTTGTACTTGTAGCGTGTAGTGTGTAGTGTGTAGCTTGTACTTGTAGCGTGTAGCGTGTACTTGTAGCGTGTAGTGTGTAGCTTGTACTTGTAGCGTGTAGTGTGTAGCTTGTACTTGTAGCGGTGTAGCGTGTAGCTTGTACTTGTAGCGTGTAGTGTGTAGTGTGTAGCTTGTACTTGTAGCGTGTAGCGTGTACTTGTAGCGTGTAGTGTGTAGCTTGTACTTGTAGCGTGTAGTGTGTAGCTTGTACTTGTAGCGTGTAGCTTGTACTTGTAGCGTGTAGTGTGTAGCTTGTACTTGTAGCGTGTAGTGTGTAGCTTGTACTTGTAGCGTGTAGCGTGTAGCTTGTACTTGTAGCGTGTAGTGTGTAGCTTGTACTTGTAGCGTGTAGCTTGTACTTGTAGCGTGTAGTGTGTAGCTTGTACTTGTAGCGTGTAGTGTGTAGCTTGTACTTGTAGCGTGTAGTGTGTAGCTTGTACTTGTAGCGTGTAGCTTGTAGCGTGTAGCTTGTACTTGTAGCGTGTAGTGTGTAGCTTGTACTTGTAGCGTGTAGTGTGTAGCTTGTACTTGTAGCGTGTAGCGTGTAGCTTGTACTTGTAGCGTGTAGTGTGTAGCTTGTACTTGTAGCGTGTAGCTTGTACTTGTAGCGTGTAGTGTGTAGCTTGTACTTGTAGCGTGTAGTGTGTAGCTTGTACTTGTAGCGTGTAGTGTGTAGCTTGTACTTGTAGCGTGTAGCTTGTACTTGTAGCGTGTAGTGTGTAGCTTGTACTTGTAGCGTGTAGTGTGTTGCTTGTACTTGTAGCGTGTAGTGTGTAGCTTGTACTTGTAGCGTGTAGCGCGTAGCTTGTACTTGTAGCGTGTAGTGTGTAGTGTGTAGCTTGTACTTGTAGCGGTGTAGCGTGTAGCTTGTACTTGTAGCGTGTAGTGTGTAGTGTGTAGCTTGTACTTGTAGCGTGTAGCGTGTACTTGTAGCGTGTAGTGTGTAACTTGTACTTGTAGCGTGTAGTGTGTAGCTTGTACTTGTAGCGTGTAGCTTGTACTTGTAGCGTGTAGTGTGTAGCTTGTACTTGTAGCGTGTAGTGTGTAGCTTGTACTTGTAGCGTGTAGCGTGTAGCTTGTACTTGTAGCGTGTAGTGTGTAGCTTGTACTTGTAGCGTGTAGCTTGTACTTGTAGCGTGTAGTGTGTAGCTTGTACTTGTAGCGTGTAGTGTGTAGCTTGTACTTGTAGCGTGTAGTGTGTAGCTTGTACTTGTAGCGTGTAGCTTGTACTTGTAGCGTGTAGCTTGTAGCGTGTAGCTTGTAGCGTGTAGCTTGTACTTGTAGCGTGTAGTGTGTAGCTTGTACTTGTAGCGTGTAGTGTGTAGCTTGTACTTGTAGCGTGTAGCTTGTAGCGTGTAGCTTGTAGCGTGTAGCGTGTAGCTTGTATTTGTAGCGTGTAGTGTGTTGCTTGTACTTGTAGCGTGTAGTGTGTAGCTTGTACTTGTAGCGTGTAGTGTGTAGCTTGTACTTGTAGCGTGTAGTGTGTAGCTTGTACTTGTAGCGTGTAGTGTGTAGCTTGTACTTGTAGCGTGTAGTGTGTAGCTTGTACTTGTAGCGTGTAGCTTGTAGCGTGTAGCTTGTACTTGTAGCGTGTAGTGTGTAGCGTGTAGTGTGTAGCTTGTACTTGTAGCGTGTAGTGTGTAGCTTGTACTTGTAGCGTGTAGTGTGTAGCTTGTACTTGTAGCGTGTAGCTTGTAGCGTGTAGCTTGTACTTGTAGCGTGTAGTGTGTAGCTTGTACTTGTAGCGTGTAGTGTGTAGCTTGTACTTGTAGCGTGTAGCGTGTAGCTTGTACTTGTAGCGTGTAGTGTGTAGCTTGTACTTGTAGCGTGTAGCTTGTACTTGTAGCGTGTAGTGTGTAGCTTGTACTTGTAGCGTGTAGTGTGTAGCTTGTACTTTTAGCGTGTAGTGTGTAGCTTGTACTTGTAGCGTGTAGCTTGTACTTGTAGCGTGTAGTGTGTAGCTTGTACTTGTAGCGTGTAGCTTGTACTTGTAGCGTGTAGTGTGTAGCTTGTACTTGTAGCGTGTAGTGTGTAGCTTGTACTTGTAGCGTGTAGTGTGTAGCTTGTACTTGTAGCGTGTAGCTTGTACTTGTAGCGTGTAGTGTGTAGCTTGTACTTGTAGCGTGTAGTGTGTAGCTTGTACTTGTAGCGTGTAGTGTGTAGCTTGTACTTGTAGCGTGTAGTGTGTAGCTTGTACTTGTAGCGTGTAGCGTGTAGCTTGTACTTGTAGCGTATAGTGTGTAGCTTGTACTTGTAGCGTGTAGCTTGTACTTGTAGCGTGTAGTGTGTAGCTTGTACTTGTAGCGTGTAGTGTGTAGCTTGTACTTGTAGCGTGTAGCTTGTACTTGTAGCGGTGTAGCGTGTAGCTTGTACTTGTAGCGGTGTAGCGTGTAGCTTGTACTTGTAGCGTGTAGTGTGTAGTGTGTAGCTTGTACTTGTAGCGTGTAGTGTGTTGCTTGTACTTGTAGCGTGTAGTGTGTAGCTTGTACTTGTAGCGTGTAGCGCGTAGCTTGTACTTGTAGCGTGTAGTGTGTAGCTTGTACTTGTAGTGTGTAGCGCGTAGCTTGTACTTGTAGTGTGTAGCTTGTACTTGTAGCGTGTAGTGTGTTGCTTGTACTTGTAGCGTGTAGCGCGTAGCTTGTACTTGTAGTGTGTAGCTTGTACTTGTAGCGTGTAGCTTGTACTTGTAGCGTGTAGTGTGTAGCTTGTACTTGTAGTGTGTAGCTTGTACTTGTAGCGTGTAGTGTGTTGCTTGTACTTGTAGCGTGTAGCGCGTAGCTTGTACTTGTAGCGTGTAGTGTGTAGCTTGTACTTGTAGTGTGTAGCGCGTAGCTTGTACTTGTAGTGTGTAGCTTGTACTTGTAGCGTGTAGTGTGTTGCTTGTACTTGTAGCGTGTAGCGCGTAGCTTGTACTTGTAGTGTGTAGCTTGTACTTGTAGCGTGTAGCTTGTACTTGTAGCGTGTAGTGTGTAGCTTGTACTTGTAGTGTGTAGCTTGTACTTGTAGCGTGTAGTGTGTAGCTTGTACTTGTAGTGTGTAGCTTGTACTTGTAGCGTGTAGCGCGTAGCTTGTACTTGTAGTGTGTAGCTTGTACTTGTAGTGTGTAGCTTGTACTTGTAGCGTGTAGTGTGTTGCTTGTACTTGTAGCGTGTAGCGCGTAGCTTGTACTTGTAGTGTGTAGCTTGTACTTGTAGTGTGTAGCTTGTACTTGTAGCGTGTAGTGTGTAGCTTGTACTTGTAGCGTGTAGCGCGTAGCTTGTACTTGTAGTGTGTAGCTTGTACTTGTAGCGTGTAGTGTGTTGCTTGTACTTGTAGCGTGTAGTGTGTAGCTTGTACTTGTAGCGTGTAGCGCGTAGCTTGTACTTGTAGCGTGTAGTGTGTAGCTTGTACTTGTAGCGGTGTAGCGTGTAGCTTGTACTTGTAGCGTGTAGTGTGTAGTGTGTAGCTTGTACTTGTAGCGTGTAGTGTGTAGCTTGTACTTGTAGCGTGTAGTGTGTAGCTTGTACTTGTAGCGGTGTAGCGTGTAGCTTGTACTTGTAGCGTGTAGTGTGTAGTGTGTAGCTTGTACTTGTAGCGTGTAGCGTGTACTTGTAGCGTGTAGTGTGTAGCTTGTACTTGTAGCGTGTAGTGTGTAGCTTGTACTTGTAGCGTGTAGCTTGTACTTGTAGCGTGTAGTGTGTAGCTTGTACTTGTAGCGTGTAGTGTGTAGCTTGTACTTGTAGCGTGTAGCTTGTACTTGTAGCGCGTAGTGTGTAGCTTGTACTTGTAGCGTGTAGTGTGTAGCTTGTACTTGTAGCGTGTAGTGTGTAGCTTGTACTTGTAGCGTGTAGCTTGTACTTGTAGCGTGTAGTAAGTAGCTTGTACTTGTAGCGTGTAGTGTGTAGCTTGTACTTGTAGCGTGTAGTGTGTAGCTTGTACTTGTAGCGTGTAGCTTGTACTTGTAGCGTGTAGCTTGTAGCGTGTAGCTTGTAGCGTGTAGCTTGTACTTGTAGCGTGTAGTGTGTAGCTTGTACTTGTAGCGTGTAGTGTGTAGCTTGTACTTGTAGCGTGTAGCGCGTAGCTTGTACTTGTAGTGTGTAGCTTGTACTTGTAGCGTGTAGTGTGTTGCTTGTACTTGTAGCGTGTAGTGTGTAGCTTGTACTTGTAGCGTGTAGCGCGTAGCTTGTACTTGTAGCGTGTAGTGTGTAGCTTGTACTTGTAGCGGTGTAGCGTGTAGCTTGTACTTGTAGCGTGTAGTGTGTAGTGTGTAGCTTGTACTTGTAGCGTGTAGCGTGTACTTGTAGCGTGTAGTGTGTAGCTTGTACTTGTAGCGTGTAGTGTGTAGCTTGTACTTGTAGCGGTGTAGCGTGTAGCTTGTACTTGTAGCGTGTAGTGTGTAGTGTGTAGCTTGTACTTGTAGCGTGTAGCGTGTACTTGTAGCGTGTAGTGTGTAGCTTGTACTTGTAGCGTGTAGTGTGTAGCTTGTACTTGTAGCGTGTAGCTTGTACTTGTAGCGTGTAGTGTGTAGCTTGTACTTGTAGCGTGTAGTGTGTAGCTTGTACTTGTAGCGTGTAGCGTGTAGCTTGTACTTGTAGCGTGTAGTGTGTAGCTTGTACTTGTAGCGTGTAGCTTGTACTTGTAGCGTGTAGTGTGTAGCTTGTACTTGTAGCGTGTAGTGTGTAGCTTGTACTTGTAGCGTGTAGTGTGTAGCTTGTACTTGTAGCGTGTAGCTTGTACTTGTAGCGTGTAGCTTGTAGCGTGTAGCTTGTAGCGTGTAGCTTGTACTTGTAGCGTGTAGTGTGTAGCTTGTACTTGTAGCGTGTAGTGTGTAGCTTGTACTTGTAGCGTGTAGCTTGTAGCGTGTAGCTTGTAGCGTGTAGCGTGTAGCTTGTATTTGTAGCGTGTAGTGTGTTGCTTGTACTTGTAGCGTGTAGTGTGTAGCTTGTACTTATAGCGTGTAGTGTGTAGCTTGTACTTGTAGCGTGTAGTGTGTAGCTTGTACTTGTAGCGTGTAGTGTGTAGCTTGTACTTGTAGCGTGTAGTGTGTAGCTTGTACTTGTAGCGTGTAGCTTGTAGCGTGTAGCTTGTACTTGTAGCGTGTAGTGTGTAGCGTGTAGTGTGTAGCTTGTACTTGTAGCGTGTAGTGTGTAGCTTGTACTTGTAGCGTGTAGTGTGTAGCTTGTACTTGTAGCGTGTAGCTTGTAGCGTGTAGCTTGTACTTGTAGCGTGTAGTGTGTAGCTTGTACTTGTAGCGTGTAGCTTGTAGCGTGTAGCTTGTACTTGTAGCGTGTAGTGTGTAGCTTGTACTTGTAGCGTGTAGTGTGTAGCTTGTACTTGTAGCGTGTAGCTTGTAGCGTGTAGCTTGTACTTGTAGCGTGTAGTGTGTAGCTTGTACTTGTAGCGTGTAGCGTGTAGCTTGTACTTGTAGCGTGTAGTGTGTAGCTTGTACTTGTAGTGTGTAGCTTGTACTTGTAGCGTGTAGTGTGTAGCTTGTACTTGTAGCGTGTAGTGTGTAGCTTGTACTTGTAGCGTGTAGTGTGTAGCTTGTACTTGTAGCGTGTAGCTTGTAGCGTGTAGCTTGTACTTGTAGCGTGTAGTGTGTAGCTTGTACTTGTAGCGTGTAGCGTGTAGCTTGTACTTGTAGCGTGTAGTGTGTAGCTTGTACTTGTAGCGTGTAGCTTGTACTTGTAGCGTGTAGTGTGTAGCTTGTACTTGTAGCGTGTAGTGTGTAGCTTGTACTTGTAGCGTGTAGTGTGTAGCTTGTACTTGTAGCGTGTAGCTTGTACTTGTAGCGTGTAGTGTGTAGCTTGTACTTGTAGCGTGTAGTGTGTTGCTTGTACTTGTAGCGTGTAGTGTGTAGCTTGTACTTGTAGCGTGTAGCGCGTAGCTTGTACTTGTAGCGTGTAGTGTGTAGTGTGTAGCTTGTACTTGTAGCGGTGTAGCGTGTAGCTTGTACTTGTAGCGTGTAGTGTGTAGTGTGTAGCTTGTACTTGTAGCGTGTAGCGTGTACTTGTAGCGTGTAGTGTGTAACTTGTACTTGTAGCGTGTAGTGTGTAGCTTGTACTTGTAGCGTGTAGCTTGTACTTGTAGCGTGTAGTGTGTAGCTTGTACTTGTAGCGTGTAGTGTGTAGCTTGTACTTGTAGCGTGTAGTGTGTAGCTTGTACTTGTAGCGTGTAGCGTGTAGCTTGTACTTGTAGCGTGTAGTGTGTAGCTTGTACTTGTAGCGTGTAGCTTGTACTTGTAGCGTGTAGTGTGTAGCTTGTACTTGTAGCGTGTAGTGTGTAGCTTGTACTTGTAGCGTGTAGTGTGTAGCTTGTACTTGTAGCGTGTAGCTTGTACTTGTAGCGTGTAGCTTGTAGCGTGTAGCTTGTAGCGTGTAGCTTGTACTTGTAGCGTGTAGTGTGTAGCTTGTACTTGTAGCGTGTAGTGTGTAGCTTGTACTTGTAGCGTGTAGCTTGTAGCGTGTAGCTTGTAGCGTGTAGCGTGTAGCTTGTATTTGTAGCGTGTAGTGTGTTGCTTGTACTTGTAGCGTGTAGTGTGTAGCTTGTACTTGTAGCGTGTAGTGTGTAGCTTGTACTTGTAGCGTGTAGCTTGTACTTGTAGCGTGTAGTGTGTAGCTTGTACTTGTAGCGTGTAGTGTGTAGCTTGTACTTGTAGCGTGTAGCTTGTACTTGTAGCGGTGTAGCGTGTAGCTTGTACTTGTAGCGGTGTAGCGTGTAGCTTGTACTTGTAGCGTGTAGTGTGTAGTGTGTAGCTTGTACTTGTAGCGTGTAGTGTGTTGCTTGTACTTGTAGCGTGTAGTGTGTAGCTTGTACTTGTAGCGTGTAGCGCGTAGCTTGTACTTGTAGCGTGTAGTGTGTAGCTTGTACTTGTAGTGTGTAGCGCGTAGCTTGTACTTGTAGTGTGTAGCTTGTACTTGTAGCGTGTAGTGTGTTGCTTGTACTTGTAGCGTGTAGCGCGTAGCTTGTACTTGTAGTGTGTAGCTTGTACTTGTAGCGTGTAGCTTGTACTTGTAGCGTGTAGTGTGTAGCTTGTACTTGTAGTGTGTAGCTTGTACTTGTAGCGTGTAGTGTGTTGCTTGTACTTGTAGCGTGTAGCGCGTAGCTTGTACTTGTAGCGTGTAGTGTGTAGCTTGTACTTGTAGTGTGTAGCGCGTAGCTTGTACTTGTAGTGTGTAGCTTGTACTTGTAGCGTGTAGTGTGTTGCTTGTACTTGTAGCGTGTAGCGCGTAGCTTGTACTTGTAGTGTGTAGCTTGTACTTGTAGCGTGTAGCTTGTACTTGTAGCGTGTAGTGTGTAGCTTGTACTTGTAGTGTGTAGCTTGTACTTGTAGCGTGTAGTGTGTTGCTTGTACTTGTAGCGTGTAGCGCGTAGCTTGTACTTGTAGCGTGTAGTGTGTAGCTTGTACTTGTAGTGTGTAGCGCGTAGCTTGTACTTGTAGTGTGTAGCTTGTACTTGTAGCGTGTAGTGTGTTGCTTGTACTTGTAGCGTGTAGCGCGTAGCTTGTACTTGTAGCGTGTAGTGTGTAGCTTGTACTTGTAGTGTGTAGCGCGTAGCTTGTACTTGTAGCGTGTAGTGTGTAGCTTGTACTTGTAGTGTGTAGCGCGTAGCTTGTACTTGTAGTGTGTAGCTTGTACTTGTAGCGTGTAGTGTGTTGCTTGTACTTGTAGCGTGTAGCGCGTAGCTTGTACTTGTAGTGTGTAGCTTGTACTTGTAGCGTGTAGCTTGTACTTGTAGCGTGTAGTGTGTAGCTTGTACTTGTAGTGTGTAGCTTGTACTTGTAGCGTGTAGTGTGTTGCTTGTACTTGTAGCGTGTAGCGCGTAGCTTGTACTTGTAGCGTGTAGTGTGTAGCTTGTACTTGTAGTGTGTAGCGCGTAGCTTGTACTTGTAGTGTGTAGCTTGTACTTGTAGCGTGTAGTGTGTTGCTTGTACTTGTAGCGTGTAGCGCGTAGCTTGTACTTGTAGCGTGTAGTGTGTAGCTTGTACTTGTAGTGTGTAGCGCGTAGCTTGTACTTGTAGTGTGTAGCTTGTACTTGTAGCGTGTAGTGTGTTGCTTGTACTTGTAGCGTGTAGCGCGTAGCTTGTACTTGTAGTGTGTAGCTTGTACTTGTAGCGTGTAGCTTGTACTTGTAGCGTGTAGTGTGTAGCTTGTACTTGTAGTGTGTAGCTTGTACTTGTAGCGTGTAGTGTGTAGCTTGTACTTGTAGTGTGTAGCTTGTACTTGTAGCGTGTAGCGCGTAGCTTGTACTTGTAGTGTGTAGCTTGTACTTGTAGTGTGTAGCTTGTACTTGTAGCGTGTAGTGTGTTGCTTGTACTTGTAGCGTGTAGCGCGTAGCTTGTACTTGTAGTGTGTAGCTTGTACTTGTAGTGTGTAGCTTGTACTTGTAGCGTGTAGTGTGTAGCTTGTACTTGTAGCGTGTAGCGCGTAGCTTGTACTTGTAGTGTGTAGCTTGTACTTGTAGCGTGTAGTGTGTTGCTTGTACTTGTAGCGTGTAGTGTGTAGCTTGTACTTGTAGCGTGTAGCGCGTAGCTTGTACTTGTAGCGTGTAGTGTGTAGCTTGTACTTGTAGCGGTGTAGCGTGTAGCTTGTACTTGTAGCGTGTAGTGTGTAGTGTGTAGCTTGTACTTGTAGCGTGTAGCGTGTACTTGTAGCGTGTAGTGTGTAGCTTGTACTTGTAGCGTGTAGTGTGTAGCTTGTACTTGTAGCGGTGTAGCGTGTAGCTTGTACTTGTAGCGTGTAGTGTGTAGTGTGTAGCTTGTACTTGTAGCGTGTAGCGTGTACTTGTAGCGTGTAGTGTGTAGCTTGTACTTGTAGCGTGTAGTGTGTAGCTTGTACTTGTAGCGTGTAGCTTGTACTTGTAGCGTGTAGTGTGTAGCTTGTACTTGTAGCGTGTAGTGTGTAGCTTGTACTTGTAGCGTGTAGCTTGTACTTGTAGCGCGTAGTGTGTAGCTTGTACTTGTAGCGTGTAGTGTGTAGCTTGTACTTGTAGCGTGTAGTGTGTAGCTTGTACTTGTAGCGTGTAGCTTGTACTTGTAGCGTGTAGTAAGTAGCTTGTACTTGTAGCGTGTAGTGTGTAGCTTGTACTTGTAGCGTGTAGTGTGTAGCTTGTACTTGTAGCGTGTAGCTTGTACTTGTAGCGTGTAGCTTGTAGCGTGTAGCTTGTAGCGTGTAGCTTGTACTTGTAGCGTGTAGTGTGTAGCTTGTACTTGTAGCGTGTAGTGTGTAGCTTGTACTTGTAGCGTGTAGCGCGTAGCTTGTACTTGTAGTGTGTAGCTTGTACTTGTAGCGTGTAGTGTGTTGCTTGTACTTGTAGCGTGTAGTGTGTAGCTTGTACTTGTAGCGTGTAGCGCGTAGCTTGTACTTGTAGCGTGTAGTGTGTAGCTTGTACTTGTAGCGGTGTAGCGTGTAGCTTGTACTTGTAGCGTGTAGTGTGTAGTGTGTAGCTTGTACTTGTAGCGTGTAGCGTGTACTTGTAGCGTGTAGTGTGTAGCTTGTACTTGTAGCGTGTAGTGTGTAGCTTGTACTTGTAGCGGTGTAGCGTGTAGCTTGTACTTGTAGCGTGTAGTGTGTAGTGTGTAGCTTGTACTTGTAGCGTGTAGCGTGTACTTGTAGCGTGTAGTGTGTAGCTTGTACTTGTAGCGTGTAGTGTGTAGCTTGTACTTGTAGCGTGTAGCTTGTACTTGTAGCGTGTAGTGTGTAGCTTGTACTTGTAGCGTGTAGTGTGTAGCTTGTACTTGTAGCGTGTAGCGTGTAGCTTGTACTTGTAGCGTGTAGTGTGTAGCTTGTACTTGTAGCGTGTAGCTTGTACTTGTAGCGTGTAGTGTGTAGCTTGTACTTGTAGCGTGTAGTGTGTAGCTTGTACTTGTAGCGTGTAGTGTGTAGCTTGTACTTGTAGCGTGTAGCTTGTACTTGTAGCGTGTAGCTTGTAGCGTGTAGCTTGTAGCGTGTAGCTTGTACTTGTAGCGTGTAGTGTGTAGCTTGTACTTGTAGCGTGTAGTGTGTAGCTTGTACTTGTAGCGTGTAGCTTGTAGCGTGTAGCTTGTAGCGTGTAGCGTGTAGCTTGTATTTGTAGCGTGTAGTGTGTTGCTTGTACTTGTAGCGTGTAGTGTGTAGCTTGTACTTATAGCGTGTAGTGTGTAGCTTGTACTTGTAGCGTGTAGTGTGTAGCTTGTACTTGTAGCGTGTAGTGTGTAGCTTGTACTTGTAGCGTGTAGTGTGTAGCTTGTACTTGTAGCGTGTAGCTTGTAGCGTGTAGCTTGTACTTGTAGCGTGTAGTGTGTAGCGTGTAGTGTGTAGCTTGTACTTGTAGCGTGTAGTGTGTAGCTTGTACTTGTAGCGTGTAGTGTGTAGCTTGTACTTGTAGCGTGTAGCTTGTAGCGTGTAGCTTGTACTTGTAGCGTGTAGTGTGTAGCTTGTACTTGTAGCGTGTAGCTTGTAGCGTGTAGCTTGTACTTGTAGCGTGTAGTGTGTAGCTTGTACTTGTAGCGTGTAGTGTGTAGCTTGTACTTGTAGCGTGTAGCTTGTAGCGTGTAGCTTGTACTTGTAGCGTGTAGTGTGTAGCTTGTACTTGTAGCGTGTAGCGTGTAGCTTGTACTTGTAGCGTGTAGTGTGTAGCTTGTACTTGTAGTGTGTAGCTTGTACTTGTAGCGTGTAGTGTGTAGCTTGTACTTGTAGCGTGTAGTGTGTAGCTTGTACTTGTAGCGTGTAGTGTGTAGCTTGTACTTGTAGCGTGTAGCTTGTAGCGTGTAGCTTGTACTTGTAGCGTGTAGTGTGTAGCTTGTACTTGTAGCGTGTAGCGTGTAGCTTGTACTTGTAGCGTGTAGTGTGTAGCTTGTACTTGTAGCGTGTAGCTTGTACTTGTAGCGTGTAGTGTGTAGCTTGTACTTGTAGCGTGTAGTGTGTAGCTTGTACTTGTAGCGTGTAGTGTGTAGCTTGTACTTGTAGCGTGTAGCTTGTACTTGTAGCGTGTAGTGTGTAGCTTGTACTTGTAGCGTGTAGTGTGTTGCTTGTACTTGTAGCGTGTAGTGTGTAGCTTGTACTTGTAGCGTGTAGCGCGTAGCTTGTACTTGTAGCGTGTAGTGTGTAGTGTGTAGCTTGTACTTGTAGCGGTGTAGCGTGTAGCTTGTACTTGTAGCGTGTAGTGTGTAGTGTGTAGCTTGTACTTGTAGCGTGTAGCGTGTACTTGTAGCGTGTAGTGTGTAACTTGTACTTGTAGCGTGTAGTGTGTAGCTTGTACTTGTAGCGTGTAGCTTGTACTTGTAGCGTGTAGTGTGTAGCTTGTACTTGTAGCGTGTAGTGTGTAGCTTGTACTTGTAGCGTGTAGTGTGTAGCTTGTACTTGTAGCGTGTAGCGTGTAGCTTGTACTTGTAGCGTGTAGTGTGTAGCTTGTACTTGTAGCGTGTAGCTTGTACTTGTAGCGTGTAGTGTGTAGCTTGTACTTGTAGCGTGTAGTGTGTAGCTTGTACTTGTAGCGTGTAGTGTGTAGCTTGTACTTGTAGCGTGTAGCTTGTACTTGTAGCGTGTAGCTTGTAGCGTGTAGCTTGTAGCGTGTAGCTTGTACTTGTAGCGTGTAGTGTGTAGCTTGTACTTGTAGCGTGTAGTGTGTAGCTTGTACTTGTAGCGTGTAGCTTGTAGCGTGTAGCTTGTAGCGTGTAGCGTGTAGCTTGTATTTGTAGCGTGTAGTGTGTTGCTTGTACTTGTAGCGTGTAGTGTGTAGCTTGTACTTGTAGCGTGTAGTGTGTAGCTTGTACTTGTAGCGTGTAGTGTGTAGCTTGTACTTGTAGCGTGTAGTGTGTAGCTTGTACTTGTAGCGTGTAGTGTGTAGCTTGTACTTGTAGCGTGTAGCTTGTAGCGTGTAGCTTGTACTTGTAGCGTGTAGTGTGTAGCGTGTAGTGTGTAGCTTGTACTTGTAGCGTGTAGTGTGTAGCTTGTACTTGTAGCGTGTAGTGTGTAGCTTGTACTTGTAGCGTGTAGCTTGTAGCGTGTAGCTTGTACTTGTAGCGTGTAGTGTGTAGCTTGTACTTGTAGCGTGTAGTGTGTAGCTTGTACTTGTAGCGTGTAGCGTGTAGCTTGTACTTGTAGCGTGTAGTGTGTAGCTTGTACTTGTAGCGTGTAGCTTGTACTTGTAGCGTGTAGTGTGTAGCTTGTACTTGTAGCGTGTAGTGTGTAGCTTGTACTTGTAGCGTGTAGTGTGTAGCTTGTACTTGTAGCGTGTAGCTTGTACTTGTAGCGTGTAGTGTGTAGCTTGTACTTGTAGCGTGTAGCTTGTACTTGTAGCGTGTAGTGTGTAGCTTGTACTTGTAGCGTGTAGTGTGTAGCTTGTACTTGTAGCGTGTAGTGTGTAGCTTGTACTTGTAGCGTGTAGCTTGTACTTGTAGCGTGTAGTGTGTAGCTTGTACTTGTAGCGTGTAGTGTGTAGCTTGTACTTGTAGCGTGTAGCGTGTAGCTTGTACTTGTAGCGTGTAGTGTGTAGCGTGTAGTGTGTAGCTTGTACTTGTAGCGTGTAGTGTGTAGCTTGTACTTGTAGCGTGTAGTGTGTAGCTTGTACTTGTAGCGTGTAGCTTGTAGCGTGTAGCTTGTACTTGTAGCGTGTAGTGTGTAGCTTGTACTTGTAGCGTGTAGTGTGTAGCTTGTACTTGTAGCGTGTAGCGCGTAGCTTGTACTTGTAGCGTGTAGTGTGTAGCTTGTACTTGTAGCGTGTAGTGTGTAGCTTGTACTTGTAGCGTGTAGCGCGTAGCTTGTACTTGTAGTGTGTAGTGTGTAGCTTGTACTTGTAGCGTGTAGTGTGTTGCTTGTACTTGTAGTGTGTAGTGTGTAGCTTGTACTTGTAGCGTGTAGCTTGTACTTGTAGCGTGTAGTGTGTAGCTTGTACTTGTAGCGTGTAGCGCGTAGCTTGTACTTGTAGTGTGTAGTGTGTAGCTTGTACTTGTAGCGTGTAGTGTGTAGCTTGTACTTGTAGCGTGTAGCTTGTACTTGTAGCGTGTAGTGTGTAGCTTGTACTTGTAGCGTGTAGCGCGTAGCTTGTACTTGTAGTGTGTAGTGTGTAGCTTGTACTTGTAGCGTGTAGTGTGTTGCTTGTACTTGTAGTGTATAGTGTGTAGCTTGTACTTGTAGCGTGTAGTGTGTTGCTTGTACTTGTAGCGTGTAGTGTGTAGCTTGTACTTGTAGCGTGTAGCGCGTAGCTTGTACTTGTAGCGTGTAGTGTGTAGCTTGTACTTGTAGCGTGTAGTGTGTAGCTTGTACTTGTAGCGTGTAGTGTGTAGTGTGTAGCTTGTACTTGTAGCGTGTAGCGTGTACTTGTAGCGTGTAGTGTGTAGCTTGTACTTGTAGCGTGTAGTGTGTAGCTTGTACTTGTAGCGTGTAGTGTGTAGTGTGTAGCTTGTACTTGTAGCGTGTAGTGTGTAGTGTGTAGCTTGTACTTGTAGCGTGTAGCGCGTAGCTTGTACTTGTAGTGTGTAGTGTGTAGCTTGTACTTGTAGCGTGTAGTGTGTTGCTTGTACTTGTAGTGTGTAGTGTGTAGCTTGTACTTGTAGCGTGTAGTGTGTTGCTTGTACTTGTAGCGTGTAGTGTGTAGCTTGTACTTGTAGCGTGTAGCGTGTAGCGTGTACTTGTAGCGTGTAGTGTGTAGCTTGTACTTGTAGCGTGTAGTGTGTAGCTTGTACTTGTAGCGTGTAGTGTGTAGTGTGTAGCTTGTACTTGTAGCGTGTAGCGTGTACTTGTAGCGTGTAGTGTGTAGCTTGTACTTGTAGCGTGTAGTGTGTAGCTTGTACTTGTAGCGTGTAGCTTGTACTTGTAGCGTGTAGTGTGTAGCTTGTACTTGTAGCGTGTAGTGTGTAGCTTGTACTTGTAGCGTGTAGTGTGTAGCTTGTACTTGTAGCGTGTAGCTTGTACTTGTAGCGTGTAGTGTGTAGCTTGTACTTGTAGCGTGTAGTGTGTAGCTTGTACTTGTAGCGTGTAGTGTGTAGCTTGTACTTGTAGCGTGTAGTGTGTAGCTTGTACTTGTAGCGTGTAGCGTGTAGCTTGTACTTGTAGCGTATAGTGTGTAGCTTGTACTTGTAGCGTGTAGCTTGTACTTGTAGCGTGTAGTGTGTAGCTTGTCCTTGTAGCGTGTAGTGTGTAGCTTGTACTTGTAGCGTGTAGCTTGTACTTGTAGCGGTGTAGCGTGTAGCTTGTACTTGTAGCGGTGTAGCGTGTAGCTTGTACTTGTAGCGTGTAGTGTGTAGTGTGTAGCTTGTACTTGTAGCGTGTAGTGTGTTGCTTGTACTTGTAGCGTGTAGTGTGTAGCTTGTACTTGTAGCGTGTAGCGCGTAGCTTGTACTTGTAGCGTGTAGTGTGTAGCTTGTACTTGTAGCGTGTAGCGCGTAGCTTGTACTTGTAGTGTGTAGTGTGTAGCTTGTACTTGTAGCGTGTAGTGTGTTGCTTGTACTTGTAGTGTGTAGTGTGTAGCTTGTACTTGTAGCGTGTAGCTTGTACTTGTAGCGTGTAGTGTGTAGCTTGTACTTGTAGCGTGTAGCGCGTAGCTTGTACTTGTAGTGTGTAGTGTGTAGCTTGTACTTGTAGCGTGTAGTGTGTTGCTTGTACTTGTAGTGTGTAGTGTGTAGCTTGTACTTGTAGCGTGTAGTGTGTTGCTTGTACTTGTAGCGTGTAGTGTGTAGCTTGTACTTGTAGCGTGTAGCGCGTAGCTTGTACTTGTAGCGTGTAGTGTGTAGCTTGTACTTGTAGCGTGTAGTGTGTAGCTTGTACTTGTAGCGTGTAGTGTGTAGTGTGTAGCTTGTACTTGTAGCGTGTAGCGTGTACTTGTAGCGTGTAGTGTGTAGCTTGTACTTGTAGCGTGTAGTGTGTAGCTTGTACTTGTAGCGGTGTAGCGTGTAGCTTGTACTTGTAGCGTGTAGTGTGTAGTGTGTAGCTTGTACTTGTAGCGGTGTAGCGTGTAGCTTGTACTTGTAGCGTGTAGCGTGTAGTGTGTAGCTTGTACTTGTAGCGTGTAGTGTGTAGCTTGTACTTGTAGCGTGTAGCTTGTACTTGTAGCGTGTAGTGTGTAGCTTGTACTTGTAGCGTGTAGTGTGTAGCTTGTACTTGTAGCGTGTAGCGTGTAGCTTGTACTTGTAGCGTGTAGTGTGTAGCTTGTACTTGTAGCGTGTAGCTTGTACTTGTAGCGTGTAGTGTGTAGCTTGTACTTGTAGCGTGTAGTGTGTAGCTTGTACTTGTAGCGTGTAGTGTGTAGCTTGTACTTGTAGCGTGTAGCTTGTACTTGTAGCGTGTAGCTTGTAGCGTGTAGCTTGTAGCGTGTAGCTTGTACTTGTAGCGTGTAGTGTGTAGCTTGTACTTGTAGCGTGTAGTGTGTAGCTTGTACTTGTAGCGTGTAGCTTGTAGCGTGTAGCTTGTAGCGTGTAGCGTGTAGCTTGTATTTGTAGCGTGTAGTGTGTTGCTTGTACTTGTAGCGTGTAGTGTGTAGCTTGTACTTATAGCGTGTAGTGTGTAGCTTGTACTTGTAGCGTGTAGTGTGTAGCTTGTACTTGTAGCGTGTAGTGTGTAGCTTGTACTTGTAGCGTGTAGTGTGTAGCTTGTACTTGTAGCGTGTAGCTTGTAGCGTGTAGCTTGTACTTGTAGCGTGTAGTGTGTAGCGTGTAGTGTGTAGCTTGTACTTGTAGCGTGTAGTGTGTAGCTTGTACTTGTAGCGTGTAGTGTGTAGCTTGTACTTGTAGCGTGTAGCTTGTAGCGTGTAGCTTGTACTTGTAGCGTGTAGTGTGTAGCTTGTACTTGTAGCGTGTAGTGTGTAGCTTGTACTTGTAGCGTGTAGCGTGTAGCTTGTACTTGTAGCGTGTAGTGTGTAGCTTGTACTTGTAGCGTGTAGCTTGTACTTGTAGCGTGTAGTGTGTAGCTTGTACTTGTAGCGTGTAGTGTGTAGCTTGTACTTGTAGCGTGTAGTGTGTAGCTTGTACTTGTAGCGTGTAGCTTGTACTTGTAGCGTGTAGTGTGTAGCTTGTACTTGTAGCGTGTAGCTTGTACTTGTAGCGTGTAGTGTGTAGCTTGTACTTGTAGCGTGTAGTGTGTAGCTTGTACTTGTAGCGTGTAGTGTGTAGCTTGTACTTGTAGCGTGTAGCTTGTACTTGTAGCGTGTAGTGTGTAGCTTGTACTTGTAGCGTGTAGTGTGTAGCTTGTACTTGTAGCGTGTAGTGTGTAGCTTGTACTTGTAGCGTGTAGTGTGTAGCTTGTACTTGTAGCGTGTAGTGTGTAGCTTGTACTTGTAGCGTGTAGTGTGTAGCTTGTACTTGTAGCGTGTAGCGTGTAGCTTGTACTTGTAGCGTGTAGTGTGTAGCTTGTACTTGTAGCGTGTAGCTTGTACTTGTAGCGTGTAGTGTGTAGCTTGTACTTGTAGCGTGTAGTGTGTAGCTTGTACTTGTAGCGTGTAGCTTGTACTTGTAGCGGTGTAGCGTGTAGCTTGTACTTGTAGCGGTGTAGCGTGTAGCTTGTACTTGTAGCGTGTAGTGTGTAGTGTGTAGCTTGTACTTGTAGCGTGTAGTGTGTTGCTTGTACTTGTAGCGTGTAGTGTGTAGCTTGTACTTGTAGCGTGTAGCGCGTAGCTTGTACTTGTAGCGTGTAGTGTGTAGCTTGTACTTGTAGTGTGTAGCTTGTACTTGTAGCGTGTAGTGTGTTGCTTGTACTTGTAGCGTGTAGTGTGTAGCTTGTACTTGTAGCGTGTAGTGTGTAGTGTGTAGCTTGTACTTGTAGCGTTGTAGCGTGTAGCTTGTACTTGTAGCGTGTAGTGTGTAGTGTGTAGCTTGTACTTGTAGTGTGTAGCTTGTACTTGTAGCGTGTAGCGTGTAGTGTGTAGCTTGTACTTGTAGCGTGTAGCTTGTACTTGTAGTGTGTAGCTTGTACTTGTAGCGTGTAGCGTGTAGTATGTAGCTTGTAGCGTGTAGCTTGTACTTGTAGCGTGTAGCGTGTAGTGTGTAGCTTGTACTTGTAGTGTGTAGCTTGTACTTGTAGCTTGTACTTGTAGCGTGTAGTGTGTAGCTTGTACTTGTAGCGTGTAGCTTGTAGCGTGTAGCTTGTAGCGTGTAGCGTGTAGCTTGTACTTGTAGCGTGTAGTGTGTAGCTTGTACTTGTAGCGTGTAGCTTGTACTTGTAGTGTGTAGCGTGTACTTGTAGCGTGTAGTGTGTAGCTTGTACTTGTAGCTTGTACTTGTAGCGTGTAGTGTGTAGCGTGTAGGTTGTACTTTTAGTGTGTAGCTTGTACTTGTAGCTTGTACTTGTAGCGTGTAGCTTGTACTTGTAGTGTGTAGCTTGTACTTGTAGCGTGTAGTGTGTAGCTTGTACTTGTAGCGTGTAGTGTGTAGCTTGTACTTGTAGTGTGTAGCTTGTACTTGTAGCTTGTACTTGTAGCGTGTAGTGTGTAGCTTGTACTTGTAGCGTGTAGCTTGTACTTGTAGTGTGTAGCGTGTACTTGTAGCGTGTAGTGTGTAGCTTGTACTTGTAGTGTGTAGCTTGTACTTGTAGCTTGTACTTGTAGCGTGTAGTGTGTAGCGTGTAGTGTGTAGCGTGTAGCGTGTAGCGTGTAGTGTGTAGCGTGTACTTGTAGCGTGTAGTGTGTAGCGTGTACTTGTAGCGTGTAGTGTGTAGCTTGTACTTGTAGTGTGTAGCTTGTACTTGTAGCTTGTACTTGTAGCGTGTAGTGTGTAGCTTGTACTTGTAGCGTGTAGCTTGTACTTGTAGCTTGTACTTGTAGCGTGTAGTGTGTAGCGTGTACTTGTAGCGTGTAGTGTGTAGCTTGTACTTGTAGCGTGTAGCGTGTAGCGTGTAGCGTGTAGCGTGTAGCTTGTACTTGTAGCGTGTAGCGTGTAGCTTGTAGTGTGTAGCTTGTACTTGTAGCGTGTAGCGTGTAGCGTGTAGCGTGTAGCTTGTACTTGTAGCGTGTAGCGTGTAGCTTGTAGTGTGTAGCTTGTACTTATAGCGTGTAGCTTGTAGTGTGTAGCTTGTACTTGTAGCGTGTAGCGTGTAGCTTGTACTTATAGCGTGTAGCGTGTAGCTTGTAGTGTGTAGCTTGTACTTGTAGCGTGTAGCTTGTACTTGTAGCGTGTAGTGTGTAGCGTGTACTTGTAGCGTGTAGTGTGTAGCTTGTACTTGTAGCGTGTAGCGTGTAGCTTGTAGTGTGTAGCTTGTACTTGTAGCGTGTAGCGTGTAGCTTGTAGTGTGTAGCTTGTACTTGTAGCGTGTAGCGTGTAGCTTGTACTTATAGCGTGTAGCGTGTAGCTTGTAGTGTGTAGCTTGTACTTGTAGCGTGTAGCTTGTACTTGTAGCTTGTACTTGTAGCGTGTAGTGTGTAGCGTGTACTTGTAGCGTGTAGCGTGTAGCATGTAGCGTGTAGCGTGTAGTGTGTAGCGTGTAGCGTGTAGCGTGTAGTGTGTAGCGTGTACTTGTAGCGTGTAGTGTGTAGCGTGTACTTGTAGCGTGTAGTGTGTAGCATGTAGCGTGTAGCGTGTAGTGTGTAGCGTGTAGCGTGTAGCGTGTAGTGTGTAGGTTGTACTTGTAGCGTGTAGTGTGAAGCGTGTACTTGTAGCGTGTAGTGTGTAGCATGTAGCGTGTAGCGTGTAGTGTGTAGCGTGTAGCGTGTAGCGTGTAGTGTGTAGCGTGTACTTGTAGCGTGTAGTGTGTAGCATGTAGCGTGTAGCGTGTAGTGTGTAGCGTGTAGCGTGTAGCGTGTAGTGTGTAGCTTGTACTTGTAGCGTGTAGCTTGTAGCTTGTAGCTTGTACTTGTAGCGTGTAGTGTGTAGCTTGTACTTGTAGTGTGTAGCGTGTAGCTTGTACTTGTAGCGTGTAGCTTGTAGCGTGTAGCGTGTAGTGTGTAGCTTGTACTTGTAGCGTGTAGCGTGTAGCTTGTACTTGTAGCGTGTAGCTTGTACTTGTAGCGTGTAGTGTGTAGCTTGTACTTGTAGTGTGTAGCGTGTAGCGTGTAGCGTGTAGTGTGTAGGTTGTACTTGTAGCGTGTAGTGTGTAGCTTGTACTTGTAGTGTGTAGCGTGTAGCGTGTAGCGTGTAGTGTGTAGCTTGTACTTGTAGCGTGTAGCTTGTAGCGTGTAGCGTGTAGTGTGTAGCTTGTACTTGTAGCGTGTAGCGTGTAGCTTGTACTTGTAGCTTGTAGCTTGTACTTGTAGCGTGTAGTGTGTAGCTTGTACTTGTAGCGTGTAGTGTGTAGCTTGTACTTGTAGCGTGTAGCTTGTACTTGTAGCGTGTAGCTTGTAGCGTGTAGCTTGTAGCGTGTAGCTTGTACTTGTAGCGTGTAGTGTGTAGCTTGTACTTGTAGCGTGTAGTGTGTAGCTTGTACTTGTAGCGTGTAGCTTGTAGCGTGTAGCTTGTAGCGTGTAGCGTGTAGCTTGTACTTGTAGCGTGTAGCTTGTAGCGTGTAGCTTGTAGCGTGTAGCGTGTAGCTTGTATTTGTAGCGTGTAGTGTGTTGCTTGTACTTGTAGCGTGTAGTGTGTAGCTTGTACTTATAGCGTGTAGTGTGTAGCTTGTACTTGTAGCGTGTAGTGTGTAGCTTGTACTTGTAGCGTGTAGCTTGTAGCGTGTAGCTTGTACTTGTAGCGTGTAGTGTGTAGCGTGTAGTGTGTAGCTTGTACTTGTAGCGTGTAGTGTGTAGCTTGTACTTGTAGCGTGTAGTGTGTAGCTTGTACTTGTAGCGTGTAGCTTGTAGCGTGTAGCTTGTACTTGTAGCGTGTAGTGTGTAGCTTGTACTTGTAGCGTGTAGCTTGTAGCGTGTAGCTTGTACTTGTAGCGTGTAGTGTGTAGCTTGTACTTGTAGCGTGTAGTGTGTAGCTTGTACTTGTAGCGTGTAGCTTGTAGCGTGTAGCTTGTACTTGTAGCGTGTAGTGTGTAGCTTGTACTTGTAGCGTGTAGCGTGTAGCTTGTACTTGTAGCGTGTAGTGTGTAGCTTGTACTTGTAGTGTGTAGCTTGTACTTGTAGCGTGTAGTGTGTAGCTTGTACTTGTAGCGTGTAGTGTGTAGCTTGTACTTGTAGCGTGTAGTGTGTAGCTTGTACTTGTAGCGTGTAGCTTGTAGCGTGTAGCTTGTACTTGTAGCGTGTAGTGTGTAGCTTGTACTTGTAGCGTGTAGCGTGTAGCTTGTACTTGTAGCGTGTAGTGTGTAGCTTGTACTTGTAGCGTGTAGCTTGTACTTGTAGCGTGTAGTGTGTAGCTTGTACTTGTAGCGTGTAGTGTGTAGCTTGTACTTGTAGCGTGTAGTGTGTAGCTTGTACTTGTAGCGTGTAGCTTGTACTTGTAGCGTGTAGTGTGTAGCTTGTACTTGTAGCGTGTAGTGTGTTGCTTGTACTTGTAGCGTGTAGTGTGTAGCTTGTACTTGTAGCGTGTAGCGCGTAGCTTGTACTTGTAGCGTGTAGTGTGTAGTGTGTAGCTTGTACTTGTAGCGGTGTAGCGTGTAGCTTGTACTTGTAGCGTGTAGTGTGTAGTGTGTAGCTTGTACTTGTAGCGTGTAGCGTGTACTTGTAGCGTGTAGTGTGTAACTTGTACTTGTAGCGTGTAGTGTGTAGCTTGTACTTGTAGCGTGTAGCTTGTACTTGTAGCGTGTAGTGTGTAGCTTGTACTTGTAGCGTGTAGTGTGTAGCTTGTACTTGTAGCGTGTAGCGTGTAGCTTGTACTTGTAGCGTGTAGTGTGTAGCTTGTACTTGTAGCGTGTAGCTTGTACTTGTAGCGTGTAGTGTGTAGCTTGTACTTGTAGCGTGTAGTGTGTAGCTTGTACTTGTAGCGTGTAGTGTGTAGCTTGTACTTGTAGCGTGTAGCTTGTACTTGTAGCGTGTAGCTTGTAGCGTGTAGCTTGTAGCGTGTAGCTTGTACTTGTAGCGTGTAGTGTGTAGCTTGTACTTGTAGCGTGTAGTGTGTAGCTTGTACTTGTAGCGTGTAGCTTGTAGCGTGTAGCTTGTAGCGTGTAGCGTGTAGCTTGTATTTGTAGCGTGTAGTGTGTTGCTTGTACTTGTAGCGTGTAGTGTGTAGCTTGTACTTGTAGCGTGTAGTGTGTAGCTTGTACTTGTAGCGTGTAGTGTGTAGCTTGTACTTGTAGCGTGTAGTGTGTAGCTTGTACTTGTAGCGTGTAGTGTGTAGCTTGTACTTGTAGCGTGTAGCTTGTAGCGTGTAGCTTGTACTTGTAGCGTGTAGTGTGTAGCGTGTAGTGTGTAGCTTGTACTTGTAGCGTGTAGTGTGTAGCTTGTACTTGTAGCGTGTAGTGTGTAGCTTGTACTTGTAGCGTGTAGCTTGTAGCGTGTAGCTTGTACTTGTAGCGTGTAGTGTGTAGCTTGTACTTGTAGCGTGTAGTGTGTAGCTTGTACTTGTAGCGTGTAGCGTGTAGCTTGTACTTGTAGCGTGTAGTGTGTAGCTTGTACTTGTAGCGTGTAGCTTGTACTTGTAGCGTGTAGTGTGTAGCTTGTACTTGTAGCGTGTAGTGTGTAGCTTGTACTTGTAGCGTGTAGTGTGTAGCTTGTACTTGTAGCGTGTAGCTTGTACTTGTAGCGTGTAGTGTGTAGCTTGTACTTGTAGCGTGTAGCTTGTACTTGTAGCGTGTAGTGTGTAGCTTGTACTTGTAGCGTGTAGTGTGTAGCTTGTACTTGTAGCGTGTAGTGTGTAGCTTGTACTTGTAGCGTGTAGCTTGTACTTGTAGCGTGTAGTGTGTAGCTTGTACTTGTAGCGTGTAGTGTGTAGCTTGTACTTGTAGCGTGTAGTGTGTAGCTTGTACTTGTAGCGTGTAGTGTGTAGCTTGTACTTGTAGCGTGTAGCGTGTAGCTTGTACTTGTAGCGTATAGTGTGTAGCTTGTACTTGTAGCGTGTAGCTTGTACTTGTAGCGTGTAGTGTGTAGCTTGTACTTGTAGCGTGTAGTGTGTAGCTTGTACTTGTAGCGTGTAGCTTGTACTTGTAGCGGTGTAGCGTGTAGCTTGTACTTGTAGCGGTGTAGCGTGTAGCTTGTACTTGTAGCGTGTAGTGTGTAGTGTGTAGCTTGTACTTGTAGCGTGTAGTGTGTTGCTTGTACTTGTAGCGTGTAGTGTGTAGCTTGTACTTGAAGCGTGTAGCGCGTAGCTTGTACTTGTAGCGTGTAGTGTGTAGCTTGTACTTGTAGCGTGTAGCGCGTAGCTTGTACTTGTAGTGTGTAGTGTGTAGCTTGTACTTGTAGCGTGTAGTGTGTTGCTTGTACTTGTAGTGTGTAGTGTGTAGCTTGTACTTGTAGCGTGTAGCTTGTACTTGTAGCGTGTAGTGTGTAGCTTGTACTTGTAGCGTGTAGCGCGTAGCTTGTACTTGTAGTGTGTAGTGTGTAGCTTGTACTTGTAGCGTGTAGTGTGTAGCTTGTACTTGTAGCGTGTAGCTTGTACTTGTAGCGTGTAGTGTGTAGCTTGTACTTGTAGCGTGTAGCGCGTAGCTTGTACTTGTAGTGTGTAGTGTGTAGCTTGTACTTGTAGCGTGTAGTGTGTTGCTTGTACTTGTAGTGTGTAGTGTGTAGCTTGTACTTGTAGCGTGTAGTGTGTTGCTTGTACTTGTAGCGTGTAGTGTGTAGCTTGTACTTGTAGCGTGTAGCGCGTAGCTTGTACTTGTAGCGTGTAGTGTGTAGCTTGTACTTGTAGCGTGTAGTGTGTAGCTTGTACTTGTAGCGTGTAGTGTGTAGTGTGTAGCTTGTACTTGTAGCGTGTAGCGTGTACTTGTAGCGTGTAGTGTGTAGCTTGTACTTGTAGCGTGTAGTGTGTAGCTTGTACTTGTAGCGTGTAGTGTGTAGTGTGTAGCTTGTACTTGTAGCGTGTAGTGTGTAGTGTGTAGCTTGTACTTGTAGCGTGTAGCGCGTAGCTTGTACTTGTAGTGTGTAGTGTGTAGCTTGTACTTGTAGCGTGTAGTGTGTTGCTTGTACTTGTAGTGTGTAGTGTGTAGCTTGTACTTGTAGCGTGTAGTGTGTTGCTTGTACTTGTAGCGTGTAGTGTGTAGCTTGTACTTGTAGCGTGTAGCGTGTAGCGTGTACTTGTAGCGTGTAGTGTGTAGCTTGTACTTGTAGCGTGTAGTGTGTAGCTTGTACTTGTAGCGTGTAGTGTGTAGTGTGTAGCTTGTACTTGTAGCGTGTAGCGTGTACTTGTAGCGTGTAGTGTGTAGCTTGTACTTGTAGCGTGTAGTGTGTAGCTTGTACTTGTAGCGTGTAGCTTGTACTTGTAGCGTGTAGTGTGTAGCTTGTACTTGTAGCGTGTAGTGTGTAGCTTGTACTTGTAGCGTGTAGCTTGTACTTGTAGCGTGTAGTGTGTAGCTTGTACTTGTAGCGTGTAGTGTGTAGCTTGTACTTGTAGCGTGTAGTGTGTAGCTTGTACTTGTAGCGTGTAGTGTGTAGCTTGTACTTGTAGCGTGTAGCGTGTAGCTTGTACTTGTAGCGTATAGTGTGTAGCTTGTACTTGTAGCGTGTAGCTTGTACTTGTAGCGTGTAGTGTGTAGCTTGTACTTGTAGCGTGTAGTGTGTAGCTTGTACTTGTAGCGTGTAGCTTGTACTTGTAGCGGTGTAGCGTGTAGCTTGTACTTGTAGCGGTGTAGCGTGTAGCTTGTACTTGTAGCGTGTAGTGTGTAGTGTGTAGCTTGTACTTGTAGCGTGTAGTGTGTTGCTTGTACTTGTAGCGTGTAGTGTGTAGCTTGTACTTGTAGCGTGTAGCGCGTAGCTTGTACTTGTAGCGTGTAGTGTGTAGCTTGTACTTGTAGCGTGTAGCGCGTAGCTTGTACTTGTAGTGTGTAGTGTGTAGCTTGTACTTGTAGCGTGTAGTGTGTTGCTTGTACTTGTAGTGTGTAGTGTGTAGCTTGTACTTGTAGCGTGTAGCTTGTACTTGTAGCGTGTAGTGTGTAGCTTGTACTTGTAGCGTGTAGCGCGTAGCTTGTACTTGTAGTGTGTAGTGTGTAGCTTGTACTTGTAGCGTGTAGTGTGTAGCTTGTACTTGTAGCGTGTAGCTTGTACTTGTAGCGTGTAGTGTGTAGCTTGTACTTGTAGCGTGTAGCGCGTAGCTTGTACTTGTAGTGTGTAGTGTGTAGCTTGTACTTGTAGCGTGTAGTGTGTTGCTTGTACTTGTAGTGTGTAGTGTGTAGCTTGTACTTGTAGCGTGTAGTGTGTTGCTTGTACTTGTAGCGTGTAGTGTGTAGCTTGTACTTGTAGCGTGTAGCGCGTAGCTTGTACTTGTAGCGTGTAGTGTGTAGCTTGTACTTGTAGCGTGTAGTGTGTAGCTTGTACTTGTAGCGTGTAGTGTGTAGTGTGTAGCTTGTACTTGTAGCGTGTAGCGTGTACTTGTAGCGTGTAGTGTGTAGCTTGTACTTGTAGCGTGTAGTGTGTAGCTTGTACTTGTAGCGTGTAGTGTGTAGTGTGTAGCTTGTACTTGTAGCGTGTAGTGTGTAGTGTGTAGCTTGTACTTGTAGCGTGTAGCGCGTAGCTTGTACTTGTAGTGTGTAGTGTGTAGCTTGTACTTGTAGCGTGTAGTGTGTTGCTTGTACTTGTAGTGTGTAGTGTGTAGCTTGTACTTGTAGCGTGTAGTGTGTTGCTTGTACTTGTAGCGTGTAGTGTGTAGCTTGTACTTGTAGCGTGTAGCGTGTAGCGTGTACTTGTAGCGTGTAGTGTGTAGCTTGTACTTGTAGCGTGTAGTGTGTAGCTTGTACTTGTAGCGTGTAGTGTGTAGTGTGTAGCTTGTACTTGTAGCGTGTAGCGTGTACTTGTAGCGTGTAGTGTGTAGCTTGTACTTGTAGCGTGTAGTGTGTAGCTTGTACTTGTAGCGTGTAGCTTGTACTTGTAGCGTGTAGTGTGTAGCTTGTACTTGTAGCGTGTAGTGTGTAGCTTGTACTTGTAGCGTGTAGTGTGTAGCTTGTACTTGTAGCGTGTAGCTTGTACTTGTAGCGTGTAGTGTGTAGCTTGTACTTGTAGCGTGTAGTGTGTAGCTTGTACTTGTAGCGTGTAGTGTGTAGCTTGTACTTGTAGCGTGTAGTGTGTAGCTTGTACTTGTAGCGTGTAGCGTGTAGCTTGTACTTGTAGCGTATAGTGTGTAGCTTGTACTTGTAGCGTGTAGCTTGTACTTGTAGCGTGTAGTGTATAGCTTGTACTTGTAGCGTGTAGTGTGTAGCTTGTACTTGTAGCGTGTAGCTTGTACTTGTAGCGGTGTAGCGTGTAGCTTGTACTTGTAGCGTGTAGTGTGTAGTGTGTAGCTTGTACTTGTAGCGTGTAGTGTGTTGCTTGTACTTGTAGCGTGTAGTGTGTAGCTTGTACTTGTAGCGTGTAGCGCGTAGCTTGTACTTGTAGCGTGTAGTGTGTAGCTTGTACTTGTAGCGTGTAGCGCGTAGCTTGTACTTGTAGTGTGTAGTGTGTAGCTTGTACTTGTAGCGTGTAGTGTGTTGCTTGTACTTGTAGTGTGTAGTGTGTAGCTTGTACTTGTAGCGTGTAGCTTGTACTTGTAGCGTGTAGTGTGTAGCTTGTACTTGTAGCGTGTAGCGCGTAGCTTGTACTTGTAGTGTGTAGTGTGTAGCTTGTACTTGTAGCGTGTAGTGTGTTGCTTGTACTTGTAGTGTGTAGTGTGTAGCTTGTACTTGTAGCGTGTAGTGTGTTGCTTGTACTTGTAGCGTGTAGTGTGTAGCTTGTACTTGTAGCGTGTAGCGCGTAGCTTGTACTTGTAGCGTGTAGTGTGTAGCTTGTACTTGTAGCGTGTAGTGTGTAGCTTGTACTTGTAGCGTGTAGTGTGTAGTGTGTAGCTTGTACTTGTAGCGTGTAGCGTGTACTTGTAGCGTGTAGTGTGTAGCTTGTACTTGTAGCGTGTAGTGTGTAGCTTGTACTTGTAGCGGTGTAGCGTGTAGCTTGTACTTGTAGCGTGTAGTGTGTAGTGTGTAGCTTGTACTTGTAGCGGTGTAGCGTGTAGCTTGTACTTGTAGCGTGTAGCGTGTAGTGTGTAGCTTGTACTTGTAGCGTGTAGTGTGTAGCTTGTACTTGTAGCGTGTAGCTTGTACTTGTAGCGTGTAGTGTGTAGCTTGTACTTGTAGCGTGTAGTGTGTAGCTTGTACTTGTAGCGTGTAGCGTGTAGCTTGTACTTGTAGCGTGTAGTGTGTAGCTTGTACTTGTAGCGTGTAGCTTGTACTTGTAGCGTGTAGTGTGTAGCTTGTACTTGTAGCGTGTAGTGTGTAGCTTGTACTTGTAGCGTGTAGTGTGTAGCTTGTACTTGTAGCGTGTAGCTTGTACTTGTAGCGTGTAGCTTGTAGCGTGTAGCTTGTAGCGTGTAGCTTGTACTTGTAGCGTGTAGTGTGTAGCTTGTACTTGTAGCGTGTAGTGTGTAGCTTGTACTTGTAGCGTGTAGCTTGTAGCGTGTAGCTTGTAGCGTGTAGCGTGTAGCTTGTATTTGTAGCGTGTAGTGTGTTGCTTGTACTTGTAGCGTGTAGTGTGTAGCTTGTACTTATAGCGTGTAGTGTGTAGCTTGTACTTGTAGCGTGTAGTGTGTAGCTTGTACTTGTAGCGTGTAGTGTGTAGCTTGTACTTGTAGCGTGTAGTGTGTAGCTTGTACTTGTAGCGTGTAGCTTGTAGCGTGTAGCTTGTACTTGTAGCGTGTAGTGTGTAGCGTGTAGTGTGTAGCTTGTACTTGTAGCGTGTAGTGTGTAGCTTGTACTTGTAGCGTGTAGTGTGTAGCTTGTACTTGTAGCGTGTAGCTTGTAGCGTGTAGCTTGTACTTGTAGCGTGTAGTGTGTAGCTTGTACTTGTAGCGTGTAGTGTGTAGCTTGTACTTGTAGCGTGTAGCGTGTAGCTTGTACTTGTAGCGTGTAGTGTGTAGCTTGTACTTGTAGCGTGTAGCTTGTACTTGTAGCGTGTAGTGTGTAGCTTGTACTTGTAGCGTGTAGTGTGTAGCTTGTACTTGTAGCGTGTAGTGTGTAGCTTGTACTTGTAGCGTGTAGCTTGTACTTGTAGCGTGTAGTGTGTAGCTTGTACTTGTAGCGTGTAGCTTGTACTTGTAGCGTGTAGTGTGTAGCTTGTACTTGTAGCGTGTAGTGTGTAGCTTGTACTTGTAGCGTGTAGTGTGTAGCTTGTACTTGTAGCGTGTAGCTTGTACTTGTAGCGTGTAGTGTGTAGCTTGTACTTGTAGCGTGTAGTGTGTAGCTTGTACTTGTAGCGTGTAGTGTGTAGCTTGTACTTGTAGCGTGTAGTGTGTAGCTTGTACTTGTAGCGTGTAGTGTGTAGCTTGTACTTGTAGCGTGTAGTGTGTAGCTTGTACTTGTAGCGTGTAGCGTGTAGCTTGTACTTGTAGCGTGTAGTGTGTAGCTTGTACTTGTAGCGTGTAGCTTGTACTTGTAGCGTGTAGTGTGTAGCTTGTACTTGTAGCGTGTAGTGTGTAGCTTGTACTTGTAGCGTGTAGCTTGTACTTGTAGCGGTGTAGCGTGTAGCTTGTACTTGTAGCGGTGTAGCGTGTAGCTTGTACTTGTAGCGTGTAGTGTGTAGTGTGTAGCTTGTACTTGTAGCGTGTAGTGTGTTGCTTGTACTTGTAGCGTGTAGTGTGTAGCTTGTACTTGTAGCGTGTAGCGCGTAGCTTGTACTTGTAGCGTGTAGTGTGTAGCTTGTACTTGTAGTGTGTAGCTTGTACTTGTAGCGTGTAGTGTGTTGCTTGTACTTGTAGCGTGTAGTGTGTAGCTTGTACTTGTAGCGTGTAGTGTGTAGTGTGTAGCTTGTACTTGTAGCGTTGTAGCGTGTAGCTTGTACTTGTAGCGTGTAGTGTGTAGTGTGTAGCTTGTACTTGTAGTGTGTAGCTTGTACTTGTAGCGTGTAGCGTGTAGTGTGTAGCTTGTACTTGTAGCGTGTAGCTTGTACTTGTAGTGTGTAGCTTGTACTTGTAGCGTGTAGCGTGTAGTATGTAGCTTGTAGCGTGTAGCTTGTACTTGTAGCGTGTAGCGTGTAGTGTGTAGCTTGTACTTGTAGTGTGTAGCTTGTACTTGTAGCTTGTACTTGTAGCGTGTAGTGTGTAGCTTGTACTTGTAGCGTGTAGCTTGTAGCGTGTAGCTTGTAGCGTGTAGCGTGTAGCTTGTACTTGTAGCGTGTAGTGTGTAGCTTGTACTTGTAGCGTGTAGCTTGTACTTGTAGTGTGTAGCGTGTACTTGTAGCGTGTAGTGTGTAGCTTGTACTTGTAGCTTGTACTTGTAGCGTGTAGTGTGTAGCGTGTAGGTTGTACTTTTAGTGTGTAGCTTGTACTTGTAGCTTGTACTTGTAGCGTGTAGCTTGTACTTGTAGTGTGTAGCTTGTACTTGTAGCGTGTAGTGTGTAGCTTGTACTTGTAGCGTGTAGTGTGTAGCTTGTACTTGTAGTGTGTAGCTTGTACTTGTAGCTTGTACTTGTAGCGTGTAGTGTGTAGCTTGTACTTGTAGCGTGTAGCTTGTACTTGTAGTGTGTAGCGTGTACTTGTAGCGTGTAGTGTGTAGCTTGTACTTGTAGTGTGTAGCTTGTACTTGTAGCTTGTACTTGTAGCGTGTAGTGTGTAGCGTGTAGTGTGTAGCGTGTAGCGTGTAGCGTGTAGTGTGTAGCGTGTACTTGTAGCGTGTAGTGTGTAGCGTGTACTTGTAGCGTGTAGTGTGTAGCTTGTACTTGTAGTGTGTAGCTTGTACTTGTAGCTTGTACTTGTAGCGTGTAGTGTGTAGCTTGTACTTGTAGCGTGTAGCTTGTACTTGTAGCTTGTACTTGTAGCGTGTAGTGTGTAGCGTGTACTTGTAGCGTGTAGTGTGTAGCTTGTACTTGTAGCGTGTAGCGTGTAGCGTGTAGCGTGTAGCGTGTAGCTTGTACTTGTAGCGTGTAGCGTGTAGCTTGTAGTGTGTAGCTTGTACTTGTAGCGTGTAGCGTGTAGCGTGTAGCGTGTAGCTTGTACTTGTAGCGTGTAGCGTGTAGCTTGTAGTGTGTAGCTTGTACTTATAGCGTGTAGCTTGTAGTGTGTAGCTTGTACTTGTAGCGTGTAGCGTGTAGCTTGTACTTATAGCGTGTAGCGTGTAGCTTGTAGTGTGTAGCTTGTACTTGTAGCGTGTAGCTTGTACTTGTAGCTTGTACTTGTAGCGTGTAGTGTGTAGCGTGTACTTGTAGCGTGTAGTGTGTAGCTTGTACTTGTAGCGTGTAGCGTGTAGCTTGTAGTGTGTAGCTTGAACTTGTAGCGTGTAGCGTGTAGCTTGTAGTGTGTAGCTTGTACTTGTAGCGTGTAGCGTGTAGCTTGTACTTATAGCGTGTAGCGTGTAGCTTGTAGTGTGTAGCTTGTACTTGTAGCGTGTAGCTTGTACTTGTAGCTTGTACTTGTAGCGTGTAGTGTGTAGCGTGTACTTGTAGCGTGTAGCGTGTAGCATGTAGCGTGTAGCGTGTAGTGTGTAGCGTGTAGCGTGTAGCGTGTAGTGTGTAGCGTGTACTTGTAGCGTGTAGTGTGTAGCGTGTACTTGTAGCGTGTAGTGTGTAGCATGTAGCGTGTAGCGTGTAGTGTGTAGCGTGTAGCGTGTAGCGTGTAGTGTGTAGGTTGTACTTGTAGCGTGTAGTGTGTAGCGTGTACTTGTAGCGTGTAGTGTGTAGCATGTAGCGTGTAGCGTGTAGTGTGTAGCGTGTAGCGTGTAGCGTGTAGTGTGTAGCGTGTACTTGTAGCGTGTAGTGTGTAGCATGTAGCGTGTAGCGTGTAGTGTGTAGCGTGTAGCGTGTAGCGTGTAGTGTGTAGCTTGTACTTGTAGCGTGTAGCTTGTAGCTTGTAGCTTGTACTTGTAGCGTGTAGTGTGTAGCTTGTACTTGTAGTGTGTAGCGTGTAGCTTGTACTTGTAGCGTGTAGCTTGTAGCGTGTAGCGTGTAGTGTGTAGCTTGTACTTGTAGCGTGTAGCGTGTAGCTTGTACTTGTAGCGTGTAGCTTGTACTTGTAGCGTGTAGTGTGTAGCTTGTACTTGTAGTGTGTAGCGTGTAGCGTGTAGCGTGTAGTGTGTAGGTTGTACTTGTAGCGTGTAGTGTGTAGCTTGTACTTGTAGTGTGTAGCGTGTAGCGTGTAGCGTGTAGTGTGTAGCTTGTACTTGTAGCGTGTAGCTTGTAGCGTGTAGCGTGTAGTGTGTAGCTTGTACTTGTAGCGTGTAGCGTGTAGCTTGTACTTGTAGCTTGTAGCTTGTACTTGTAGCGTGTAGTGTGTAGCTTGTACTTGTAGTGTGTAGCGTGTAGCTTGTACTTGTAGCGTGTAGCTTGTAGCGTGTAGCGTGTAGTGTGTAGCTTGTACTTGTAGCGTGTAGCGTGTAGCTTGTACTTGTAGCGTGTAGCTTGTACTTGTAGTGTGTAGCGTGTAGCTTGTACTTGTAGTGTGTAGCTTGTACTTGTAGTGTGTACTTGTAGCGTGTAGCGTGTAGCTTGTACTTGTAGCGTGTAGCGTGTAGCTTGTACTTGTAGCGTGTAGCTTGTACTTGTAGTGTGTAGCTTGTACTTGTAGTGTGTACTTGTAGCGTGTAGCGTGTAGCTTGTACTTGTAGCGTGTAGCGTGTAGCTTGTACTTGTAGCGTGTAGCTTGTACTTGTAGTGTGTAGCGTGTAGCTTGTACTTGTAGTGTGTAGCTTGTACTTGTAGTGTGTACTTGTAGCGTGTAGCGTGTAGCTTGTACTTGTAGCGTGTAGCGTGTAGCTTGTACTTGTAGCGCGTAGCTTGTACTTGTAGTGTGTAGCTTGTACTTGTAGTGTGTACTTGTAGCGTGTAGTGTGTAGCTTGTACTTGTAGCTTGTACTTGTAGCGTGTAGCTTGTACTTGTAGCTTGTAGCTTGTACTTGTAGCGTGTAGTGTGTAGCTTGTACTTGTAGTGTGTAGCGTGTAGCTTGTACTTGTAGCGTGTAGCTTGTAGCGTGTAGCGTGTAGTGTGTAGCTTGTACTTGTAGCGTGTAGCGTGTAGCTTGTACTTGTAGCGTGTAGCTTGTACTTGTAGTGTGTAGCGTGTAGCTTGTACTTGTAGTGTGTAGCTTGTACTTGTAGTGTGTACTTGTAGCGTGTAGTGTGTAGCTTGTACTTGTAGCTTGTACTTGTAGCGTGTAGCGTGTAGCTTGTACTTGTAGCTTGTACTTGTAGCGTGTAGCGTGTAGCTTGTAGCGTGTAGCGTGTAGCGTGTAGCTTGTACTTGTAGCGTGTAGCGTGTAGCTTGTACTTGTAGCGTGTAGCTTGTAGCGTGTAGCGTGTAGCTTGTACTTGTAGCGTGTAGCGTGTAGCATGTAGCGTGTAGCGTGTAGTGTGTAGCGTGTAGCTTGTACTTGTAGCGTGTAGCGTGTAGCATGTAGCGTGTAGCGTGTAGTGTGTAGCGTGTAGCTTGTAGCGTGTAGTGTGTAGCGTGTACTTGTAGCGTGTAGCGTGTAGCATGTAGCGTGTAGCGTGTAGTGTGTAGCTTGTACTTGTAGCGTGTAGTGTGTAGCTTGTACTTGTAGCGAGTAGCGCGTAGCTTGTACTTGTAGCGAGTAGTGTGTAGCGCGTAGCTTGTACTTGTAGCGAGTAGTGTGTAGCTTGTACTTGTAGCGTGTAGTGTGTAGCGTGTACTTGTAGCGTGTAGCATGTAGCATGTAGCGTGTAGTGTGTAGCTTGTAGCGTGTAGCTTGTAGTGTGTAGCTTGTACTTGTAGCGTGTAGTGTGTAGCTTGTACTTGTAGCGTGTAGCGTGTAGCGTGTAGCTTGTAGCGTGTAGTGTGTAGTGTGTAGCATGTAGCGTGTAGCGTGTAGTGTGTAGCGTGTAGCGTGTAGCGTGTAGTGTGTAGCGTGTAGCGTGTAGCGTGTAGTGTGTAGCTTGTACTTGTAGCGTGTAGTGTGTAGCGTGTACTTGTAGCGTGTAGTGTGTAGCGTGTACTTGTAGCGTGTAGTGTGTAGCATGTAGCGTGTAGCGTGTAGTGTGTAGCGTGTAGCGTGTAGCGTGTATTGTGTAGCTTGTACTTGTAGCGTGTAGTGTGTAGCTTGTACTTGTAGCGTGTAGCGTGTACTTGTAGCGTGTAGTGTGTAGCGTGTACTTGTAGCGTGTAGTGTGTAGCGTGTAGCGTGTAGTGTGTAGCTTGTACTTGTAGCGTGTAGTGTGTAGCGTGTACTTGTAGCGTGTAGTGTGTAGCGTGTACTTGTAGCGTGTAGTGTGTAGCGTGTAGCGTGTAGTGTGTAGCTTGTACTTGTAGCGTGTAGTGTGTAGCGTGTACTTGTAGCGTGTAGTGTGTAGCGTGTACTTGTAGCGTGTAGTGTGTAGCATGTAGCGTGTAGCGTGTAGTGTGTAGCGTGTAGCGTGTAGCGTGTATTGTGTAGCTTGTACTTGTAGCGTGTAGTGTGTAGCTTGTACTTGTAGCGTGTAGCGTGTACTTGTAGCGTGTAGTGTGTAGCGTGTACTTGTAGCGTGTAGTGTGTAGCGTGTACTTGTAGCGCGTAGCTTGTACTTGTAGCGTGTAGCTTGTACTTGTAGCGTGTAGTGTGTAGCTTGTACTTGTAGCGAGTAGTGTGTAGCTTGTACTTGTAGCGCGTAGCTTGTACTTGTAGCGTGTAGTGTGTAGCGTGTAGCTTGTACTTGTAGCGTGTAGTGTGTAGCTTGTACTTGTAGCGTGTAGTGTGTAGCTTGTACTTGTAGCGTGTAGCTTGTACTTGTAGCGTGTAGCTTGTACTTGTAGCGGTGTAGTGTGTAGCTTGTACTTGTAGCGTGTAGTGTGTAGCGTGTAGCTTGTACTTGTAGCGCGTAGCTTGTACTTGTAGCGTGTAGTGTGTAGCTTGTACTTGTAGCGTGTAGTGTGTAGCTTGTACTTGTAGCGTGTAGTGTGTAGCTTGTACTTGTAGCGTGTAGCTTGTACTTGTAGCGTGTAGTGTGTAGCTTGTACTTGTAGCGTGTAGCTTGTACTTGTAGCGTGTAGCTTGTACTTGTAGCGGTGTAGCGTGTAGCTTGTACTTGTAGCGTGTAGTGTGTAGCTTGTACTTGTAGCGTGTAGTGTGTAGCTTGTACTTGTAGCGTGTAGCTTGTACTTGTAGCGTGTAGCTTGTACTTGTAGCGGTGTAGCGTGTAGCTTGTACTTGTAGCGTGTAGTGTGTAGCGCGTAGCTTGTACTTGTAGTGTGTAGTGTGTAGCTTGTACTTGTAGCGGTGTAGCGTGTAGCTTGTACTTGTAGCGTGTAGTGTGTAGCTTGTACTTGTAGCGTGTAGTGTGTAGCTTGTACTTGTAGCGTGTAGCTTGTACTTGTAGCGTGTAGCTTGTACTTGTAGCGGTGTAGCGTGTAGCTTGTACTTGTAGCGGTGTAGTGTGTAGCTTGTACTTGTAGCGTGTAGCTTGTACTTGTAGCGTGTAGTGTGTAGCTTGTACTTGTAGCGTGTAGCTTGTACTTGTAGCGCGTAGCTTGTACTTGTAGCGGTGTAGCGTGTAGCTTGTACTTGTAGCGGTGTAGTGTGTAGCTTGTACTTGTAGCGTGTAGTGTGTAGCTTGTACTTGTAGCGTGTAGTGTGTAGCTTGTACTTGTAGCGCGTAGCTTGTACTTGTAGCGGTGTAGCGTGTAGCTTGTACTTGTAGCGGTGTAGTGTGTAGCTTGTACTTGTAGCGGTGTAGCGTGTAGCTTGTACTTGTAGCGTGTAGTGTGTAGCTTGTACTTGTAGCGTGTAGTGTGTAGCTTGTACTTGTAGCGTGTAGCTTGTACTTGTAGCGTGTAGCTTGTACTTGTAGCGTGTAGTGTGTAGCTTGTACTTGTAGCGTGTAGTGTGTAGCTTGTACTTGTAGCGTGTAGCGTGTAGCTTGTACTTGTAGCGCGTAGCTTGTACTTGTAGCGGTGTAGCGTGTAGCTTGTACTTGTAGCGTGTAGTGTGTAGCTTGTACTTGTAGCGTGTAGTGTGTAGCTTGTACTTGTAGCGTGTAGCTTGTACTTGTAGCGTGTAGCTTGTACTTGTAGCGTGTAGTGTGTAGCTTGTACTTGTAGCGTGTAGTGTGTAGCTTGTACTTGTAGCGTGTAGCTTGTACTTGTAGCGTGTAGCTTGTACTTGTAGCGGTGTAGCGTGTAGCTTGTACTTGTAGCGGTGTAGTGTGTAGCTTGTACTTGTAGCGTGTAGCTTGTACTTGTAGCGTGTAGTGTGTAGCTTGTACTTGTAGCGTGTAGCTTGTACTTGTAGCGCGTAGCTTGTACTTGTAGCGGTGTAGCGTGTAGCTTGTACTTGTAGCGTGTAGCTTGTACTTGTAGCGTGTAGCTTGTACTTGTAGCGTGTAGTGTGTAGCTTGTACTTGTAGCGTGTAGTGTGTAGCTTGTACTTGTAGCGCGTAGCTTGTACTTGTAGCGTGTAGTGTGTAGCTTGTACTTGTAGCGTGTAGTGTGTAGCTTGTACTTGTAGCGTGTAGTGTGTAGCTTGTACTTGTAGCGTGTAGCTTGTACTTGTAGCGTGTAGTGTGTAGCTTGTACTTGTAGCGTGTAGCGTGTAGCTTGTACTTGTAGCGCGTAGCTTGTACTTGTAGCGGTGTAGCGTGTAGCTTGTACTTGTAGCGTGTAGTGTGTAGCTTGTACTTGTAGCGTGTAGTGTGTAGCTTGTACTTGTAGCGTGTAGCTTGTACTTGTAGCGTGTAGCTTGTACTTGTAGCGTGTAGTGTGTAGCTTGTACTTGTAGCGTGTAGTGTGTAGCTTGTACTTGTAGCGTGTAGCTTGTACTTGTAGCGTGTAGCTTGTACTTGTAGCGGTGTAGCGTGTAGCTTGTACTTGTAGCGGTGTAGTGTGTAGCTTGTACTTGTAGCGTGTAGCTTGTACTTGTAGCGTGTAGTGTGTAGCTTGTACTTGTAGCGTGTAGCTTGTACTTGTAGCGCGTAGCTTGTACTTGTAGCGGTGTAGCGTGTAGCTTGTACTTGTAGCGGTGTAGTGTGTAGCTTGTACTTGTAGCGTGTAGTGTGTAGCTTGTACTTGTAGCGCGTAGCTTGTACTTGTAGCGGTGTAGCGTGTAGCTTGTACTTGTAGCGGTGTAGTGTGTAGCTTGTACTTGTAGCGTGTAGTGTGTAGCTTGTACTTGTAGCGCGTAGCTTGTACTTGTAGCGGTGTAGCGTGTAGCTTGTACTTGTAGCGGTGTAGTGTGTAGCTTGTACTTGTAGCGTGTAGTGTGTAGCTTGTACTTGTAGCGCGTAGCTTGTACTTGTAGCGGTGTAGCGTGTAGCTTGTACTTGTAGCGGTGTAGTGTGTAGCTTGTACTTGTAGCGGTGTAGCGTGTAGCTTGTACTTGTAGCGTGTAGTGTGTAGCTTGTACTTGTAGCGTGTAGTGTGTAGCTTGTACTTGTAGCGTGTAGCTTGTACTTGTAGCGTGTAGCTTGTACTTGTAGCGGTGTAGCGTGTAGCTTGTACTTGTAGCGGTGTAGTGTGTAGCTTGTACTTGTAGCGTGTAGTGTGTAGCTTGTACTTGTAGCGTGTAGTGTGTAGCTTGTACTTGTAGCGCGTAGCTTGTACTTGTAGCGGTGTAGCGTGTAGCTTGTACTTGTAGCGGTGTAGTGTGTAGCTTGTACTTGTAGCGTGTAGCTTATACCTGTAGCGCGTAGCTTGTACTTGTAGCGGTGTAGCGTGTAGCTTGTACTTGTAGCGGTGTAGCGTGTAGCTTGTACTTGTAGCGGTGTTGTGTGTAGCTTGTACTTGTAGCGGTGTAGCGTGTAGCTTGTACTTGTAGCGGTGTAGTGTGTAGCTTGTACTTGTAGCGTGTAGTGTGTAGCTTGTACTTGTAGCGTGTAGCTTGTACTTGTAGCGCGTAGCTTGTACTTGTAGCGGTGTAGCGTGTAGCTTGTACTTGTAGCGGTGTAGCGTGTAGCTTGTACTTGTAGCGGTGTAGTGTGTAGCTTGTACTTGTAGCGTGTAGTGTGTAGCTTGTACTTGTAGCGGTGTAGCGTGTAGCTTGTACTTGTAGCGTGTAGTGTGTAGCTTGTACTTGTAGCGCGTAGCTTGTACTTGTAGCGGTGTAGCGTGTAGCTTGTACTTGTAGCGGTGTAGCGTGTAGCTTGTACTTGTAGCGGTGTAGCGTGTAGCTTGTACTTGTAGCGGTGTAGTGTGTAGCTTGTACTTGTAGCGGTGTAGCGTGTAGCTTGTACTTGTAGCGGTGTAGCGTGTAGCTTGTACTTGTAGCGGTGTAGCGTGTAGCTTGTACTTGTAGCGGTGTAGTGTGTAGCTTGTACTTGTTGCGGTGTAGTGTGTAGCTTGTACTTGTAGCGGTGTAGCGTGTAGCTTGTACTTGTAGCGGTGTAGCGTGTAGCTTGTACTTGTAGTGTGTAGTGTGTAGCGTGTAGTGTGTAGCTTGTACTTGTAGTGTGTAGCTTGTACTTGTAGCGTGTAGTGTGTAGCTTGTACTTGTAGTGTGTAGTGTGTAGCGTGTAGTGTGTAGCTTGTACTTGTAGTGTGTAGCTTGTACTTGTAGCGTGTAGTGTGTAGCTTGTACTTGTAGTGTGTAGTGTGTAGCGTGTAGTGTGTAGCTTGTACTTGTAGTGTGTAGCTTGTACTTGTAGCGTGTAGTGTGTAGCTTGTACTTGTAGCGGTGTAGCGTGTAGCTTGTACTTGTAGCGTGTAGTGTGTAGCTTGTACTTGTAGCGCGTAGCTTGTACTTGTAGCGGTGTAGCGTGTAGCTTGTACTTGTAGCGGTGTAGCGTGTAGCTTGTACTTGTAGCGGTGTAGCGTGTAGCTTGTACTTGTAGCGGTGTAGTGTGTAGCTTGTACTTGTAGCGTGTAGTGTGTAGCTTGTACTTGTAGTGTGTAGTGTGTAGCGTGTAGTGTGTAGCTTGTACTTGTAGCGTGTAGCTTGTACTTGTAGCGTGTAGTGTGTAGCTTGTACTTGTAGCGGTGTAGCGTGTAGCTTGTACTTGTAGCGTGTAGTGTGTAGCTTGTACTTGTAGCGCGTAGCTTGTACTTGTAGCGGTGTAGCGTGTAGCTTGTACTTGTAGCGGTGTAGCGTGTAGCTTGTACTTGTAGCGGTGTAGCGTGTAGCTTGTACTTGTAGCGGTGTAGTGTGTAGCTTGTACTTGTAGCGGTGTAGCGTGTAGCTTGTACTTGTAGCGGTGTAGCGTGTAGCTTGTACTTGTAGCGGTGTAGCGTGTAGCTTGTACTTGTAGCGGTGTAGCGTGTAGCTTGTACTTGTAGCGGTGTAGCGTGTAGCTTGTACTTGTAGCGGTGTAGTGTGTAGCTTGTACTTGTAGCGGTGTAGCGTGTAGCTTGTACTTGTAGCGGTGTAGCGTGTAGCTTGTACTTGTAGCGGTGTAGTGTGTAGCTTGTACTTGTAGCGGTGTAGCGTGTAGCTTGTACTTGTAGCGGTGTAGTGTGTAGCTTGTACTTGTAGCGGTGTAGTGTGTAGCTTGTACTTGTTGCGGTGTAGTGTGTAGCTTGTACTTGTAGCGGTGTAGCGTGTAGCTTGTACTTGTAGCGGTGTAGCGTGTAGCTTGTACTTGTAGTGTGTAGTGTGTAGCGTGTAGTGTGTAGCTTGTACTTGTAGTGTGTAGCTTGTACTTGTAGCGTGTAGTGTGTAGCTTGTACTTGTAGTGTGTAGTGTGTAGCGTGTAGTGTGTAGCTTGTACTTGTAGTGTGTAGCTTGTACTTGTAGCGTGTAGTGTGTAGCTTGTACTTGTAGTGTGTAGTGTGTAGCGTGTAGTGTGTAGCTTGTACTTGTAGTGTGTAGCTTGTACTTGTAGCGTGTAGTGTGTAGCTTGTACTTGTAGCGGTGTAGCGTGTAGCTTGTACTTGTAGCGTGTAGTGTGTAGCTTGTACTTGTAGCGCGTAGCTTGTACTTGTAGCGGTGTAGCGTGTAGCTTGTTTTTGTAGCGGTGTAGCGTGTAGCTTGTACTTGTAGCGGTGTAGCGTGTAGCTTGTACTTGTAGCGGTGTAGTGTGTAGCTTGTACTTGTAGCGGTGTAGCGTGTAGCTTGTACTTGTAGCGGTGTAGCGTGTAGCTTGTACTTGTAGCGGTGTAGTGTGTAGCTTGTACTTGTAGCGTGTAGCTTGTAGCTTGTAGAGAGTAGCGTGTAGCTTGTACTTGTAGCGTGTAGCTTGTACTTGTAGCGCGTAGCTTGTACTTGTAGCGGTGTAGCGTGTAGCTTGTACTTGTAGCGGTGTAGCGTGTAGCTTGTACTTGTAGCGGTGTAGCGTGTAGCTTGTACTTGTAGCGGTGTAGCGTGTAGCTTGTACTTGTAGCGGTGTAGTGTGTAGCTTGTACTTGTAGCGTGTAGTGTGTAGCTTGTACTTGTAGCGTGTAGTGTGTAGCTTGTACTTGTAGCGTGTAGTGTGTAGCTTGTACTTGTAGCGTGTAGCGTGTAGCTTGTACTTGTAGCGGTGTAGCGTGTAGCTTGTACTTGTAGCGTGTAGCGTGTAGCTTGTACTTGTAGCGCGTAGCTTGTACTTGTAGCGGTGTAGCGTGTAGCTTGTACTTGTAGCGGTGTAGTGTGTAGCTTGTACTTGTAGCGGTGTAGCGTGTAGCTTGTACTTGTAGCGGTGTAGCGTGTAGCTTGTACTTGTAGCGTGTAGCGTGTAGCTTGTACTTGTAGCGCGTAGCTTGTACTTGTAGCGGTGTAGCGTGTAGCTTGTACTTGTAGCGGTGTAGCGTGTAGCTTGTACTTGTAGCGTGTAGCGTGTAGCTTGTACTTGTAGCGCGTAGCTTGTACTTGTAGCGGTGTAGCGTGTAGCTTGTACTTGTAGCGGTGTAGCGTGTAGCTTGTACTTGTAGCGGTGTAGCGTGTAGCTTGTACTTGTAGCGGTGTAGTGTGTAGCTTGTACTTGTAGCGTGTAGTGTGTAGCTTGTACTTGTAGCGTGTAGTGTGTAGCTTGTACTTGTAGCGTGTAGCGTGTAGCTTGTACTTGTAGCGCGTAGCTTGTACTTGTAGCGGTGTAGCGTGTAGCTTGTACTTGTAGCGTGTAGCGTGTAGCTTGTACTTGTAGCGCGTAGCTTGTACTTGTAGCGGTGTAGCGTGTAGCTTGTACTTGTAGCGTGTAGCGTGTAGCTTGTACTTGTAGCGCGTAGCTTGTACTTGTAGCGGTGTAGCGTGTAGCTTGTACTTGTAGCGTGTAGTGTGTAGCTTGTACTTGTAGCGTGTAGTGTGTAGCTTGTACTTGTAGCGGTGTAGCGTGTAGCTTGTACTTGTAGCGGTGTAGCGTGTAGCTTGTACTTGTAGCGGTGTAGCGTGTAGCTTGTACTTGTAGCGTGTAGTGTGTAGCTTGTACTTGTAGCGTGTAGTGTGTAGCTTGTACTTGTAGCGTGTAGCGTGTAGCTTGTACTTGTAGCGCGTAGCTTGTACTTGTAGCGTGTAGCGTGTAGCTTGTACTTGTAGCGCGTAGCTTGTACTTGTAGCGTGTAGCGTGTAGCTTGTACTTGTAGCGCGTAGCTTGTACTTGTAGCGGTGTAGCGTGTAGCTTGTACTTGTAGCGGTGTAGTGTGTAGCTTGTACTTGTAGCGTGTAGTGTGTAGCTTGTACTTGTAGCGGTGTAGCGTGTAGCTTGTACTTGTAGCGTGTAGCGTGTAGCTTGTACTTGTAGCGCGTAGCTTGTACTTGTAGCGGTGTAGCGTGTAGCTTGTACTTGTAGCGGTGTAGCGTGTAGCTTGTACTTGTAGCGGTGTAGCGTGTAGCTTGTACTTGTAGCGGTGTAGTGTGTAGCTTGTACTTGTAGCGTGTAGTGTGTAGCTTGTACTTGTAGCGTGTAGTGTGTAGCTTGTACTTGTAGCGTGTAGTGTGTAGCTTGTACTTGTAGCGTGTAGCGTGTAGCTTGTACTTGTAGCGCGTAGCTTGTACTTGTAGCGGTGTAGCGTGTAGCTTGTACTTGTAGCGGTGTAGCGTGTAGCTTGTACTTGTAGCGTGTAGCGTGTAGCTTGTACTTGTAGCGTGTAGCTTGTACTTGTAGCGTGTAGTGTGTAGCTTGTACTTGTAGCGGTGTAGTGTGTAGCTTGTACTTGTAGCGTGTAGCGTGTAGCTTGTACTTGTAGCGTGTAGCTTGTACTTGTAGCGTGTAGCGTGTAGCTTGTACTTGTAGCGGTGTAGCGTGTAGCTTGTACTTGTAGCGTGTAGCGTGTAGCTTGTACTTGTAGCGTGTAGCTTGTACTTGTAGCGTGTAGCGTGTAGCTTGTACTTGTAGCGGTGTAGTGTGTAGCTTGTACTTGTAGCGTGTAGTGTGTAGCTTGTACTTGTAGCGTGTAGTGTGTAGCTTGTACTTGTAGCGTGTAGTGTGTAGCTTGTACTTGTAGCGTGTAGCGTGTAGCTTGTACTTGTAGCGCGTAGCTTGTACTTGTAGCGGTGTAGCGTGTAGCTTGTACTTGTAGCGGTGTAGCGTGTAGCTTGTACTTGTAGCGTGTAGCGTGTAGCTTGTACTTGTAGCGTGTAGCTTGTACTTGTAGCGTGTAGTGTGTAGCTTGTACTTGTAGCGGTGTAGTGTGTAGCTTGTACTTGTAGCGTGTAGTGTGTAGCTTGTACTTGTAGCGTGTAGCGTGTAGCTTGTACTTGTAGCGCGTAGCTTGTACTTGTAGCGGTGTAGCGTGTAGCTTGTACTTGTAGCGGTGTAGCGTGTAGCTTGTACTTGTAGCGGTGTAGCGTGTAGCTTGTACTTGTAGCGGTGTAGTGTGTAGCTTGTACTTGTAGCGGTGTAGCGTGTAGCTTGTACTTGTAGCGTGTAGCGTGTAGCTTGTACTTGTAGCGCGTAGCTTGTACTTGTAGCGGTGTAGCGTGTAGCTTGTACTTGTAGCGCGTAGCTTGTACTTGTAGCGGTGTAGCGTGTAGCTTGTACTTGTAGCGGTGTAGCGTGTAGCTTGTACTTGTAGCGGTGTAGCGTGTAGCTTGTACTTGTAGCGTGTAGCTTGTACTTGTAGCGGTGTAGCGTGTAGCTTGTACTTGTAGCGGTGTAGCGTGTAGCTTGTACTTGTAGCGGTGTAGCGTGTAGCTTGTACTTGTAGCGTGTAGCTTGTACTTGTAGCGTGTAGTGTGTAGCTTGTACTTGTAGCGGTGTAGTGTGTAGCTTGTACTTGTAGCGTGTAGTGTGTAGCTTGTACTTGTAGCGTGTAGCGTGTAGCTTGTACTTGTAGCGCGTAGCTTGTACTTGTAGCGGTGTAGCGTGTAGCTTGTACTTGTAGCGGTGTAGCGTGTAGCTTGTACTTGTAGCGGTGTAGCGTGTAGCTTGTACTTGTAGCGTGTAGTGTGTAGCTTGTACTTGTAGCGGTGTAGTGTGTAGCTTGTACTTGTAGCGCGTAGCTTGTACTTGTAGCGGTGTAGCGTGTAGCTTGTACTTGTAGCGCGTAGCTTGTACTTGTAGCGGTGTAGCGTGTAGCTTGTACTTGTAGCGGTGTAGCGTGTAGCTTGTACTTGTAGCGGTGTAGCGTGTAGCTTGTACTTGTAGCGTGTAGCTTGTACTTGTAGCGTGTAGTGTGTAGCTTGTACTTGTAGCGGTGTAGTGTGTAGCTTGTACTTGTAGCGTGTAGTGTGTAGCTTGTACTTGTAGCGTGTAGCGTGTAGCTTGTACTTGTAGCGCGTAGCTTGTACTTGTAGCGGTGTAGCGTGTAGCTTGTACTTGTAGCGGTGTAGCGTGTAGCTTGTACTTGTAGCGGTGTAGCGTGTAGCTTGTACTTGTAGCGGTGTAGTGTGTAGCTTGTACTTGTAGCGGTGTAGCGTGTAGCTTGTACTTGTAGCGTGTAGCGTGTAGCTTGTACTTGTAGCGCGTAGCTTGTACTTGTAGCGGTGTAGCGTGTAGCTTGTACTTGTAGCGGTGTAGCGTGTAGCTTGTACTTGTAGCGGTGTAGCGTGTAGCTTGTACTTGTAGCGGTGTAGCGTGTAGCTTGTACTTGTAGCGTGTAGCTTGTACTTGTAGCGTGTAGCGTGTAGCTTGTACTTGTAGCGCGTAGCTTGTACTTGTAGCGGTGTAGCGTGTAGCTTGTACTTGTAGCGGTGTAGCGTGTAGCTTGTACTTGTAGCGGTGTAGCGTGTAGCTTGTACTTGTAGCGGTGTAGTGTGTAGCTTGTACTTGTAGCGGTGTAGCGTGTAGCTTGTACTTGTAGCGTGTAGCGTGTAGCTTGTACTTGTAGCGCGTAGCTTGTACTTGTAGCGGTGTAGCGTGTAGCTTGTACTTGTAGCGCGTAGCTTGTACTTGTAGCGGTGTAGCGTGTAGCTTGTACTTGTAGCGGTGTAGCGTGTAGCTTGTACTTGTAGCGGTGTAGCGTGTAGCTTGTACTTGTAGCGGTGTAGTGTGTAGCTTGTACTTGTAGCGTGTAGTGTGTAGCTTGTACTTGTAGCGTGTAGTGTGTAGCTTGTACTTGTAGCGTGTAGCTTGTACTTGTAGCGTGTAGCGTGTAGCTTGTACTTGTAGCGCGTAGCTTGTACTTGTAGCGGTGTAGCGTGTAGCTTGTACTTGTAGCGGTGTAGCGTGTAGCTTGTACTTGTAGCGGTGTAGCGTGTAGCTTGTACTTGTAGCGTGTAGCTTGTACTTGTAGCGTGTAGTGTGTAGCTTGTACTTGTAGCGGTGTAGTGTGTAGCTTGTACTTGTAGCGTGTAGTGTGTAGCTTGTACTTGTAGCGTGTAGCGTGTAGCTTGTACTTGTAGCGTAGCTTGTACTTGTAGCGGTGTAGCGTGTAGCTTGTACTTGTAGCGGTGTAGCGTGTAGCTTGTACTTGTAGCGGTGTAGTGTGTAGCTTGTACTTGTAGCGGTGTAGCTGTGTAGCTTGTACTTGTAGCGGTGTAGCGTGTAGCTTGTACTTGTAGCGGTGTAGTGTGTAGCTTGTACTTGTAGCGTGTAGCTTGTAGCTTGTAGAGAGTAGCGTGTAGCTTGTACTTGTAGCGTGTAGCTTGTACTTGTAGCGCGTAGCTTGTACTTGTAGCGGTGTAGCGTGTAGCTTGTACTTGTAGCGGTGTAGCGTGTAGCTTGTACTTGTAGCGGTGTAGCGTGTAGCTTGTACTTGTAGCGGTGTAGCGTGTAGCTTGTACTTGTAGCGGTGTAGTGTGTAGCTTGTACTTGTAGCGTGTAGCTGTGTAGCTTGTACTTGTAGCGTGTAGTGTGTAGCTTGTACTTGTAGCGTGTAGCTGTGTAGCTTGTACTTGTAGCGTGTAGCGTGTAGCTTGTACTTGTAGCGTAGCGTAGCTTGTACTTGTAGCGGTGTAGCGTGTAGCTTGTACTTGTAGCGGTGTAGCGTGTAGCTTGTACTTGTAGCGTGTAGCGTTGTAGCTTGTACTTGTAGCGTGTAGCTTGTACTTGTAGCGGTGTAGCGTGTAGCTTGTACTTGTAGCGGTGTAGCGTGTAGCTTGTACTTGTAGCGGTGTAGCGTGTAGCTTGTACTTGTAGCGGTGTAGCGTGTAGCTTGTACTTGTAGCGTGTAGTGTGTAGCTTGTACTTGTAGCGTGTAGTGTGTAGCTTGTACTTGTAGCGTGTAGCTGTGTAGCTTGTACTTGTAGCGTGTAGTGTGTAGCTTGTACTTGTAGCTGTGTAGCGTGTAGCTTGTACTTGTAGCGCGTAGCTTGTACTTGTAGCGGTGTAGCGTGTAGCTTGTACTTGTAGCGGTGTAGCGTGTAGCTTGTACTTGTAGCGTGTAGCGTGTAGCTTGTACTTGTAGCGTGTAGCTTGTACTTGTAGCGGTGTAGCGTGTAGCTTGTACTTGTAGCGTGTAGCGTGTAGCTTGTACTTGTAGCGCGTAGCTTGTACTTGTAGCGGTGTAGCGTGTAGCTTGTACTTGTAGCGTGTAGCGTGTAGCTTGTACTTGTAGCGCGTAGCTTGTACTTGTAGCGGTGTAGCGTGTAGCTTGTACTTGTAGCGGTGTAGTGTGTAGCTTGTACTTGTAGCGTGTAGTGTGTAGCTTGTACTTGTAGCGGTGTAGCGTGTAGCTTGTACTTGTAGCGGTGTAGCGTGTAGCTTGTACTTGTAGCGGTGTAGCGTGTAGCTTGTACTTGTAGCGTGTAGTGTGTAGCTTGTACTTGTAGCGTGTAGTGTGTAGCTTGTACTTGTAGCGTGTAGTGTGTAGCTTGTACTTGTAGCGTGTAGTGTGTAGCTTGTACTTGTAGTGTGTAGCGTGTAGCTTGTACTTGTAGCGCGTAGCTTGTACTTGTAGCGGTGTAGCGTGTAGCTTGTACTTGTAGCGGTGTAGCGTGTAGCTTGTACTTGTAGCGTGTAGCGTGTAGCTTGTACTTGTAGCGTGTAGCTTGTACTTGTAGCGGTGTAGCGTGTAGCTTGTACTTGTAGCGTGTAGCGTGTAGCTTGTACTTGTAGCGCGTAGCTTGTACTTGTAGCGGTGTAGCGTGTAGCTTGTACTTGTAGCGTGTAGCGTGTAGCTTGTACTTGTAGCGCGTAGCTTGTACTTGTAGCGGTGTAGCGTGTAGCTTGTACTTGTAGCGGTGTAGTGTGTAGCTTGTACTTGTAGCGTGTAGTGTGTAGCTTGTACTTGTAGCGTGTAGCGTGTAGCTTGTACTTGTAGCGCGTAGCTTGTACTTGTAGCGTGTAGCTTGTAGCTTGTACTTGTAGCGCGTAGCTTGTACTTGTAGCGGTGTAGCGTGTAGCTTGTACTTGTAGCGGTGTAGCGTGTAGCTTGTACTTGTAGCGGTGTAGTGTGTAGCTTGTACTTGTAGCGTGTAGTGTGTAGCTTGTACTTGTAGCGTGTAGCGTGTAGCTTGTACTTGTAGCGCGTAGCTTGTACTTGTAGCGTGTAGCTTGTAGCTTGTACTTGTAGCGCGTAGCTTGTACTTGTAGCGGTGTAGCGTGTAGCTTGTACTTGTAGCGGTGTAGTGTGTAGCTTGTACTTGTAGCGTGTAGTGTGTAGCTTGTACTTGTAGTGTGTAGTGTGTAGCTTGTACTTGTAGCGCGTAGCTTGTACTTGTAGCGTGTAGCGTGTAGCTTGTACTTGTAGCGCGTAGCTTGTACTTGTAGCGGTGTAGCGTGTAGCTTGTACTTGTAGCGGTGTAGTGTGTAGCTTGTACTTGTAGCGTGTAGTGTGAAGCTTGTACTTGTAGCGGTGTAGCGTGTAGCTTGTACTTGTAGCGTGTAGCGTGTAGCTTGTACTTGTAGCGCGTAGCTTGTACTTGTAGCGGTGTAGCGTGTAGCTTGTACTTGTAGCGGTGTAGCGTGTAGCTTGTACTTGTAGCGGTGTAGCGTGTAGCTTGTACTTGTAGCGGTGTAGTGTGTAGCTTGTACTTGTAGCGTGTAGTGTGTAGCTTGTACTTGTAGCGTGTAGTGTGTAGCTTGTACTTGTAGCGTGTAGTGTGTAGCTTGTACTTGTAGCGTGTAGCGTGTAGCTTGTACTTGTAGCGCGTAGCTTGTACTTGTAGCGGTGTAGCGTGTAGCTTGTACTTGTAGCGGTGTAGCGTGTAGCTTGTACTTGTAGCGTGTAGCGTGTAGCTTGTACTTGTAGCGTGTAGCTTGTACTTGTAGCGTGTAGTGTGTAGCTTGTACTTGTAGCGGTGTAGTGTGTAGCTTGTACTTGTAGCGTGTAGTGTGTAGCTTGTACTTGTAGCGTGTAGCGTGTAGCTTGTACTTGTAGCGCGTAGCTTGTACTTGTAGCGGTGTAGCGTGTAGCTTGTACTTGTAGCGGTGTAGCGTGTAGCTTGTACTTGTAGCGTGTAGCGTGTAGCTTGTACTTGTAGCGCGTAGCTTGTACTTGTAGCGGTGTAGCGTGTAGCTTGTACTTGTAGCGTGTAGCGTGTAGCTTGTACTTGTAGCGTGTAGCGTGTAGCTTGTACTTGTAGCGGTGTAGTGTGTAGCTTGTACTTGTAGCGTGTAGTGTGTAGCTTGTACTTGTAGCGTGTAGCTTGTAGCTTGTAGAGAGTAGCGTGTAGCTTGTACTTGTAGCGTGTAGCTTGTAGCTTGTAGAGAGTAGCGTGTAGCTTGTAGCGTGTAGTGTGTAGCTTGTACTTGTAGCGTGTAGCGTGTAGCTTGTACTTGTAGCGCGTAGCTTGTACTTGTAGCGGTGTAGCGTGTAGCTTGTACTTGTAGCGTGTAGCGTGTAGCTTGTACTTGTAGCGTGTAGCGTGTAGCTTGTACTTGTAGCGGTGTAGTGTGTAGCTTGTACTTGTAGCGTGTAGTGTGTAGCTTGTACTTGTAGCGTGTAGCTTGTAGCTTGTAGAGAGTAGCGTGTAGCTTGTACTTGTAGCGTGTAGCTTGTAGCTTGTAGAGAGTAGCGTGTAGCTTGTAGCGTGTAGTGTGTAGCTTGTACTTGTAGCGGTGTAGCGTGTAGCTTGTACTTGTAGCGTGTAGTGTGTAGCTTGTACTTGTAGCGTGTAGCTTGTAGCTTGTAGAGAGTAGCGTGTAGCTTGTACTTGTAGCGTGTAGCTTGTAGCTTGTAGAGAGTAGCGTGTAGCTTGTACTTGTAGCGTGTAGCTTGTAGCTTGTAGAGAGTAGCGTGTAGCTTGTAGCGTGTAGTGTGTAGCTTGTACTTGTAGCGTGTAGCTTGTAGCTTGTAGAGAGTAGCGTGTAGCTTGTAGCGTGTAGTGTGTAGCTTGTACTTGTAGCGTGTAGCTTGTAGCTTGTAGAGAGTAGCGTGTAGCTTGTACTTGTAGCGTGTAGCTTGTAGCTTGTAGAGAGTAGCGTGTAGCTTGTAGCGTGTAGTGTGTAGCTTGTACTTGTAGCGGTGTAGTGTGTAGCTTGTACTTGTAGCGTGTAGCTTGTAGCTTGTAGCGAGTAGTGTGTAGCGTGTAGCTTGTAGCGTGTAGTGTGTAGCGTGTAGCTTGTAGCGTGTAGTGTGTAGCTTGTACTTGTAGCGTGTAGCTTGTAGCTTGTAGCGAGTAGCGTGTAGCTTGTAGCGTGTAGTGTGTAGCTTGTACTTGTAGCGTGTAGCTTGTAGCTTGTAGAGAGTAGCGTGTAGCTTGTACTTGTAGCGTGTAGCTTGTAGCTTGTACTTGTAGCGAGTAGCTTGTACTTGTAGCGGTGTAGCGTGTAGCTTGTACTTGTAGCGGTGTAGCGTGTAGCTTGTAGCTTGTAGCGTGTAGTGTGTAGCTTGTACTTGTAGCGTGTAGTGTGTAGCTTGTACTTGTAGCGTGTAGCGTGTAGCTTGTACTTGTAGCGTGTAGCTTGTAGCTTGTAGCGTGTAGCGTGTAGCTTGTAGCTTGTAGCGGTGTAGCGTGTAGCTTGTACTTGTAGCGTGTAGAGTGTAGCTTGTACTTGTAGCGTGTAGCGTGTAGCTTGTACTTGTAGCGTGTAGCTTGTACTTGTAGCGTGTAGCGTGTAGCTTGTACTTGTAGCGTGTAGCTTGTACTTGTAGCGGTGTAGCGTGTAGCTTGTACTTGTAGCGGTGTAGCGTGTAGCTTGTACTTGTAGCGTGTAGCGTGTAGCTTGTACTTGTAGCGGTCGGTAGCTTGTACTTGTAGCGGTGTAGCGTGTAGCTTGTACTTGTAGCGTGTAGTGTGTAGCTTGTACTTGTAGCGGTGTAGTGTGTAGCTTGTACTTGTAGCGTGTAGTGTGTAGCTTGTACTTGTAGCGGTGTAGTGTGTAGCTTGTACTTGTAGCGTGTAGCGTGTAGCTTGTACTTGTAGCGTGTAGCTTGTAGCTTGTAGAGAGTAGCGTGTAGCTTGTACTTGTAGCGTGTAGCTTGTAGCTTGTAGAGTGTAGCGTGTAGCTTGTACTTGTAGCGTGTAGCTTGTAGCTTGTAGAGAGTAGCGTGTAGCTTGTAGCGTGTAGGTGTAGCTTGTACTTGTAGCGTGTAGCTTGTAGCTGTAGAGAGTAGCGTGTAGCTTGTAGCGTGTAGTGTGTAGCTTGTACTTGTAGCGTGTAGCTTGTAGCTTGTAGAGAGTAGCGTGTAGCTTGTACTTGTAGCGTGTAGCTTGTAGCTTGTAGAGAGTAGCGTGTAGCTTGTAGCGTGTAGTGTGTAGCTTGTACTTGTAGCGGTGTAGTGTGTAGCTTGTACTTGTAGCGTGTAGCTTGTAGCTTGTAGCGAGTAGTGTGTAGCGTGTAGCTTGTAGCGTGTAGTGTGTAGCTTGTACTTGTAGCGGTGTAGCGTGTAGCTTGTACTTGTAGCGGTGTAGTGTGTAGCTTGTACTTGTAGCGTGTAGTGTGTAGCTTGTACTTGTAGCGTGTAGTGTGTAGCTTGTACTTGTAGCGTGTAGCTTGTAGCTTGTAGAGAGTAGCGTGTAGCTTGTACTTGTAGCGTGTAGCTTGTAGCTTGTAGAGAGTAGCGTGTAGCTTGTACTTGTAGCGTGTAGCTTGTAGCTTGTAGAGAGTAGCGTGTAGCTTGTAGCGTGTAGTGTGTAGCTTGTACTTGTAGCGTGTAGCTTGTAGCTTGTAGAGAGTAGCGTGTAGCTTGTAGCGTGTAGTGTGTAGCTTGTACTTGTAGCGTGTAGCTTGTAGCTTGTAGAGAGTAGCGTGTAGCTTGTACTTGTAGCGTGTAGCTTGTAGCTTGTAGAGTGTAGCGTGTAGCTTGTACTTGTAGCGTGTAGCTTGTAGCTTGTAGAGAGTAGCGTGTAGCTTGTAGCGGTGTAGTGTGTAGCTTGTACTTGTAGCGTGTAGCTTGTAGCTTGTAGAGAGTAGCGTGTAGCTTGTACTTGTAGCGTGTAGCTTGTACTTGTAGCGCGTAGCTTGTACTTGTAGCGGTGTAGCGTGTAGCTTGTACTTGTAGCGGTGTAGCGTGTAGCTTGTACTTGTAGCGGTGTAGCGTGTAGCTTGTACTTGTAGCGGTGTAGCGTGTAGCTTGTACTTGTAGCGGTGTAGTGTGTAGCTTGTACTTGTAGCGTGTAGTGTGTAGCTTGTACTTGTAGCGTGTAGTGTGTAGCTTGTACTTGTAGCGTGTAGTGTGTAGCTTGTACTTGTAGCGTGTAGCGTGTAGCTTGTACTTGTAGCGCGTAGCTTGTACTTGTAGCGGTGTAGCGTGTAGCTTGTACTTGTAGCGGTGTAGCGTGTAGCTTGTACTTGTAGCGTGTAGCGTGTAGCTTGTACTTGTAGCGCGTAGCTTGTACTTGTAGCGGTGTAGCGTGTAGCTTGTACTTGTAGCGTGTAGCGTGTAGCTTGTACTTGTAGCGGTGTAGTGTGTAGCTTGTACTTGTAGCGTGTAGTGTGTAGCTTGTACTTGTAGCGTGTAGCTTGTAGCTTGTAGAGAGTAGCGTGTAGCTTGTACTTGTAGCGTGTAGCTTGTAGCTTGTAGAGAGTAGCGTGTAGCTTGTAGCGTGTAGTGTGTAGCTTGTACTTGTAGCGGTGTAGTGTGTAGCTTGTACTTGTAGCGTGTAGTGTGTAGCTTGTACTTGTAGCGTGTAGCTTGTAGCTTGTAGAGAGTAGCGTGTAGCTTGTACTTGTAGCGTGTAGCTTGTAGCTTGTAGAGAGTAGCGTGTAGCTTGTACTTGTAGCGTGTAGCTTGTAGCTTGTAGAGAGTAGCGTGTAGCTTGTAGCGTGTAGTGTGTAGCTTGTACTTGTAGCGTGTAGCTTGTAGCTTGTAGAGAGTAGCGTGTAGCTTGTAGCGTGTAGTGTGTAGCTTGTACTTGTAGCGTGTAGCTTGTAGCTTGTAGAGAGTAGCGTGTAGCTTGTACTTGTAGCGTGTAGCTTGTAGCTTGTAGAGAGTAGCGTGTAGCTTGTAGCGTGTAGTGTGTAGCTTGTACTTGTAGCGGTGTAGTGTGTAGCTTGTACTTGTAGCGTGTAGCTTGTAGCTTGTAGCGAGTAGTGTGTAGCGTGTAGCTTGTAGCGTGTAGTGTGTAGCGTGTAGCTTGTAGCGTGTAGTGTGTAGCTTGTACTTGTAGCGTGTAGCTTGTAGCTTGTAGCGAGTAGCGTGTAGCTTGTAGCGTGTAGTGTGTAGCTTGTTCTTGTAGCGTGTAGCTTGTAGCTTGTAGAGAGTAGCGTGTAGCTTGTACTTGTAGCGTGTAGCGTGTAGCTTGTACTTGTAGCGCGTAGCTTGTACTTGTAGCGGTGTAGCGTGTAGCTTGTACTTGTAGCGGTGTAGCGTGTAGCTTGTACTTGTAGCGGTGTAGTGTGTAGCTTGTACTTGTAGCGTGTAGTGTGTAGCTTGTACTTGTAGCGTGTAGCGTGTAGCTTGTACTTGTAGCGCGTAGCTTGTACTTGTAGCGGTGTAGCGTGTAGCTTGTACTTGTAGCGGTGTAGTGTGTAGCTTGTACTTGTAGCGGTGTAGTGTGTAGCTTGTACTTGTAGCGTGTAGCGTGTAGCTTGTACTTGTAGCGGTGTAGTGTGTAGCTTGTACTTGTAGCGTGTAGTGTGTAGCTTGTACTTGTAGCGTGTAGCGTGTAGCTTGTACTTGTAGCGCGTAGCTTGTACTTGTAGCGGTGTAGCGTGTAGCTTGTACTTGTAGCGGTGTAGCGTGTAGCTTGTACTTGTAGCGTGTAGCGTGTAGCTTGTACTTGTAGCGCGTAGCTTGTACTTGTAGCGGTGTAGCGTGTAGCTTGTACTTGTAGCGGTGTAGTGTGTAGCTTGTACTTGTAGCGGTGTAGTGTGTAGCTTGTACTTGTAGCGTGTAGTGTGTAGCTTGTACTTGTAGCGGTGTAGTGTGTAGCTTGTACTTGTAGCGTGTAGTGTGTAGCTTGTACTTGTAGCGTGTAGCTTGTAGCTTGTAGAGAGTAGCGTGTAGCTTGTACTTGTAGCGTGTAGCTTGTAGCTTGTAGAGAGTAGCGTGTAGCTTGTACTTGTAGCGTGTAGCTTGTAGCTTGTAGAGAGTAGCGTGTAGCTTGTAGCGTGTAGTGTGTAGCTTGTACTTGTAGCGTGTAGCTTGTAGCTTGTAGAGAGTAGCGTGTAGCTTGTAGCGTGTAGTGTGTAGCTTGTACTTGTAGCGTGTAGCTTGTAGCTTGTAGAGAGTAGCGTGTAGCTTGTACTTGTAGCGTGTAGCTTGTAGCTTGTAGAGAGTAGCGTGTAGCTTGTAGCGTGTAGTGTGTAGCTTGTACTTGTAGCGGTGTAGTGTGTAGCTTGTACTTGTAGCGTGTAGCTTGTAGCTTGTAGCGAGTAGTGTGTAGCGTGTAGCTTGTAGCGTGTAGTGTGTAGCTTGTACTTGTAGCGGTGTAGCGTGTAGCTTGTACTTGTAGCGGTGTAGTGTGTAGCTTGTACTTGTAGCGTGTAGTGTGTAGCTTGTACTTGTAGCGTGTAGTGTGTAGCTTGTACTTGTAGCGTGTAGCTTGTAGCTTGTAGAGAGTAGCGTGTAGCTTGTACTTGTAGCGTGTAGCTTGTAGCTTGTAGAGAGTAGCGTGTAGCTTGTACTTGTAGCGTGTAGCTTGTAGCTTGTAGAGAGTAGCGTGTAGCTAGTAGCGTGTAGTGTGTAGCTTGTACTTGTAGCGTGTAGCTTGTAGCTTGTAGAGAGTAGCGTGTAGCTTGTAGCGTGTAGTGTGTAGCTTGTACTTGTAGCGTGTAGCTTGTAGCTTGTAGAGAGTAGCGTGTAGCTTGTACTTGTAGCGTGTAGCTTGTAGCTTGTAGAGAGTAGCGTGTAGCTTGTACTTGTAGCGTGTAGCTTGTAGCTTGTAGAGAGTAGCGTGTAGCTTGTAGCGGTGTAGTGTGTAGCTTGTACTTGTAGCGTGTAGCTTGTAGCTTGTAGAGAGTAGCGTGTAGCTTGTACTTGTAGCGTGTAGCTTGTACTTGTAGCGCGTAGCTTGTACTTGTAGCGGTGTAGCGTGTAGCTTGTACTTGTAGCGGTGTAGCGTGTAGCTTGTACTTGTAGCGGTGTAGCGTGTAGCTTGTACTTGTAGCGGTGTAGCGTGTAGCTTGTACTTGTAGCGGTGTAGTGTGTAGCTTGTACTTGTAGCGTGTAGTGTGTAGCTTGTACTTGTAGCGTGTAGTGTGTAGCTTGTACTTGTAGCGTGTAGTGTGTAGCTTGTACTTGTAGCGTGTAGCGTGTAGCTTGTACTTGTAGCGCGTAGCTTGTACTTGTAGCGGTGTAGCGTGTAGCTTGTACTTGTAGCGGTGTAGCGTGTAGCTTGTACTTGTAGCGGTGTAGTGTGTAGCTTGTACTTGTAGCGGTGTAGCGTGTAGCTTGTACTTGTAGCGGTGTAGCGTGTAGCTTGTACTTGTAGCGGTGTAGCGTGTAGCTTGTACTTGTAGCGGTGTAGTGTGTAGCTTGTACTTGTAGCGGTGTAGTGTGTAGCTTGTACTTGTAGCGTGTAGTGTGTAGCTTGTACTTGTAGCGTGTAGTGTGTAGCTTGTACTTGTAGCGTGTAGCGTGTAGCTTGTACTTGTAGCGCGTAGCTTGTACTTGTAGCGGTGTAGCGTGTAGCTTGTACTTGTAGCGTGTAGCGTGTAGCTTGTACTTGTAGCGCGTAGCTTGTACTTGTAGCGGTGTAGCGTGTAGCTTGTACTTGTAGCGGTGTAGTGTGTAGCTTGTACTTGTAGCGTGTAGTGTGTAGCTTGTACTTGTAGCGTGTAGTGTGTAGCTTGTACTTGTAGCGCGTAGCTTGTACTTGTAGCGTGTAGCTTGTAGCTTGTACTTGTAGCGCGTAGCTTGTACTTGTAGCGGTGTAGCGTGTAGCTTGTACTTGTAGCGGTGTAGCGTGTAGCTTGTACTTGTAGCGGTGTAGTGTGTAGCTTGTACTTGTAGCGTGTAGTGTGTAGCTTGTACTTGTAGCGTGTAGCGTGTAGCTTGTACTTGTAGCGCGTAGCTTGTACTTGTAGCGTGTAGCTTGTAGCTTGTACTTGTAGCGCGTAGCTTGTACTTGTAGCGGTGTAGCGTGTAGCTTGTACTTGTAGCGGTGTAGTGTGTAGCTTGTACTTGTAGCGTGTAGCTTGTAGCTTGTAGCGAGTAGTGTGTAGCGTGTAGCTTGTAGCGTGTAGTGTGTAGCTTGTACTTGTAGCGGTGTAGTGTGTAGCTTGTACTTGTAGCGTGTAGTGTGTAGCTTGTACTTGTAGCGTGTAGCTTGTAGCTTGTAGAGAGTAGCGTGTAGCTTGTACTTGTAGCGTGTAGCTTGTAGCTTGTAGAGAGTAGCGTGTAGCTTGTACTTGTAGCGTGTAGCTTGTAGCTTGTAGAGAGTAGCGTGTAGCTTGTAGCGTGTAGTGTGTAGCTTGTACTTGTAGCGTGTAGCTTGTAGCTTGTAGAGAGTAGCGTGTAGCTTGTAGCGTGTAGTGTGTAGCTTGTACTTGTAGCGTGTAGCTTGTAGCTTGTAGAGAGTAGCGTGTAGCTTGTACTTGTAGCGTGTAGCTTGTAGCTTGTAGAGAGTAGCGTGTAGCTTGTAGCGTGTAGTGTGTAGCTTGTACTTGTAGCGGTGTAGTGTGTAGCTTGTACTTGTAGCGTGTAGCTTGTAGCTTGTAGCGAGTAGAGAGTAGCGTGTAGCTTGTAGCGTGTAGTGTGTAGCTTGTACTTGTAGCGGTGTAGCGTGTAGCTTGTACTTGTAGCGGTGTAGTGTGTAGCTTGTACTTGTAGCGTGTAGTGTGTAGCTTGTACTTGTAGCGTGTAGTGTGTAGCTTGTACTTGTAGCGTGTAGCTTGTAGCTTGTAGAGAGTAGCGTGTAGCTTGTACTTGTAGCGTGTAGCTTGTAGCTTGTAGAGAGTAGCGTGTAGCTTGTACTTGTAGCGTGTAGCTTGTAGCTTGTAGAGAGTAGCGTGTAGCTTGTAGCGTGTAGTGTGTAGCTTGTACTTGTAGCGTGTAGCTTGTAGCTTGTAGAGAGTAGCGTGTAGCTTGTAGCGTGTAGTGTGTAGCTTGTACTTGTAGCGTGTAGCTTGTAGCTTGTAGAGAGTAGCGTGTAGCTTGTACTTGTAGCGTGTAGCTTGTAGCTTGTAGAGAGTAGCGTGTAGCTTGTAGCGTGTAGTGTGTAGCTTGTACTTGTAGCGGTGTAGTGTGTAGCTTGTACTTGTAGCGTGTAGCTTGTAGCTTGTAGCGAGTAGTGTGTAGCGTGTAGCTTGTAGCGTGTAGTGTGTAGCTTGTACTTGTAGCGGTGTAGCGTGTAGCTTGTACTTGTAGCGGTGTAGTGTGTAGCTTGTACTTGTAGCGTGTAGTGTGTAGCTTGTACTTGTAGCGTGTAGTGTGTAGCTTGTACTTGTAGCGTGTAGCTTGTAGCTTGTAGAGAGTAGCGTGTAGCTTGTACTTGTAGCGTGTAGCTTGTAGCTTGTAGAGAGTAGCGTGTAGCTTGTACTTGTAGCGTGTAGCTTGTAGCTTGTAGAGAGTAGCGTGTAGCTTGTAGCGTGTAGTGTGTAGCTTGTACTTGTAGCGTGTAGCTTGTAGCTTGTAGAGAGTAGCGTGTAGCTTGTAGCGTGTAGTGTGTAGCTTGTACTTGTAGCGTGTAGCTTGTAGCTTGTAGAGAGTAGCGTGTAGCTTGTACTTGTAGCGTGTAGCTTGTAGCTTGTAGAGAGTAGCGTGTAGCTTGTAGCGTGTAGTGTGTAGCTTGTACTTGTAGCGGTGTAGTGTGTAGCTTGTACTTGTAGCGTGTAGCTTGTAGCTTGTAGCGAGTAGTGTGTAGCGTGTAGCTTGTAGCGTGTAGTGTGTAGCGTGTAGCTTGTAGCGTGTAGTGTGTAGCTTGTACTTGTAGCGTGTAGCTTGTAGCTTGTAGCGAGTAGCGTGTAGCTTGTAGCGTGTAGTGTGTAGCTTGTACTTGTAGCGTGTAGCTTGTAGCTTGTAGAGAGTAGCGTGTAGCTTGTACTTGTAGCGTGTAGCGTGTAGCTTGTACTTGTAGCGCGTAGCTTGTACTTGTAGCGGTGTAGCGTGTAGCTTGTACTTGTAGCGGTGTAGCGTGTAGCTTGTACTTGTAGCGGTGTAGTGTGTAGCTTGTACTTGTAGCGTGTAGTGTGTAGCTTGTACTTGTAGCGTGTAGCGTGTAGCTTGTACTTGTAGCGCGTAGCTTGTACTTGTAGCGGTGTAGCGTGTAGCTTGTACTTGTAGCGGTGTAGTGTGTAGCTTGTACTTGTAGCGGTGTAGTGTGTAGCTTGTACTTGTAGCGTGTAGCGTGTAGCTTGTACTTGTAGCGTGTAGCTTGTACTTGTAGCGTGTAGCGTGTAGCTTGTACTTGTAGCGCGTAGCTTGTACTTGTAGCGGTGTAGCGTGTAGCTTGTACTTGTAGCGGTGTAGCGTGTAGCTTGTACTTGTAGCGTGTAGCGTGTAGCTTGTACTTGTAGCGCGTAGCTTGTACTTGTAGCGGTGTAGCGTGTAGCTTGTACTTGTAGCGGTGTAGTGTGTAGCTTGTACTTGTAGCGGTGTAGTGTGTAGCTTGTACTTGTAGCGTGTAGTGTGTAGCTTGTACTTGTAGCGGTGTAGTGTGTAGCTTGTACTTGTAGCGGTGTAGTGTGTAGCTTGTACTTGTAGCGGTGTAGCGTGTAGCTTGTACTTGTAGCGGTGTAGTGTGTAGCTTGTACTTATAGCGTGTAGCGTGTAGCTTGTACTTGTAGCGGTGTAGCGTGTAGCTTGTACTTGTAGCGTGTAGCGTGTAGCTTGTACTTGTAGCGTGTAGCTTGTACTTGTAGCGGTGTAGTGTGTAGCTTGTACTTGTAGCGGTGTAGTGTGTAGCTTGTACTTGTAGCGGTGTAGTGTGTAGCTTGTACTTGTAGCGTGTAGTGTGTAGCTTGTACTTGTAGCGTGTAGCTTGTAGCGTGTAGTGTGTAGCTTGTACTTGTAGTGTGTAGTGTGTAGCGTGTAGTGTGTAGCTTGTACTTGTAGCGTGTAGCTTGTAGCGTGTAGTGTGTAGCTTGTACTTGTAGCGTGTAGCTTGTAGCGTGTAGCTTGTAGCGTGTAGCTTGTAGCGTGTAGCTTGTAGCTTGTAGCGTGTAGTGTGTAGCTTGTACTTGTAGCGTGTAGCTTGTAGCGTGTAGCTTGTAGCGTGTAGCTTGTAGCGTGTAGTGTGTAGCTTGTACTTGTAGCGTGTAGTGTGTAGCGTGTAGTGTGTAGCTTGTACTTGTAGCGTGTAGTGTGTAGCTTGTACTTGTAGCGTGTAGCTTGTAGCGTGTAGCTTGTAGCGTGTAGCTTGTAGCGTGTAGCTTGTAGCGTGTAGCTTGTAGCGTGTAGTGTGTAGCTTGTACTTGTAGCGTGTAGCTTGTAGCTTGTACTTGTAGCGTGTAGCTTGTAGCGTGTAGTGTGTAGCTTGAACTTGTAGCGTGTAGCTTGTAGCGTGTAGTGTGTAGCTTGTACTTGTAGCGTGTAGCTTGTAGCTTGTACTTGTAGCGTGTAGCTTGTAGCGTGTAGCTTGTAGCGTGTAGCTTGTAGCGTGTAGCTTGTAGCGTGTAGTGTGTATCTTGTACTTGTAGCGTGTAGCGTGTAGTGTGTATCTTGTACTTGTAGCGTGTAGCTTGTAGCTTGTACTTGTAGCGTGTAGTGTGTAGCTTGTACTTGTAGCGTGTAGCTTGTAGCGTGTAGCTTGTAGCGTGTAGCTTGTAGCGTGTAGCTTGTAGCGTGTAGCTTGTAGCGTGTAGTTTGTATCTTGTACTTGTAGCGTGTAGCTTGTAGCTTGTACTTGTAGCGTGTAGTGTGTAGCTTGTACTTGTAGCGTGTAGCTTGTAGCGTGTAGCTTGTAGCGTGTAGCTTGTAGCGTGTAGCTTGTAGCGTGTAGTGTGTATCTTGTACTTGTAGCGTGTAGCTTGTAGCTTGTACTTGTAGCGTGTAGTGTGTAGCTTGTACTTGTAGCGTGTAGCTTGTAGCGTGTAGTGTGTAGCTTGTACTTGTAGCGTGTAGCTTGTAGCTTGTACTTGTAGCGTGTAGTGTGTAGCTTGTACTTGTAGCGTGTAGTGTGTAGCTTGTACTTGTAGCGTGTAGCGTGTAGCTTGTACTTGTAGCGTGTAGCTTGTAGCTTGTACTTGTAGCGTGTAGTGTGTAGCTTGTACTTGTAGCGTGTAGTGTGTAGCTTGTACTTGTAGCGTGTAGCTTGTAGCTTGTACTTGTAGCGTGTAGTGTGTAGCTTGTACTTGTAGCGTGTAGTGTGTAGCTTGTACTTGTAGCGTGTAGTGTGTAGCTTGTACTTGTAGCGTGTAGCTTGTACTTGTAGCGCGTAGCTTGTACTTGTAGCGGTGTAGCGTGTAGCTTGTACTTGTAGCGTGTAGTGTGTAGCTTGTACTTGTAGCGTGTAGCTTGTACTTGTAGCGGTGTAGTGTGTAGCTTGTACTTGTAGCGGTGTAGTGTGTAGCTTGTACTTATAGCGTGTAGCTTGTACTTGTAGCGGTGTAGCGTGTAGCTTGTACTTGTAGCGGTGTAGCGTGTAGCTTGTACTTGTAGCGGTGTAGTGTGTAGCTTGTACTTGTAGCGGTGTAGTGTGTAGCTTGTACTTGTAGCGGTGTAGTGTGTAGCTTGTACTTATAGCGTGTAGCGTGTAGCTTATACCTGTAGCGCGTAGCTTGTACTTGTAGCGGTGTAGCGTGTAGCTTGTACTTGTAGCGGTGTAGCGTGTAGCTTGTACTTGTAGCGGTGTAGCGTGTAGCTTGTACTTGTAGCGGTGTAGCGTGTAGCTTGTACTTGTAGCGGTGTAGTGTGTAGCTTGTACTTATAGCGTGTAGCGTGTAGCTTATACCTGTAGCGCGTAGCTTGTACTTGTAGCGGTGTAGCGTGTAGCTTGTACTTGTAGCGGTGTAGTGTGTAGCTTGTACTTATAGCGTGTAGCTTGTACTTGTAGCGGTGTAGCGTGTAGCTTGTACTTGTAGCGGTGTAGTGTGTAGCTTGTACTTGTAGCGGTGTAGTGTGTAGCTTGTACTTGTAGCGGTGTAGTGTGTAGCTTGTACTTGTAGCGGTGTAGTGTGTAGCTTGTACTTATAGCGTGTAGCGTGTAGCTTATACCTGTAGCGCGTAGCTTGTACTTGTAGCGGTGTAGCGTGTAGCTTGTACTTGTAGCGGTGTAGCGTGTAGCTTGTACTTGTAGCGGTGTAGCGTGTAGCTTGTACTTGTAGCGGTGTAGCGTGTAGCTTGTACTTGTAGCGGTGTAGTGTGTAGCTTGTACTTATAGCGTGTAGCGTGTAGCTTATACCTGTAGCGCGTAGCTTGTACTTGTAGCGGTGTAGCGTGTAGCTTGTACTTGTAGCGGTGTAGCGTGTAGCTTGTACTTGTAGCGGTGTAGCGTGTAGCTTGTACTTGTAGCGGTGTAGCGTGTAGCTTGTACTTGTAGCGGTGTAGTGTGTAGCTTGTACTTATAGCGTGTAGCGTGTAGCTTATACCTGTAGCGCGTAGCTTGTACTTGTAGCGGTGTAGTGTGTAGCTTGTACTTGTAGCGGTGTAGTGTGTAGCTTGTACTTATAGCGTGTAGCTTGTACTTGTAGCGGTGTAGCGTGTAGCTTGTACTTGTAGCGGTGTAGCGTGTAGCTTGTACTTGTAGCGGTGTAGTGTGTAGCTTGTACTTGTAGCGGTGTAGTGTGTAGCTTGTACTTGTAGCGGTGTAGTGTGTAGCTTGTACTTATAGCGTGTAGCGTGTAGCTTATACCTGTAGCGCGTAGCTTGTACTTGTAGCGGTGTAGCGTGTAGCTTGTACTTGTAGCGGTGTAGCGTGTAGCTTGTACTTGTAGCGGTGTAGCGTGTAGCTTGTACTTGTAGCGGTGTAGCGTGTAGCTTGTACTTGTAGCGGTGTAGTGTGTAGCTTGTACTTATAGCGTGTAGCGTGTAGCTTATACCTGTAGCGCGTAGCTTGTACTTGTAGCGGTGTAGCGTGTAGCTTGTACTTGTAGCGGTGTAGCGTGTAGCTTGTACTTGTAGCGGTGTAGTGTGTAGCTTGTACTTGTAGCGGTGTAGTGTGTAGCTTGTACTTGTAGCGGTGTAGTGTGTAGCTTGTACTTGTAGCGTGTAGCTTGTAGCGTGTAGCTTGTAGCGTGTAGCTTGTAGCGTGTAGTGTGTAGCTTGTACTTGTAGCGTGTAGTGTGTAGCGTGTAGTGTGTAGCTTGTACTTGTAGCGTGTAGTGTGTAGCTTGTACTTGTAGCGTGTAGCTTGTAGCGTGTAGCTTGTAGCGTGTAGCTTGTAGCGTGTAGCTTGTAGCGTGTAGCTTGTAGCGTGTAGTGTGTAGCTTGTACTTGTAGCGTGTAGCTTGTAGCTTGTACTTGTAGCGTGTAGCTTGTAGCGTGTAGTGTGTAGCTTGAACTTGTAGCGTGTAGCTTGTAGCGTGTAGTGTGTAGCTTGTACTTGTAGCGTGTAGCTTGTAGCTTGTACTTGTAGCGTGTAGCTTGTAGCGTGTAGCTTGTAGCGTGTAGCTTGTAGCGTGTAGCTTGTAGCGTGTAGTGTGTATCTTGTACTTGTAGCGTGTAGCTTGTAGCTTGTACTTGTAGCGTGTAGTGTGTAGCTTGTACTTGTAGCGTGTATCTTGTAGCGTGTAGCTTGTAGCGTGTAGCTTGTAGCGTGTAGCTTGTAGCGTGTAGCTTGTAGCGTGTAGTTTGTATCTTGTACTTGTAGCGTGTAGCTTGTAGCTTGTACTTGTAGCGTGTAGTGTGTAGCTTGTACTTGTAGCGTGTAGCTTGTAGCGTGTAGCTTGTAGCGTGTAGCTTGTAGCGTGTAGCTTGTAGCGTGTAGCTTGTAGCGTGTAGTGTGTATCTTGTACTTGTAGCGTGTAGCTTGTAGCTTGTACTTGTAGTGTGTAGCTTGTACTTGTAGCGCGTAGCTTGTACTTGTAGCGCGTAGCTTGTACTTGTAGCGCGTAGCTTGTACTTGTAGCGCGTAGCTTGTACTTGTAGTGTGTAGCTTGTACTTGTAGCGCGTAGCTTGTACTTGTAGCGCGTAGCTTGTACTTGTAGCGCGTAGCTTGTACTTGTAGCGCGTAGCTTGTACTTGTAGCGCGTAGCTTGTACTTGTAGTGTGTAGCGCGTAGCTTGTACTTGTAGTGTGTAGTGTGTAGCTTGTACTTGTAGCGTGTAGCTTGTAGCGTGTAGCTTGTAGCGTGTAGTGTGTATCTTGTACTTGTAGCGTGTAGCTTGTAGCTTGTACTTGTAGTGTGTAGCTTGTACTTGTAGCGCGTAGCTTGTACTTGTAGCGCGTAGCTTGTACTTGTAGCGCGTAGCTTGTACTTGTAGCGCGTAGCTTGTACTTGTAGTGTGTAGCGCGTAGCTTGTACTTGTAGTGTGTAGTGTGTAGCTTGTACTTGTAGCGTGTAGCGCGTAGCTTGTACTTGTAGCGTGTAGTGTGTAGCTTGTACTTGTAGCGTGTAGTGTGTAGCTTGTGCTTGTAGTGTGTAGCTTGTACTTGTAGCGCGTAGCTTGTACTTGTAGCGCGTAGCTTGTACTTGTAGCGCGTAGCTTGTACTTGTAGCGCGTAGCTTGTACTTGTAGCGCGTAGCTTGTACTTGTAGTGTGTAGCGCGTAGCTTGTACTTGTAGTGTGTAGTGTGTAGCTTGTACTTGTAGCGTGTAGCGCGTAGCTTGTACTTGTAGCGTGTAGTGTGTAGCTTGTGCTTGTAGTGTGTAGCGTGTACTTGTAGCGTGTAGTGTGTAGCTTGTGCTTGTAGTGTGTAGCTTGTACTTGTAGCGCGTAGCTTGTACTTGTAGCGCGTAGCTTGTACTTGTAGCGCGTAGCTTGTACTTGTAGTGTGTAGCGCGTAGCTTGTACTTGTAGTGTGTAGTGTGTAGCTTGTACTTGTAGCGTGTAGCGCGTAGCTTGTACTTGTAGCGTGTAGTGTGTAGCTTGTGCTTGTAGTGTGTAGTGTGTAGCTTGTACTTGTAGCGTGTAGCGCGTAGCTTGTACTTGTAGCGTGTAGTGTGTAGCTTGTGCTTGTAGTGTGTAGCTTGTACTTGTAGCGCGTAGCTTGTACTTGTAGCGCGTAGCTTGTACTTGTAGCGCGTAGCTTGTACTTGTAGTGTGTAGCGCGTAGCTTGTACTTGTAGTGTGTAGTGTGTAGCTTGTACTTGTAGCGTGTAGCGCGTAGCTTGTACTTGTAGCGTGTAGTGTGTAGCTTGTACTTGTAGTGTGTAGTGTGTAGCTTGTACTTGTAGTGTGTAGCGCGTAGCTTGTACTTGTAGTGTGTAGTGTGTAGCTTGTACTTGTAGCGTGTAGCGCGTAGCTTGTACTTGTAGCGTGTAGCGCGTAGCTTGTACTTGTAGTGTGTAGTGTGTAGCTTGTACTTGTAGCGTGTAGCGCGTAGCTTGTACTTGTAGCGTGTAGTGTGTAGCTTGTGCTTGTAGCGTGTAGTGTGTAGCTTGTACTTGTAGTGTGTAGCGCGTAGCTTGTACTTGTAGTGTGTAGTGTGTAGCTTGTACTTGTAGCGTGTAGCGCGTAGCTTGTACTTGTAGCGTGTAGTGTGTAGCTTGTGCTTGTAGCGTGTAGTGTGTAGCTTGTACTTGTAGCGTGTAGCGCGTAGCTTGTACTTGTAGCGTGTAGTGTGTAGCTTGTGCTTGTAGTGTGTAGCGTGTACTTGTAGCGTGTAGCGCGTAGCTTGTACTTGTAGTGTGTAGCGCGTAGCTTGTACTTGTAGTGTGTAGCGCGTAGCTTGTACTTGTAGCGTGTAGTGTGTACTTGTAGCGTGTAGTGTGTAGCTTGTACTTGTAGCGTGTAGTGTGTAGCTTGTACTTGTAGCGCGTAGCTTGTACTTGTAGTGTGTAGCTTGTACTTGTAGCGCGTAGCTTGTACTTGTAGCGCGTAGCTTGTACTTGTAGTGTGTAGTGTGTAGCTTGTACTTGTAGTGTGTAGCTTGTACTTGTAGCGCGTAGCTTGTACTTGTAGTGTGTAGTGTGTAGCTTGTACTTGTAGCGCGTAGCTTGTACTTGTAGCGCGTAGCTTGTACTTGTAGCGCGTAGCTTGTACTTGTAGTGTGTAGTGTGTAGCTTGTACTTGTAGTGTGTAGCTTGTACTTGTAGCGCGTAGCTTGTACTTGTAGTGTGTAGCTTGTACTTGTAGCGCGTAGCTTGTACTTGTAGCGCGTAGCTTGTACTTGTAGCGCGTAGCTTGTACTTGTAGCGTGTAGCTTGTACTTGTAGTGTGTAGCTTGTACTTGTAGCGCGTAGCTTGTACTTGTAGCGCGTAGCTTGTACTTGTAGTGTGTAGCTTGTACTTGTAGCGCGTAGCTTGTACTTGTAGCGTGTAGCTTGTACTTGTAGCGCGTAGCTTGTACTTGTAGTGTGTAGTGTGTAGCTTGTACTTGTAGTGTGTAGTGTGTAGCTTGTACTTGTAGCGTGTAGTGTGTAGCTTGTACTTGTAGCGCGTAGCTTGTACTTGTAGCGCGTAGCTTGTACTTGTAGTGTGTAGTGTGTAGCTTGTACTTGTAGTGTGTAGCTTGTACTTGTAGCGCGTAGCTTGTACTTGTAGTGTGTAGCTTGTACTTGTAGCGCGTAGCTTGTACTTGTAGCGCGTAGCTTGTACTTGTAGCGTGTAGTGTGTAGCTTGTACTTGTAGTGTGTAGCTTGTACTTGTAGCGCGTAGCTTGTACTTGTAGCGCGTAGCTTGTACTTGTAGTGTGTAGCTTGTACTTGTAGCGTGTAGCGCGTAGCTTGTACTTGTAGCTTGTAGCGCGTAGCGTGTACTTGTAGCTTGTAGCTTGTACTTGTAGCGTGTAGTGTGTAGCTTGTACTTGTAGCGTGTAGTGTGTAGCTTGTACTTGTAGCGTGTAGCGTGTAGCTTGTACTTGTAGCGCGTAGCTTGTACTTGTAGCGGTGTAGCGTGTAGCTTGTACTTGTAGCGTGTAGTGTGTAGCTTGTACTTGTAGCGTGTAGCTTGTACTTGTAGCGGTGTAGTGTGTAGCTTGTACTTGTAGCGTGTAGCTTGTACTTGTAGCGTGTAGTGTGTAGCTTGTACTTGTAGCGTGTAGCTTGTACTTGTAGCGGTGTAGTGTGTAGCTTGTACTTGTAGCGTGTAGCTTGTACTTGTAGCGTGTAGTGTGTAGCTTGTACTTGTAGCGTGTAGCTTGTACTTGTAGCGGTGTAGTGTGTAGCTTGTACTTGTAGCGCGTAGCTTGTACTTGTAGCGGTGTAGCGTGTAGCTTGTACTTGTAGCGTGTAGTGTGTAGCTTGTACTTGTAGCGTGTAGCTTGTACTTGTAGCGGTGTAGTGTGTAGCTTGTACTTGTAGCGCGTAGCTTGTACTTGTAGCGTGTAGTGTGTAGCTTGTGCTTGTAGTGTGTAGCGTGTACTTGTAGCGTGTAGTGTGTAGCTTGTGCTTGTAGTGTGTAGCTTGTACTTGTAGCGCGTAGCTTGTACTTGTAGCGCGTAGCTTGTACTTGTAGCGCGTAGCTTGTACTTGTAGCGCGTAGCTTGTACTTGTAGTGTGTAGCGCGTAGCTTGTACTTGTAGTGTGTAGTGTGTAGCTTGTACTTGTAGTGTGTAGCTTGTACTTGTAGCGCGTAGCTTGTACTTGTAGTGTGTAGCTTGTACTTGTAGCGCGTAGCTTGTACTTGTAGCGCGTAGCTTGTACTTGTAGCGTGTAGTGTGTAGCTTGTACTTGTAGCGTGTAGTGTGTAGCTTGTACTTGTAGCGTGTAGCTTGTACTTGTAGCGGTGTAGTGTGTAGCTTGTACTTGTAGCGTGTAGCTTGTACTTGTAGCGTGTAGTGTGTAGCTTGTACTTGTAGCGTGTAGCTTGTACTTGTAGCGGTGTAGTGTGTAGCTTGTACTTGTAGCGCGTAGCTTGTACTTGTAGCGGTGTAGCGTGTAGCTTGTACTTGTAGCGTGTAGTGTGTAGCTTGTACTTGTAGCGTGTAGCTTGTACTTGTAGCGGTGTAGTGTGTAGCTTGTACTTGTAGCGTGTAGCTTGTACTTGTAGCGTGTAGTGTGTAGCTTGTACTTGTAGCGTGTAGCTTGTACTTGTAGCGTGTAGTGTGTAGCTTGTGCTTGTAGTGTGTAGTGTGTAGCTTGTACTTGTAGCGTGTAGCGCGTAGCTTGTACTTGTAGCGTGTAGTGTGTAGCTTGTGCTTGTAGTGTGTAGCTTGTACTTGTAGCGCGTAGCTTGTACTTGTAGCGCGTAGCTTGTACTTGTAGCGCGTAGCTTGTACTTGTAGTGTGTAGCGCGTAGCTTGTACTTGTAGTGTGTAGTGTGTAGCTTGTACTTGTAGCGTGTAGCGCGTAGCTTGTACTTGTAGCGTGTAGTGTGTAGCTTGTGCTTGTAGTGTGTAGTGTGTAGCTTGTGCTTGTAGTGTGTAGTGTGTAGCTTGTACTTGTAGCGCGTAGCTTGTACTTGTAGTGTGTAGCGCGTAGCTTGTACTTGTAGTGTGTAGTGTGTAGCTTGTACTTGTAGCGTGTAGCGCGTAGCTTGTACTTGTAGCGTGTAGTGTGTAGCTTGTGCTTGTAGTGTGTAGTGTGTAGCTTGTGCTTGTAGTGTGTAGTGTGTAGCTTGTACTTGTAGCGTGTAGTGTGTAGCTTGTGCTTGTAGTGTGTAGTGTGTAGCTTGTGCTTGTAGTGTGTAGTGTGTAGCGTGTACTTGTAGCGTGTAGCGCGTAGCTTGTACTTGTAGCGTGTAGCGCGTAGCTTGTACTTGTAGCGTGTAGTGTGTAGCTTGTGCTTGTAGTGTGTAGTGTGTAGCTTGTGCTTGTAGTGTGTAGTGTGTACTTGTAGCGTGTAGCGCGTAGCTTGTACTTGTAGCGTGTAGCGCGTAGCTTGTACTTGTAGCGTGTAGTGTGTAGCTTGTGCTTGTAGTGTGTAGTGTGTAGCTTGTGCTTGTAGTGTGTAGCTTGTACTTGTAGCGTGTAGTGTGTAGCTTGTGCTTGTAGTGTGTAGTGTGTAGCTTGTGCTTGTAGTGTGTAGTGTGTAGCGTGTACTTGTAGCGTGTAGCGCGTAGCTTGTACTTGTAGCGTGTAGCGCGTAGCTTGTACTTGTAGCGTGTAGTGTGTAGCTTGTGCTTGTAGTGTGTAGTGTGTAGCTTGTGCTTGTAGTGTGTAGTGTGTACTTGTAGCGTGTAGCGCGTAGCTTGTACTTGTAGCGTGTAGCGCGTAGCTTGTACTTGTAGCGTGTAGTGTGTAGCTTGTGCTTGTAGTGTGTAGTGTGTAGCTTGTGCTTGTAGTGTGTAGCTTGTACTTGTAGCGTGTAGTGTGTAGCTTGTGCTTGTAGTGTGTAGTGTGTAGCTTGTGCTTGTAGTGTGTAGTGTGTAGCTTGTGCTTGTAGTGTGTAGTGTGTACTTGTAGCTTGTAGCGTGTAGCTTGTACTTGTAGCGTGTAGTGTGTAGCTTGTACTTGTAGCGTGTAGCGCGTAGCTTGTACTTGTAGCGTGTAGCGCGTAGCTTGTACTTGTAGCGTGTAGCGCGTAGCTTGTACTTGTAGCGTGTAGCGCGTAGCTTGTACTTGTAGCGTGTAGTGTGTAGCTTGTGCTTGTAGTGTGTAGCGTGTACTTGTAGCGTGTAGCGCGTAGCTTGTACTTGTAGTGTGTAGCGCGTAGCTTGTACTTGTAGTGTGTAGCGCGTAGCTTGTACTTGTAGCGTGTAGTGTGTACTTGTAGCGTGTAGTGTGTAGCTTGTACTTGTAGCGTGTAGTGTGTAGCTTGTACTTGTAGCGCGTAGCTTGTACTTGTAGTGTGTAGCTTGTACTTGTAGCGCGTAGCTTGTACTTGTAGCGCGTAGCTTGTACTTGTAGTGTGTAGTGTGTAGCTTGTACTTGTAGCGCGTAGCTTGTACTTGTAGCGTGTAGTGTGTAGCGTGTAGCGCGTAGCTTGTACTTGTAGTGTGTAGCTTGTACTTGTAGCGCGTAGCTTGTACTTGTAGCGCGTAGCTTGTACTTGTAGCGCGTAGCTTGTACTTGTAGCGTGTAGCTTGTACTTGTAGTGTGTAGCTTGTACTTGTAGCGCGTAGCTTGTACTTGTAGCGCGTAGCTTGTACTTGTAGTGTGTAGCTTGTACTTGTAGCGCGTAGCTTGTACTTGTAGCGTGTAGCTTGTACTTGTAGCGCGTAGCTTGTACTTGTAGTGTGTAGTGTGTAGCTTGTACTTGTAGTGTGTAGTGTGTAGCTTGTACTTGTAGCGTGTAGTGTGTAGCTTGTGCTTGTAGTGTGTAGTGTGTAGCTTGTGCTTGTAGTGTGTAGTGTGTAGCTTGTGCTTGTAGTGTGTAGTGTGTAGCTTGTGCTTGTAGTGTGTAGTGTGTAGCTTGTGCTTGTAGTGTGTAGTGTGTAGCTTGTGCTTGTAGTGTGTAGTGTGTAGCTTGTACTTGTAGCGTGTAGTGTGTAGCTTGTGCTTGTAGTGTGTAGTGTGTAGCTTGTGCTTGTAGTGTGTAGTGTGTAGCTTGTGCTTGTAGTGTGTAGTGTGTAGCTTGTGCTTGTAGTGTGTAGTGTGTACTTGTAGCGTGTAGCGCGTAGCTTGTACTTGTAGCGTGTAGCGCGTAGCTTGTACTTGTAGCGTGTAGCGCGTAGCTTGTACTTGTAGCGTGTAGTGTGTAGCTTGTGCTTGTAGTGTGTAGCGTGTACTTGTAGCGTGTAGCGCGTAGCTTGTACTTGTAGTGTGTAGCGCGTAGCTTGTACTTGTAGTGTGTAGCGCGTAGCTTGTACTTGTAGCGTGTAGTGTGTACTTGTAGCGTGTAGTGTGTAGCTTGTACTTGTAGCGTGTAGTGTGTAGCTTGTACTTGTAGCGCGTAGCTTGTACTTGTAGTGTGTAGCTTGTACTTGTAGCGCGTAGCTTGTACTTGTAGCGCGTAGCTTGTACTTGTAGTGTGTAGTGTGTAGCTTGTACTTGTAGCGCGTAGCTTGTACTTGTAGCGCGTAGCTTGTACTTGTAGTGTGTAGCTTGTACTTGTAGCGCGTAGCTTGTACTTGTAGCGCGTAGCTTGTACTTGTAGCGCGTAGCTTGTACTTGTAGCGTGTAGCTTGTACTTGTAGTGTGTAGCTTGTACTTGTAGCGCGTAGCTTGTACTTGTAGCGCGTAGCTTGTACTTGTAGTGTGTAGCTTGTACTTGTAGCGCGTAGCTTGTACTTGTAGCGTGTAGCTTGTACTTGTAGCGCGTAGCTTGTACTTGTAGTGTGTAGTGTGTAGCTTGTACTTGTAGTGTGTAGTGTGTAGCTTGTACTTGTAGCGTGTAGTGTGTAGCTTGTACTTGTAGCGCGTAGCTTGTACTTGTAGCGCGTAGCTTGTACTTGTAGTGTGTAGTGTGTAGCTTGTACTTGTAGTGTGTAGCTTGTACTTGTAGCGCGTAGCTTGTACTTGTAGTGTGTAGCTTGTACTTGTAGCGCGTAGCTTGTACTTGTAGCGCGTAGCTTGTACTTGTAGCGTGTAGTGTGTAGCTTGTACTTGTAGTGTGTAGCTTGTACTTGTAGCGCGTAGCTTGTACTTGTAGCGCGTAGCTTGTACTTGTAGCGCGTAGCTTGTACTTGTAGCGTGTAGCGCGTAGCTTGTACTTGTAGCTTGTAGCGCGTAGCGTGTACTTGTAGCTTGTAGCTTGTACTTGTAGCGTGTAGTGTGTAGCTTGTACTTGTAGCGTGTAGTGTGTAGCTTGTACTTGTAGCGTGTAGCGTGTAGCTTGTACTTGTAGCGCGTAGCTTGTACTTGTAGCGGTGTAGCGTGTAGCTTGTACTTGTAGCGTGTAGTGTGTAGCTTGTACTTGTAGCGTGTAGCTTGTACTTGTAGCGGTGTAGTGTGTAGCTTGTACTTGTAGCGTGTAGCTTGTACTTGTAGCGTGTAGTGTGTAGCTTGTACTTGTAGCGTGTAGCTTGTACTTGTAGCGGTGTAGTGTGTAGCTTGTACTTGTAGCGTGTAGCTTGTACTTGTAGCGTGTAGTGTGTAGCTTGTACTTGTAGCGTGTAGCTTGTACTTGTAGCGGTGTAGTGTGTAGCTTGTACTTGTAGCGCGTAGCTTGTACTTGTAGCGGTGTAGCGTGTAGCTTGTACTTGTAGCGTGTAGTGTGTAGCTTGTACTTGTAGCGTGTAGCTTGTACTTGTAGCGGTGTAGTGTGTAGCTTGTACTTGTAGCGCGTAGCTTGTACTTGTAGCGTGTAGTGTGTAGCTTGTGCTTGTAGTGTGTAGCGTGTACTTGTAGCGTGTAGTGTGTAGCTTGTGCTTGTAGTGTGTAGCTTGTACTTGTAGCGCGTAGCTTGTACTTGTAGCGCGTAGCTTGTACTTGTAGCGCGTAGCTTGTACTTGTAGCGCGTAGCTTGTACTTGTAGTGTGTAGCGCGTAGCTTGTACTTGTAGTGTGTAGTGTGTAGCTTGTACTTGTAGTGTGTAGCTTGTACTTGTAGCGCGTAGCTTGTACTTGTAGTGTGTAGCTTGTACTTGTAGCGCGTAGCTTGTACTTGTAGCGCGTAGCTTGTACTTGTAGCGTGTAGTGTGTAGCTTGTACTTGTAGCGTGTAGTGTGTAGCTTGTACTTGTAGCGTGTAGCTTGTACTTGTAGCGGTGTAGTGTGTAGCTTGTACTTGTAGCGTGTAGCTTGTACTTGTAGCGTGTAGTGTGTAGCTTGTACTTGTAGCGTGTAGCTTGTACTTGTAGCGGTGTAGTGTGTAGCTTGTACTTGTAGCGCGTAGCTTGTACTTGTAGCGGTGTAGCGTGTAGCTTGTACTTGTAGCGTGTAGTGTGTAGCTTGTACTTGTAGCGTGTAGCTTGTACTTGTAGCGGTGTAGTGTGTAGCTTGTACTTGTAGCGTGTAGCTTGTACTTGTAGCGTGTAGTGTGTAGCTTGTACTTGTAGCGTGTAGCTTGTACTTGTAGCGTGTAGTGTGTAGCTTGTGCTTGTAGTGTGTAGTGTGTAGCTTGTACTTGTAGCGTGTAGCTTGTACTTGTAGCGTGTAGTGTGTAGCTTGTGCTTGTAGTGTGTAGTGTGTAGCTTGTACTTGTAGCGCGTAGCTTGTACTTGTAGCGCGTAGCTTGTACTTGTAGCGCGTAGCTTGTACTTGTAGTGTGTAGCGCGTAGCTTGTACTTGTAGTGTGTAGTGTGTAGCTTGTACTTGTAGCGTGTAGCGCGTAGCTTGTACTTGTAGCGTGTAGTGTGTAGCTTGTGCTTGTAGTGTGTAGTGTGTAGCTTGTGCTTGTAGTGTGTAGTGTGTAGCTTGTACTTGTAGCGCGTAGCTTGTACTTGTAGTGTGTAGCGCGTAGCTTGTACTTGTAGTGTGTAGTGTGTAGCTTGTACTTGTAGCGTGTAGCGCGTAGCTTGTACTTGTAGCGTGTAGCGCGTAGCTTGTACTTGTAGCGTGTAGTGTGTACTTGTAGCGTGTAGCGCGTAGCTTGTACTTGTAGTGTGTAGCGCGTAGCTTGTACTTGTAGTGTGTAGCGCGTAGCTTGTACTTGTAGCGTGTAGTGTGTACTTGTAGCGTGTAGTGTGTAGCTTGTACTTGTAGCGTGTAGTGTGTAGCTTGTACTTGTAGCGCGTAGCTTGTACTTGTAGTGTGTAGCTTGTACTTGTAGCGCGTAGCTTGTACTTGTAGCGCGTAGCTTGTACTTGTAGTGTGTAGTGTGTAGCTTGTACTTGTAGTGTGTAGCTTGTACTTGTAGCGCGTAGCTTGTACTTGTAGTGTGTAGCTTGTACTTGTAGCGCGTAGCTTGTACTTGTAGCGCGTAGCTTGTACTTGTAGCGCGTAGCTTGTACTTGTAGTGTGTAGTGTGTAGCTTGTACTTGTAGCGCGTAGCTTGTACTTGTAGTGTGTAGTGTGTAGCTTGTACTTGTAGTGTGTAGCTTGTACTTGTAGCGCGTAGCTTGTACTTGTAGTGTGTAGCTTGTACTTGTAGCGCGTAGCTTGTACTTGTAGCGCGTAGCTTGTACTTGTAGCGCGTAGCTTGTACTTGTAGCGTGTAGCTTGTACTTGTAGTGTGTAGCTTGTACTTGTAGCGCGTAGCTTGTACTTGTAGCGCGTAGCTTGTACTTGTAGTGTGTAGCTTGTACTTGTAGCGCGTAGCTTGTACTTGTAGCGTGTAGCTTGTACTTGTAGCGCGTAGCTTGTACTTGTAGTGTGTAGTGTGTAGCTTGTACTTGTAGTGTGTAGTGTGTAGCTTGTACTTGTAGCGTGTAGTGTGTAGCTTGTACTTGTAGCGCGTAGCTTGTACTTGTAGCGCGTAGCTTGTACTTGTAGTGTGTAGTGTGTAGCTTGTACTTGTAGTGTGTAGCTTGTACTTGTAGCGCGTAGCTTGTACTTGTAGTGTGTAGCTTGTACTTGTAGCGCGTAGCTTGTACTTGTAGCGCGTAGCTTGTACTTGTAGCGTGTAGTGTGTAGCTTGTACTTGTAGTGTGTAGCTTGTACTTGTAGCGCGTAGCTTGTACTTGTAGCGCGTAGCTTGTACTTGTAGTGTGTAGCTTGTACTTGTAGCGTGTAGTGTGTAGCTTGTACTTGTAGCGTGTAGCGCGTAGCTTGTACTTGTAGCTTGTAGCGCGTAGCGTGTACTTGTAGCTTGTAGCTTGTACTTGTAGCGTGTAGTGTGTAGCTTGTACTTGTAGCGTGTAGTGTGTAGCTTGTACTTGTAGCGTGTAGCGTGTAGCTTGTACTTGTAGCGCGTAGCTTGTACTTGTAGCGGTGTAGCGTGTAGCTTGTACTTGTAGCGTGTAGTGTGTAGCTTGTACTTGTAGCGTGTAGCTTGTACTTGTAGCGGTGTAGTGTGTAGCTTGTACTTGTAGCGGTGTAGTGTGTAGCTTGTACTTATAGCGTGTAGCTTGTACTTGTAGCGGTGTAGCGTGTAGCTTGTACTTGTAGCGGTGTAGCGTGTAGCTTGTACTTGTAGCGGTGTAGTGTGTAGCTTGTACTTGTAGCGGTGTAGTGTGTAGCTTGTACTTGTAGCGGTGTAGTGTGTAGCTTGTACTTATAGCGTGTAGCGTGTAGCTTATACCTGTAGCGCGTAGCTTGTACTTGTAGCGGTGTAGCGTGTAGCTTGTACTTGTAGCGGTGTAGCGTGTAGCTTGTACTTGTAGCGCTGTAGCGTGTAGCTTGTACTTGTAGCGGTGTAGCGTGTAGCTTGTACTTGTAGCGGTGTAGTGTGTAGCTTGTACTTATAGCGTGTAGCGTGTAGCTTATACCTGTAGCGCGTAGCTTGTACTTGTAGCGGTGTAGCGTGTAGCTTGTACTTGTAGCGGTGTAGTGTGTAGCTTGTACTTATAGCGTGTAGCTTGTACTTGTAGCGGTGTAGCGTGTAGCTTGTACTTGTAGCGGTGTAGTGTGTAGCTTGTACTTGTAGCGGTGTAGTGTGTAGCTTGTACTTGTAGCGGTGTAGTGTGTAGCTTGTACTTATAGCGTGTAGCGTGTAGCTTGTACTTGTAGCGCGTAGCTTGTACTTGTAGCGGTGTAGCGTGTAGCTTGTACTTGTAGCGGTGTAGTGTGTAGCTTGTACTTGTAGCGGTGTAGTGTGTAGCTTGTACTTGTAGCGGTGTAGTGTGTAGCTTGTACTTGTAGCGGTGTAGTGTGTAGCTTGTACTTATAGCGTGTAGCGTGTAGCTTATACCTGTAGCGCGTAGCTTGTACTTGTAGCGGTGTAGCGTGTAGCTTGTACTTGTAGCGGTGTAGCGTGTAGCTTGTACTTGTAGCGGTGTAGCGTGTAGCTTGTACTTGTAGCGGTGTAGCGTGTAGCTTGTACTTGTAGCGGTGTAGTGTGTAGCTTGTACTTATAGCGTGTAGCGTGTAGCTTATACCTGTAGCGCGTAGCTTGTACTTGTAGCGGTGTAGTGTGTAGCTTGTACTTGTAGCGGTGTAGTGTGTAGCTTGTACTTATAGCGTGTAGCTTGTACTTGTAGCGGTGTAGCGTGTAGCTTGTACTTGTAGCGGTGTAGCGTGTAGCTTGTACTTGTAGCGGTGTAGTGTGTAGCTTGTACTTGTAGCGGTGTAGTGTGTAGCTTGTACTTGTAGCGGTGTAGTGTGTAGCTTGTACTTATAGCGTGTAGCTTGTACTTGTAGCGGTGTAGCGTGTAGCTTGTACTTGTAGCGGTGTAGCGTGTAGCTTGTACTTATAGCGTGTAGCTTGTACTTGTAGCGGTGTAGTGTGTAGCTTGTACTTATAGCGTGTAGCTTGTACTTGTAGCGGTGTAGCGTGTAGCTTGTACTTGTAGCGGTGTAGCGTGTAGCTTGTACTTGTAGCGGTGTAGTGTGTAGCTTGTACTTGTAGCGGTGTAGTGTGTAGCTTGTACTTGTAGCGGTGTAGTGTGTAGCTTGTACTTGTAGCGTGTAGCGTGTAGCTTATACCTGTAGCGCGTAGCTTGTACTTGTAGCGGTGTAGCGTGTAGCTTGTACTTGTAGCGGTGTAGCGTGTAGCTTGTACTTGTAGCGGTGTAGCGTGTAGCTTGTACTTGTAGCGGTGTAGCGTGTAGCTTGTACTTGTAGCGGTGTAGTGTGTAGCTTGTACTTATAGCGTGTAGCGTGTAGCTTATACCTGTAGCGCGTAGCTTGTACTTGTAGCGTGTAGCTTGTAGCTTGTACTTGTAGCGTGTAGTGTGTAGCTTGTACTTGTAGCGCGTAGCTTGTACTTGTAGCGTGTAGCTTGTACTTGTAGCGTGTAGCTTGTACTTGTAGCGCGTAGCTTGTACTTGTAGCGTGTAGTGTGTAGCTTGTGCTTGTAGTGTGTAGCTTGTACTTGTAGCGCGTAGCTTGTACTTGTAGCGTGTAGCGCGTAGCTTGTACTTGTAGCGTGTAGTGTGTAGCTTGTGCTTGTAGTGTGTAGTGTGTACTTGTAGCGCGTAGCTTGTACTTGTAGCGTGTAGTGTGTAGCTTGTACTTGTAGCGTGTAGCGCGTAGCTTGTACTTGTAGCGTGTAGCGCGTAGCTTGTACTTGTAGCGTGTAGTGTGTAGCTTGTGCTTGTAGCGCGTAGCTTGTACTTGTAGCGTGTAGCGCGTAGCTTGTACTTGTAGCGTGTAGCGCGTAGCTTGTACTTGTAGCGTGTAGTGTGTAGCGTGTAGCGTGTAGCGCGTAGCTTGTACTTGTAGTGTGTAGCTTGTACTTGTAGTGTGTAGCGTGTAGCGTGTAGCTTGTAGCTTGTAGCGTGTAGTGTGTAGCTTGTACTTGTAGCGCGTAGCTTGTACTTGTAGCGTGTAGTGTGTAGCGTGTAGCGTGTAGCTTGTAGCTTGTAGCGTGTAGTGTGTAGCTTGTACTTGTAGCGTGTAGTGTGTAGCTTGTACTTGTAGCGCGTAGCTTGTACTTGTAGCGGTGTAGCGCGTAGCTTGTACTTGTAGCGTGTAGCGCGTAGCTTGTACTTGTAGCGTGTAGCGCGTAGCTTGTACTTGTAGCGTGTAGTGTGTAGCGTGTAGCGTGTAGCTTGTAGCTTGTAGCGTGTAGTGTGTAGCTTGTACTTGTAGCGTGTAGTGTGTAGCTTGTACTTGTAGCGCGTAGCTTGTACTTGTAGCGTGTAGCGCGTAGCTTGTACTTGTAGCGTGTAGCGCGTAGCTTGTACTTGTAGCGTGTAGCGCGTAGCTTGTACTTGTAGCGTGTAGCGCGTAGCTTGTACTTGTAGCGTGTAGCGCGTAGCTTGTACTTGTAGCGTGTAGCGCGTAGCTTGTACTTGTAGCGTGTAGTGTGTACTTGTAGCGTGTAGCGCGTAGCTTGTACTTGTAGCGTGTAGCGCGTAGCTTGTACTTGTAGCGTGTAGCGCGTAGCTTGTACTTGTAGCGTGTAGTGTGTAGCTTGTACTTGTAGCGTGTAGTGTGTAGCTTGTACTTATAGCGTGTAGCTTGTACTTGTAGCGGTGTAGCGTGTAGCTTGTACTTGTAGCGGTGTAGCGTGTAGCTTGTACTTGTAGCGGTGTAGTGTGTAGCTTGTACTTGTAGCGGTGTAGTGTGTAGCTTGTACTTGTAGCGGTGTAGTGTGTAGCTTGTACTTGTAGCGTGTAGCGTGTAGCTTATACCTGTAGCGCGTAGCTTGTACTTGTAGCGGTGTAGCGTGTAGCTTGTACTTGTAGCGGTGTAGCGTGTAGCTTGTACTTGTAGCGGTGTAGCGTGTAGCTTGTACTTGTAGCGGTGTAGCGTGTAGCTTGTACTTGTAGCGGTGTAGTGTGTAGCTTGTACTTATAGCGTGTAGCGTGTAGCTTATACCTGTAGCGCGTAGCTTGTACTTGTAGCGTGTAGCTTGTAGCTTGTACTTGTAGCGTGTAGTGTGTAGCTTGTACTTGTAGCGCGTAGCTTGTACTTGTAGCGTGTAGCTTGTACTTGTAGCGTGTAGCTTGTACTTGTAGCGCGTAGCTTGTACTTGTAGCGTGTAGTGTGTAGCTTGTGCTTGTAGTGTGTAGCTTGTACTTGTAGCGCGTAGCTTGTACTTGTAGCGTGTAGCGCGTAGCTTGTACTTGTAGCGTGTAGTGTGTAGCTTGTGCTTGTAGTGTGTAGTGTGTACTTGTAGCGCGTAGCTTGTACTTGTAGCGTGTAGTGTGTAGCTTGTACTTGTAGCGTGTAGCGCGTAGCTTGTACTTGTAGCGTGTAGCGCGTAGCTTGTACTTGTAGCGTGTAGTGTGTAGCTTGTGCTTGTAGCGCGTAGCTTGTACTTGTAGCGTGTAGCGCGTAGCTTGTACTTGTAGCGTGTAGCGCGTAGCTTGTACTTGTAGCGTGTAGTGTGTAGCGTGTAGCGTGTAGCGCGTAGCTTGTACTTGTAGTGTGTAGCTTGTACTTGTAGTGTGTAGCGTGTAGCGTGTAGCTTGTAGCTTGTAGCGTGTAGTGTGTAGCTTGTACTTGTAGCGCGTAGCTTGTACTTGTAGCGTGTAGTGTGTAGCGTGTAGCGTGTAGCTTGTAGCTTGTAGCGTGTAGTGTGTAGCTTGTACTTGTAGCGTGTAGTGTGTAGCTTGTACTTGTAGCGCGTAGCTTGTACTTGTAGCGGTGTAGCGCGTAGCTTGTACTTGTAGCGTGTAGCGCGTAGCTTGTACTTGTAGCGTGTAGCGCGTAGCTTGTACTTGTAGCGTGTAGTGTGTAGCGTGTAGCGTGTAGCTTGTAGCTTGTAGCGTGTAGTGTGTAGCTTGTACTTGTAGCGTGTAGTGTGTAGCTTGTACTTGTAGCGCGTAGCTTGTACTTGTAGCGTGTAGCGCGTAGCTTGTACTTGTAGCGTGTAGCGCGTAGCTTGTACTTGTAGCGTGTAGCGCGTAGCTTGTACTTGTAGCGTGTAGCGCGTAGCTTGTACTTGTAGCGTGTAGCGCGTAGCTTGTACTTGTAGCGTGTAGCGCGTAGCTTGTACTTGTAGCGTGTAGTGTGTACTTGTAGCGTGTAGCGCGTAGCTTGTACTTGTAGCGTGTAGCGCGTAGCTTGTACTTGTAGCGTGTAGCGCGTAGCTTGTACTTGTAGCGTGTAGTGTGTAGCTTGTACTTGTAGCGTGTAGTGTGTAGCTTGTACTTGTAGCGTGTAGCGCGTAGCTTGTACTTGTAGCGTGTAGCGCGTAGCTTGTACTTGTAGCGTGTAGTGTGTAGCTTGTACTTGTAGCGTGTAGCGCGTAGCTTGTACTTGTAGCGTGTAGCGCGTAGCTTGTACTTGTAGCGTGTAGTGTGTAGCTTGTACTTGTAGCGTGTAGTGTGTAGCTTGTACTTGTAGCGTGTAGTGTGTAGCTTGTACTTGTAGCGTGTAGCGCGTAGCTTGTACTTGTAGCGTGTAGCGCGTAGCTTGTACTTGTAGCGTGTAGTGTGTAGCTTGTACTTGTAGCGTGTAGCGCGTAGCTTGTACTTGTAGCGTGTAGTGTGTAGCTTGTACTTGTAGCGTGTAGCGCGTAGCTTGTACTTGTAGCGTGTAGTGTGTAGCTTGTACTTGTAGCGTGTAGTGTGTAGCTTGTACTTGTAGCGTGTAGTGTGTAGCTTGTACTTGTAGCGTGTAGCGCGTAGCTTGTACTTGTAGCGTGTAGCGCGTAGCTTGTACTTGTAGCGTGTAGCGCGTAGCTTGTACTTGTAGCGTGTAGTGTGTACTTGTAGCGTGTAGCGCGTAGCTTGTACTTGTAGCGTGTAGTGTGTAGCTTGTACTTGTAGCGTGTAGTGTGTAGCTTGTACTTGTAGCGTGTAGCGCGTAGCTTGTACTTGTAGCGTGTAGCGCGTAGCTTGTACTTGTAGCGTGTAGTGTGTAGCTTGTACTTGTAGCGTGTAGTGTGTAGCTTGTACTTGTAGCGTGTAGCGCGTAGCTTGTACTTGTAGCGTGTAGCGCGTAGCTTGTACTTGTAGCGTGTAGTGTGTAGCTTGTACTTGTAGCGTGTAGCGCGTAGCTTGTACTTGTAGCGTGTAGCGCGTAGCTTGTACTTGTAGCGTGTAGTGTGTAGCTTGTACTTGTAGCGTGTAGCGCGTAGCTTGTACTTGTAGTGTGTAGTGTGTAGCTTGTACTTGTAGCGTGTAGCGCGTAGCTTGTACTTGTAGCGTGTAGTGTGTAGCTTGTACTTGTAGCGTGTAGCGCGTAGCTTGTACTTGTAGCGTGTAGCGCGTAGCTTGTACTTGTAGCGTGTAGCGCGTAGCTTGTACTTGTAGCGTGTAGCGCGTAGCTTGTACTTGTAGCGTGTAGCGCGTAGCTTGTACTTGTAGCGTGTAGCGCGTAGCTTGTACTTGTAGCGTGTAGTGTGTACTTGTAGCGTGTAGCGCGTAGCTTGTACTTGTAGCGTGTAGTGTGTAGCTTGTACTTGTAGCGTGTAGCGCGTAGCTTGTACTTGTAGCGTGTAGTGTGTAGCGTGTAGCGTGTAGCTTGTAGCTTGTAGCGTGTAGTGTGTAGCTTGTACTTGTAGCGTGTAGTGTGTAGCTTGTACTTGTAGCGCGTAGCTTGTACTTGTAGCGTGTAGCGCGTAGCTTGTACTTGTAGCGTGTAGCGCGTAGCTTGTACTTGTAGCGTGTAGCGCGTAGCTTGTACTTGTAGCGTGTAGCGCGTAGCTTGTACTTGTAGCGTGTAGCGCGTAGCTTGTACTTGTAGCGTGTAGCGCGTAGCTTGTACTTGTAGCGTGTAGTGTGTACTTGTAGCGTGTAGCGCGTAGCTTGTACTTGTAGCGTGTAGCGCGTAGCTTGTACTTGTAGCGTGTAGCGCGTAGCTTGTACTTGTAGCGTGTAGTGTGTAGCTTGTACTTGTAGCGTGTAGTGTGTAGCTTGTACTTGTAGCGTGTAGCGCGTAGCTTGTACTTGTAGCGTGTAGCGCGTAGCTTGTACTTGTAGCGTGTAGTGTGTAGCTTGTACTTGTAGCGTGTAGCGCGTAGCTTGTACTTGTAGCGTGTAGCGCGTAGCTTGTACTTGTAGCGTGTAGTGTGTAGCTTGTACTTGTAGCGTGTAGCGCGTAGCTTGTACTTGTAGCGTGTAGTGTGTAGCTTGTACTTGTAGCGTGTAGCGCGTAGCTTGTACTTGTAGCGTGTAGTGTGTAGCTTGTACTTGTAGCGTGTAGTGTGTAGCTTGTACTTGTAGCGTGTAGTGTGTAGCTTGTACTTGTAGCGTGTAGCGCGTAGCTTGTACTTGTAGCGTGTAGCGCGTAGCTTGTACTTGTAGCGTGTAGTGTGTAGCTTGTACTTGTAGCGTGTAGCGCGTAGCTTGTACTTGTAGCGTGTAGTGTGTAGCTTGTACTTGTAGCGTGTAGCGCGTAGCTTGTACTTGTAGCGTGTAGTGTGTAGCTTGTACTTGTAGCGTGTAGTGTGTAGCTTGTACTTGTAGCGTGTAGTGTGTAGCTTGTACTTGTAGCGTGTAGCGCGTAGCTTGTACTTGTAGCGTGTAGCGCGTAGCTTGTACTTGTAGCGTGTAGCGCGTAGCTTGTACTTGTAGCGTGTAGTGTGTACTTGTAGCGTGTAGCGCGTAGCTTGTACTTGTAGCGTGTAGCGCGTAGCTTGTACTTGTAGCGTGTAGCGCGTAGCTTGTACTTGTAGCGTGTAGTGTGTAGCTTGTACTTGTAGCGTGTAGCGCGTAGCTTGTACTTGTAGCGTGTAGTGTGTACTTGTAGCGTGTAGCGCGTAGCTTGTACTTGTAGCGTGTAGCGCGTAGCTTGTACTTGTAGCGTGTAGCGCGTAGCTTGTACTTGTAGCGTGTAGTGTGTAGCTTGTACTTGTAGCGTGTAGCGCGTAGCTTGTACTTGTAGCGTGTAGCGCGTAGCTTGTACTTGTAGCGTGTAGCGCGTAGCTTGTACTTGTAGCGTGTAGCGCGTAGCTTGTACTTGTAGCGTGTAGCGCGTAGCTTGTACTTGTAGCGTGTAGCGCGTAGCTTGTACTTGTAGCGTGTAGTGTGTACTTGTAGCGTGTAGCGCGTAGCTTGTACTTGTAGCGTGTAGTGTGTAGCTTGTACTTGTAGCGTGTAGCGCGTAGCTTGTACTTGTAGCGTGTAGTGTGTAGCGTGTAGCGTGTAGCTTGTAGCTTGTAGCGTGTAGTGTGTAGCTTGTACTTGTAGCGTGTAGTGTGTAGCTTGTACTTGTAGCGCGTAGCTTGTACTTGTAGCGTGTAGCGCGTAGCTTGTACTTGTAGCGTGTAGCGCGTAGCTTGTACTTGTAGCGTGTAGCGCGTAGCTTGTACTTGTAGCGTGTAGCGCGTAGCTTGTACTTGTAGCGTGTAGCGCGTAGCTTGTACTTGTAGCGTGTAGCGCGTAGCTTGTACTTGTAGCGTGTAGTGTGTACTTGTAGCGTGTAGCGCGTAGCTTGTACTTGTAGCGTGTAGCGCGTAGCTTGTACTTGTAGCGTGTAGCGCGTAGCTTGTACTTGTAGCGTGTAGTGTGTAGCTTGTACTTGTAGCGTGTAGCGCGTAGCTTGTACTTGTAGCGTGTAGCGCGTAGCTTGTACTTGTAGCGTGTAGTGTGTAGCTTGTACTTGTAGCGTGTAGTGTGTAGCTTGTACTTGTAGCGTGTAGTGTGTAGCTTGTACTTGTAGCGTGTAGCGCGTAGCTTGTACTTGTAGCGTGTAGCGCGTAGCTTGTACTTGTAGCGTGTAGTGTGTAGCTTGTACTTGTAGCGTGTAGCGCGTAGCTTGTACTTGTAGCGTGTAGTGTGTAGCTTGTACTTGTAGCGTGTAGCGCGTAGCTTGTACTTGTAGCGTGTAGTGTGTAGCTTGTACTTGTAGCGTGTAGTGTGTAGCTTGTACTTGTAGCGTGTAGTGTGTAGCTTGTACTTGTAGCGTGTAGCGCGTAGCTTGTACTTGTAGCGTGTAGCGCGTAGCTTGTACTTGTAGCGTGTAGCGCGTAGCTTGTACTTGTAGCGTGTAGTGTGTAGCTTGTACTTGTAGCGTGTAGCGCGTAGCTTGTACTTGTAGCGTGTAGTGTGTACTTGTAGCGTGTAGCGCGTAGCTTGTACTTGTAGCGTGTAGCGCGTAGCTTGTACTTGTAGCGTGTAGCGCGTAGCTTGTACTTGTAGCGTGTAGTGTGTAGCTTGTACTTGTAGCGTGTAGCGCGTAGCTTGTACTTGTAGCGTGTAGCGCGTAGCTTGTACTTGTAGCGTGTAGCGCGTAGCTTGTACTTGTAGCGTGTAGCGCGTAGCTTGTACTTGTAGCGTGTAGCGCGTAGCTTGTACTTGTAGCGTGTAGCGCGTAGCTTGTACTTGTAGCGTGTAGTGTGTACTTGTAGCGTGTAGCGCGTAGCTTGTACTTGTAGCGTGTAGTGTGTAGCTTGTACTTGTAGCGTGTAGCGCGTAGCTTGTACTTGTAGCGTGTAGTGTGTAGCGTGTAGCGTGTAGCTTGTAGCTTGTAGCGTGTAGTGTGTAGCTTGTACTTGTAGCGTGTAGTGTGTAGCTTGTACTTGTAGCGCGTAGCTTGTACTTGTAGCGTGTAGCGCGTAGCTTGTACTTGTAGCGTGTAGCGCGTAGCTTGTACTTGTAGCGTGTAGCGCGTAGCTTGTACTTGTAGCGTGTAGCGCGTAGCTTGTACTTGTAGCGTGTAGCGCGTAGCTTGTACTTGTAGCGTGTAGCGCGTAGCTTGTACTTGTAGCGTGTAGTGTGTACTTGTAGCGTGTAGCGCGTAGCTTGTACTTGTAGCGTGTAGCGCGTAGCTTGTACTTGTAGCGTGTAGCGCGTAGCTTGTACTTGTAGCGTGTAGTGTGTAGCTTGTACTTGTAGCGTGTAGTGTGTAGCTTGTACTTGTAGCGTGTAGCGCGTAGCTTGTACTTGTAGCGTGTAGCGCGTAGCTTGTACTTGTAGCGTGTAGTGTGTAGCTTGTACTTGTAGCGTGTAGCGCGTAGCTTGTACTTGTAGCGTGTAGCGCGTAGCTTGTACTTGTAGCGTGTAGTGTGTAGCTTGTACTTGTAGCGTGTAGCGCGTAGCTTGTACTTGTAGCGTGTAGTGTGTAGCTTGTACTTGTAGCGTGTAGCGCGTAGCTTGTACTTGTAGCGTGTAGTGTGTAGCTTGTACTTGTAGCGTGTAGTGTGTAGCTTGTACTTGTAGCGTGTAGTGTGTAGCTTGTACTTGTAGCGTGTAGCGCGTAGCTTGTACTTGTAGCGTGTAGCGCGTAGCTTGTACTTGTAGCGTGTAGTGTGTAGCTTGTACTTGTAGCGTGTAGCGCGTAGCTTGTACTTGTAGCGTGTAGTGTGTAGCTTGTACTTGTAGCGTGTAGCGCGTAGCTTGTACTTGTAGCGTGTAGTGTGTAGCTTGTACTTGTAGCGTGTAGTGTGTAGCTTGTACTTGTAGCGTGTAGTGTGTAGCTTGTACTTGTAGCGTGTAGCGCGTAGCTTGTACTTGTAGCGTGTAGCGCGTAGCTTGTACTTGTAGCGTGTAGCGCGTAGCTTGTACTTGTAGCGTGTAGTGTGTACTTGTAGCGTGTAGCGCGTAGCTTGTACTTGTAGCGTGTAGCGCGTAGCTTGTACTTGTAGCGTGTAGCGCGTAGCTTGTACTTGTAGCGTGTAGCGCGTAGCTTGTACTTGTAGCGTGTAGCGCGTAGCTTGTACTTGTAGCGTGTAGCGCGTAGCTTGTACTTGTAGCGTGTAGCGCGTAGCTTGTACTTGTAGCGTGTAGCGCGTAGCTTGTACTTGTAGCGTGTAGCGCGTAGCTTGTACTTGTAGCGTGTAGTGTGTAGCTTGTACTTGTAGCGTGTAGCGCGTAGCTTGTACTTGTAGCGTGTAGCGCGTAGCTTGTACTTGTAGCGTGTAGTGTGTAGCTTGTGCTTGTAGCGCGTAGCTTGTACTTGTAGCGTGTAGCGTGTAGCTTGTACTTGTAGCGTGTAGCGCGTAGCTTGTACTTGTAGCGTGTAGCGCGTAGCTTGTACTTGTAGCGTGTAGTGTGTAGCTTGTACTTGTAGCGCGTAGCTTGTACTTGTAGCGTGTAGCGCGTAGCTTGTACTTGTAGCGTGTAGTGTGTAGCTTGTGCTTGTAGTGTGTAGCTTGTACTTGTAGCGTGTAGTGTGTAGCTTGTACTTGTAGCGTGTAGCGCGTAGCTTGTACTTGTAGCGTGTAGCGCGTAGCTTGTACTTGTAGCGTGTAGTGTGTACTTGTAGCGTGTAGCGCGTAGCTTGTACTTGTAGCGTGTAGCGCGTAGCTTGTACTTGTAGCGTGTAGTGTGTAGCTTGTGCTTGTAGCGCGTAGCTTGTACTTGTAGCGTGTAGCGCGTAGCTTGTACTTGTAGCGTGTAGTGTGTAGCTTGTGCTTGTAGCGCGTAGCTTGTACTTGTAGCGTGTAGTGTGTAGCTTGTACTTGTAGCGTGTAGCGCGTAGCTTGTACTTGTAGCGTGTAGCGCGTAGCTTGTGCTTGTAGCGCGTAGCTTGTACTTGTAGCGTGTAGCGTGTAGCTTGTACTTGTAGCGTGTAGCGCGTAGCTTGTACTTGTAGCGTGTAGTGTGTAGCTTGTACTTGTAGCGTGTAGTGTGTAGCTTGTACTTGTAGCGTGTAGCGCGTAGCTTGTACTTGTAGCGTGTAGCGCGTAGCTTGTACTTGTAGCGTGTAGCGCGTAGCTTGTACTTGTAGCGTGTAGCGCGTAGCTTGTACTTGTAGCGTGTAGTGTGTACTTGTAGCGTGTAGCGCGTAGCTTGTACTTGTAGCGTGTAGCGCGTAGCTTGTACTTGTAGCGTGTAGCGCGTAGCTTGTACTTGTAGCGTGTAGTGTGTACTTGTAGCGTGTAGCGCGTAGCTTGTACTTGTAGCGTGTAGCGCGTAGCTTGTACTTGTAGCGTGTAGCGCGTAGCTTGTACTTGTAGCGTGTAGCGCGTAGCTTGTACTTGTAGCGTGTAGTGTGTACTTGTAGCGTGTAGCGCGTAGCTTGTACTTGTAGCGTGTAGCGCGTAGCTTGTACTTGTAGCGTGTAGCGCGTAGCTTGTACTTGTAGCGTGTAGTGTGTACTTGTAGCGTGTAGCGCGTAGCTTGTACTTGTAGCGTGTAGCGCGTAGCTTGTACTTGTAGCGTGTAGCGCGTAGCTTGTACTTGTAGCGTGTAGTGTGTACTTGTAGCGTGTAGCGCGTAGCTTGTACTTGTAGCGTGTAGCGCGTAGCTTGTACTTGTAGCGTGTAGCGCGTAGCTTGTACTTGTAGCGTGTAGTGTGTAGCTTGTACTTGTAGCGTGTAGTGTGTAGCTTGTACTTGTAGCGTGTAGCGCGTAGCTTGTACTTGTAGCGTGTAGCGCGTAGCTTGTACTTGTAGCGTGTAGTGTGTAGCTTGTACTTGTAGCGTGTAGCGCGTAGCTTGTACTTGTAGCGTGTAGCGTGTAGCTTGTACTTGTAGCGTGTAGCGCGTAGCTTGTACTTGTAGCGTGTAGTGTGTAGCTTGTACTTGTAGCGTGTAGCGCGTAGCTTGTACTTGTAGCGTGTAGCGCGTAGCTTGTACTTGTAGCGTGTAGTGTGTAGCTTGTACTTGTAGCGTGTAGCGCGTAGCTTGTACTTGTAGCGTGTAGCGCGTAGCTTGTACTTGTAGCGTGTAGTGTGTAGCTTGTACTTGTAGCGTGTAGCGCGTAGCTTGTACTTGTAGCGTGTAGCGCGTAGCTTGTACTTGTAGCGTGTAGTGTGTAGCTTGTACTTGTAGCGTGTAGTGTGTAGCTTGTACTTGTAGCGTGTAGCGCGTAGCTTGTACTTGTAGCGTGTAGCGCGTAGCTTGTACTTGTAGCGTGTAGTGTGTAGCTTGTACTTGTAGCGTGTAGCGCGTAGCTTGTACTTGTAGCGTGTAGCGTGTAGCTTGTACTTGTAGCGTGTAGCGCGTAGCTTGTACTTGTAGCGTGTAGTGTGTAGCTTGTACTTGTAGCGTGTAGCGTGTAGCTTGTACTTGTAGCGTGTAGCGTGTAGCTTGTACTTGTAGCGTGTAGCGCGTAGCTTGTACTTGTAGCGTGTAGCGCGTAGCTTGTACTTGTAGCGTGTAGCGCGTAGCTTGTACTTGTAGCGTGTAGCGCGTAGCTTGTACTTGTAGCGTGTAGTGTGTACTTGTAGCGTGTAGCGCGTAGCTTGTACTTGTAGCGTGTAGCGCGTAGCTTGTACTTGTAGCGTGTAGCGCGTAGCTTGTACTTGTAGCGTGTAGTGTGTACTTGTAGCGTGTAGCGCGTAGCTTGTACTTGTAGCGTGTAGCGCGTAGCTTGTACTTGTAGCGTGTAGCGCGTAGCTTGTACTTGTAGCGTGTAGTGTGTACTTGTAGCGTGTAGCGCGTAGCTTGTACTTGTAGCGTGTAGCGCGTAGCTTGTACTTGTAGCGTGTAGCGCGTAGCTTGTACTTGTAGCGTGTAGTGTGTAGCTTGTACTTGTAGCGTGTAGTGTGTAGCTTGTACTTGTAGCGTGTAGCGCGTAGCTTGTACTTGTAGCGTGTAGCGCGTAGCTTGTACTTGTAGCGTGTAGCGCGTAGCTTGTACTTGTAGCGTGTAGCGCGTAGCTTGTACTTGTAGCGTGTAGTGTGTACTTGTAGCGTGTAGCGCGTAGCTTGTACTTGTAGCGTGTAGCGCGTAGCTTGTACTTGTAGCGTGTAGCGCGTAGCTTGTACTTGTAGCGTGTAGTGTGTACTTGTAGCGTGTAGCGCGTAGCTTGTACTTGTAGCGTGTAGCGCGTAGCTTGTACTTGTAGCGTGTAGCGCGTAGCTTGTACTTGTAGCGTGTAGCGCGTAGCTTGTACTTGTAGCGTGTAGTGTGTACTTGTAGCGTGTAGCGCGTAGCTTGTACTTGTAGCGTGTAGCGCGTAGCTTGTACTTGTAGCGTGTAGCGCGTAGCTTGTACTTGTAGCGTGTAGTGTGTACTTGTAGCGTGTAGCGCGTAGCTTGTACTTGTAGCGTGTAGCGCGTAGCTTGTACTTGTAGCGTGTAGCGCGTAGCTTGTACTTGTAGCGTGTAGTGTGTACTTGTAGCGTGTAGCGCGTAGCTTGTACTTGTAGCGTGTAGCGCGTAGCTTGTACTTGTAGCGTGTAGCGCGTAGCTTGTACTTGTAGCGTGTAGTGTGTAGCTTGTACTTGTAGCGTGTAGTGTGTAGCTTGTACTTGTAGCGTGTAGCGCGTAGCTTGTACTTGTAGCGTGTAGCGCGTAGCTTGTACTTGTAGCGTGTAGTGTGTAGCTTGTACTTGTAGCGTGTAGCGCGTAGCTTGTACTTGTAGCGTGTAGCGCGTAGCTTGTACTTGTAGCGTGTAGTGTGTACTTGTAGCGTGTAGCGCGTAGCTTGTACTTGTAGCGTGTAGCGCGTAGCTTGTACTTGTAGCGTGTAGCGCGTAGCTTGTACTTGTAGCGTGTAGTGTGTAGCTTGTACTTGTAGCGTGTAGCGCGTAGCTTGTACTTGTAGCGTGTAGCGCGTAGCTTGTACTTGTAGCGTGTAGCGCGTAGCTTGTACTTGTAGCGTGTAGTGTGTAGCTTGTACTTGTAGCGTGTAGCGCGTAGCTTGTACTTGTAGCGTGTAGCGCGTAGCTTGTACTTGTAGCGTGTAGTGTGTACTTGTAGCGTGTAGCGCGTAGCTTGTACTTGTAGCGTGTAGCGCGTAGCTTGTACTTGTAGCGTGTAGCGCGTAGCTTGTACTTGTAGCGTGTAGCGCGTAGCTTGTACTTGTAGCGTGTAGTGTGTACTTGTAGCGTGTAGCGCGTAGCTTGTACTTGTAGCGTGTAGCGCGTAGCTTGTACTTGTAGCGTGTAGCGCGTAGCTTGTACTTGTAGCGTGTAGTGTGTAGCTTGTACTTGTAGCGTGTAGTGTGTAGCTTGTACTTGTAGCGTGTAGCGCGTAGCTTGTACTTGTAGCGTGTAGCGCGTAGCTTGTACTTGTAGCGTGTAGTGTGTAGCTTGTACTTGTAGCGTGTAGCGCGTAGCTTGTACTTGTAGCGTGTAGCGCGTAGCTTGTACTTGTAGCGTGTAGCGCGTAGCTTGTACTTGTAGCGTGTAGTGTGTAGCGTGTAGCGTGTAGCTTGTAGCTTGTAGCGTGTAGTGTGTAGCTTGTACTTGTAGCGTGTAGTGTGTAGCTTGTACTTGTAGCGCGTAGCTTGTACTTGTAGCGTGTAGCTTGTACTTGTAGTGTGTAGCGTGTAGCGTGTAGCTTGTACTTGTAGCGTGTAGCGCGTAGCTTGTACTTGTAGCGTGTAGCGCGTAGCTTGTACTTGTAGCGTGTAGCGCGTAGCTTGTACTTGTAGCGTGTAGCGCGTAGCTTGTACTTGTAGCGTGTAGCGCGTAGCTTGTACTTGTAGCGTGTAGCGCGTAGCTTGTACTTGTAGCGTGTAGTGTGTAGCTTGTACTTGTAGCGCGTAGCTTGTACTTGTAGCGTGTAGTGTGTAGCTTGTGCTTGTAGTGTGTAGCTTGTACTTGTAGTGTGTAGCTTGTACTTGTAGTGTGTAGCGTGTAGCGTGTAGCTTGTACTTGTAGCGTGTAGCGCGTAGCTTGTACTTGTAGCGTGTAGCGCGTAGCTTGTACTTGTAGCGTGTAGCGCGTAGCTTGTACTTGTAGCGTGTAGCGCGTAGCTTGTACTTGTAGCGTGTAGCGCGTAGCTTGTACTTGTAGCGTGTAGTGTGTAGCTTGTACTTGTAGCGCGTAGCTTGTACTTGTAGCGTGTAGTGTGTAGCTTGTGCTTGTAGTGTGTAGCTTGTACTTGTAGTGTGTAGCGCGTAGCTTGTACTTGTAGCGTGTAGCGCGTAGCTTGTACTTGTAGCGTGTAGCGCGTAGCTTGTACTTGTAGCGTGTAGCGCGTAGCTTGTACTTGTAGCGTGTAGTGTGTAGCTTGTGCTTGTAGTGTGTAGCTTGTACTTGTAGTGTGTAGCGTGTAGCGTGTAGCTTGTACTTGTAGCGTGTAGCGCGTAGCTTGTACTTGTAGCGTGTAGCGCGTAGCTTGTACTTGTAGCGTGTAGCGCGTAGCTTGTACTTGTAGCGTGTAGCGCGTAGCTTGTACTTGTAGCGTGTAGCGCGTAGCTTGTACTTGTAGCGTGTAGTGTGTAGCTTGTACTTGTAGCGCGTAGCTTGTACTTGTAGCGTGTAGTGTGTAGCTTGTGCTTGTAGTGTGTAGCTTGTACTTGTAGCGTGTAGTGTGTAGCTTGTGCTTGTAGTGTGTAGCTTGTACTTGTAGTGTGTAGCGCGTAGCTTGTACTTGTAGCGTGTAGCGCGTAGCTTGTACTTGTAGCGTGTAGCGCGTAGCTTGTACTTGTAGCGTGTAGCGCGTAGCTTGTACTTGTAGCGTGTAGCGCGTAGCTTGTACTTGTAGCGTGTAGTGTGTAGCTTGTACTTGTAGCGCGTAGCTTGTACTTGTAGCGTGTAGTGTGTAGCTTGTGCTTGTAGTGTGTAGCTTGTACTTGTAGTGTGTAGCTTGTACTTGTAGTGTGTAGCGTGTAGCGTGTAGCTTGTACTTGTAGCGTGTAGCGCGTAGCTTGTACTTGTAGCGTGTAGCGCGTAGCTTGTACTTGTAGCGTGTAGTGTGTAGCTTGTACTTGTAGCGTGTAGCGCGTAGCTTGTACTTGTAGCGTGTAGTGTGTACTTGTAGCGTGTAGCGCGTAGCTTGTACTTGTAGCGTGTAGTGTGTAGCGTGTAGCGTGTAGCTTGTAGCTTGTAGCGTGTAGTGTGTAGCTTGTACTTGTAGCGTGTAGTGTGTAGCTTGTACTTGTAGCGCGTAGCTTGTACTTGTAGCGTGTAGCGCGTAGCTTGTACTTGTAGCGTGTAGTGTGTACTTGTAGCGTGTAGTGTGTAGCGTGTAGCGTGTAGCTTGTAGCTTGTAGCGTGTAGTGTGTAGCTTGTACTTGTAGCGTGTAGTGTGTAGCTTGTACTTGTAGCGCGTAGCTTGTACTTGTAGACAAACAGACAGACAGATCGGAAGGAAAAACTGAGTTTTTCGAAAATTATGCTTACCTAATTAGTAATAAAGATTGAAAAACTCAGTTTTTCCTTCCGATCTGTCTGTCTGTATGTGTGTCTGTGTCTGTGTGTCTGTGTGTCTGTGTGTGTGTCGAATTTTATTTTTCGAATTTTGAAAAACTAAAGATATATTTGGAATCAGCATCTAAATGTAAGATTCAATTTTCAAAATTATGTTGATTGTCCAACGGGAAGGTGGTCAGATCGGCCGCCGAAGTTACCGAAAAATGGTAAAAAAATTCGATAATTAATTAATTTAATTATTTTAATTTTTTTTTTTTTTTCTTTTGTTTGTTAATTAATTTGCGAGTTATAATTTGCCGATTAGGAGTTTTTCATAGCGGCAAGCTCGATTGCCGCGTGTCAGATGTTTTTATATTAGTTCATGTAAAGGATAAAAAAAATTAAGGCAATGCGTTGCAATCAGTAATGTTTTATAAAGATTAAAGAACCCTAAAAATTCCTTTGAGACAAATAAAATAACGAACGCAAACAGTAAAAAACTTTATTTTAAATAAAAAAATATGTTGCTCTTGTCTTAACTTAAATTGTTATTTATATAATCTTAGAAGTATCTAAAACTTTTACACATACATTTTAGTAAATTTTAACAGTTTGGACAAATTAAATATTAAACTATTGAAAATAAAGTACATTTATTGATTAAAATAAGTTTAGTATATGATACACAAAAAAAAAAGTTTTAGTCTCTGGTATAGACACTAATGACAGTTGGTAACATCGTATATTTAACTAAAATTGGTTAATATATCTATCTATATTTAATATAGTCTTCAAAATAGCTCTATGTTTGTGTAAATTAAAAAATATTTTAAATTAATAAAACGAATACTCGAGTACTGTTAGTATAATTTTAATTATATCTTTGTAGTGTTTTGCTATTTAATTATAAATACATTAAAGTAGTTGTAAATCATCACAACTTTTGCTTTCTAACATCTTTTTCATAAAAATTTAAACAGTTGTTGGACTGAACTTGAGTATTGAAAGAGATAAAAAAAGACGTAAATGATAAAGTTTAAATTTGTACCCATACAAGTTTATTAAAAATAGAATATTTTGACTTGCTTTATTTACAATATTTAAAAACACGAAATAATATAAATTATTTTGCAGGTACCATTTACAGTTTTCTCTTATATAAACTGTTTTGTTTTATATTTAAATCTGTGTCACGTACTTAAACTAGAAACAACTTTGAAAAAGAAATCAAATGTACAAATAATATTTCAGTTTTTACACTATTATTATTCTATTTATTTACACACTATTCTATGGATGCGCTCCTGTCACCATGTGTTAAACGAGAACATCTGAACTCTAAGTAGGTGCCTCCTCTATTTGGTCGATTACTAATGTTTTATCTTGAGTCCTGTTTAATAAAAAGTCTAAATCATTCGATATTTTATTTAGCATTTTGTTCGTCTCCGGCGAGTCGTACGCTTTATTCCACTCTTTATTTACTTGTTCTATATCAGAATTTGACTTCGATTCCTCCTTTGACTCCATGGACGGGACCGAGACGCTCGAACTGAATTCCGATTTAGGTTTCTTCAAACAACTTTTGATGGGCGGTAAAGTAGCTTTGGATACATCAGGGTTGGACTGAACACAAACACTGCAGCCGTCTTTAGACGTGTGCCAGTGACGGCCAGTATACCTTTCGAAATCCACAGAGCAGGCGATGAGAGGGTCGGCTGGTTCTGGAGGTGTTTTAAGGACTCCCAGTTCCACATACACGCGAGCTGTGTACTCTCGGCGGTGTGAGCCGGTGTGCGTGTGCGGAATGAGGTCACACAAGGCGTGCGTGTTGCCCACGTGGGCGGTGCCAATATGTGAGTCGCCAATGTTAGCGTCATACCGCTGTTGGCTCAGCAAACCCTTGTCCTCCACGCAGCGGACTATATCAGCGTGACTATCCGGCATCGACTGTCTCCTAGAGACACAATCGAACTTAAATGAGATGCAAGATGTAAGATGTATTCATAAATTGGCTTGAAGGATCAAATGTAAATCATATATCACAAGTGTAGCACATAATAAATGTAGGATAAAGAGATTATAACTGTTGGTTAACCTTAGGAGACTTATTTTAATAATATCTTTTAACTTGTCAGGCAATTACAATTGAGTGCGACTTGTATAAACTATTAGGCTTTATGATCATATACTTTAAATATGCTACCTGTCTATTCGGGCTGGACTCTCGAAACTTGTAGCTCGCCAGTACGACGTCACAGGGGACACCGGGGATGAGGTGGACTCCAACATGCCTACATCTCCTCTACTCTCCGCCTCGGTTACTTGTTTTATGTACACTTGAAATGGTAAAACCTCTGTTAAATTTATCCAAAATTTTCCCTGCAAGATATTATATTTAAACATATTTTTATAATATTTCACTAGGTAAATAAATGGGCTAAATGTACAAAAGCTGATTTGTCGTAGCACTTATCAAGCCATTGCTTTGTTGTTTTACGACTAAAATGTTTTATCATTTATGTTAAAAAAAATCGATTGTATTCGAGTAAAGGTTATCTAAGTAATCTAAGATAAGAAAAAGGGATGTTTGTTTATGACTCAATATTTGGGTAAGGGCAAGATTATTCAGTCCGTGTTATATATTTATTTTGTAGTACGAAGTGTTTACATTCTACTTTTGAATACTAATAAAATGGTAAACTTATGTAATATTGTTACTTACAACTAAGAGACGTGTCCCCAACTGGCGATTCTTTCCAATCACGATGCGACGTGAAGCACAGAATTCTCTTTGTTGAATGTAAGCACTCTTTATCGCGTATGACGTAGCATACTATCATTGTGACGCCCTGAATAAAACATGATATCATTTGTTTTGAGGATATTATTATTATTTGAAACAAATTGTCTATATATTTGAAATAAATATTGAATGATAAATTAATTCGAAATGCATCACTCGAAAATGCAACTCCTGAAATATGGTTCTTTCGCTCTGAAAATTGATTCTAAAAGTAATCGTCCTTATCGGGACGGAGGGTTCGAACAATGTTATTCTGTACTGCAAAGTAACACAAAACAATGATTCGGGTGTTCGAAAAAAGTCTAGTACATGTCGTCTCTTTCACTCCACCCCGAGAACCCCATCTAGTACTAGTTGTACTCACGCTGGCGAGTGCGGCGGCGGCCAGCGCCAGTCCGTGTCTGGGCGAGCGCGGGCCGGGCTGCGCCCACCACACGCCCGCCGCCTGCTTGGCGCTCGTGGCCGCCAACACACACAGCGTGTGGTGCACCATGCGCCGCCTGCACGGCTGACACATTAATATACCACCGAAGATTTTTACGGTTTTTGGTGTATCGGTGGGTAAGCAGTTCTTCAATGTGAGATTAATACCTGTCCTCTAAATAGGTCCGTCGTTCAGCTGGAACCTTGTGAGTGATAGTGCGTAATCTCAATGCGGCACAAAGCGCCAGTGCGAGGCACAGTATGTCCAGAAGGGCGCAGCCCGCAGCGCACACAACCTGCGCTGCAGTACCCAGCTGCAGTGGATCTCCGCCCCAAAGTTGAGCCGTCAGCAAGGTAAGGATACATACACCTAGCGAAGATAAAAATAATAGGTTTCTAGAAGCGATAAGATAGAAATAATAGATTTGAATATATATAGATAGTTCGAGGATTTGCAATCTCGAGCGTCAACACAAATCAAGTAAGCTGATTTATTGCGCTTTTCAGCATGAGTTTATAAGCAATAAACCATAGAGCATGAAAGAAATGGTAGGCAACGAGTTAGATCAAGTAGTATAGAGATCCAAGTTGCTCGGTTTTTAGGGGTGATTTGTTTATTTAATATAAACAATGGCGTATGTTCCTTCATACACAACGTGCTTCATATTACCTGCAAGTAGCGCGACGGAGGCCGCTCGCTGTGTCCGTCCCGCCAGCTCGGCCTGCAGCAGCAGCGGCGCAGCGCACAGCGCGGCGCAGCACAAGAACCAGCACGCCGCGCACACCCAGCGCAGCGCGCGCGGACAGGCCGCCGCCTGCACACAGCGACACTATGCTGATACTTTTTCTTTTTTTTTGTTTTTTTTTTTGTCAGGAAATGCATTTACGCATACCCGGCGCGTCGGGGGCCGCAGTCTGGGATATGTGGGACTCGACCGAGGTAATACCCACTAAAACCTGACAGTGGTCCGCCTTCGGCGGGAAGTAGAGGGGCCCACGAAACTCCTTGCGGAACGTCACAGGGCCCCCACCCGCCAGCTATTGCTAGCCCCGTACCGGGGGAGCTTGGCATGCGCTCCCCCAAGCACCCTCGCCAGTCTTAGCTACTGCAAAACGGTACCACGGGCCGTCAGCCGTCCTTCCCGACGTCGCGGGGATGGTGAGAAAGGCCCGCTGGGCCTGGCCTGGGGTCGCAGGCACGTCGGGTGGGGACGTGCCTGCAACCCCAGAGGCCCCGCTTATGGTGGGGGAGTACCAGGAGGACCGCGAAGGGACTTACCAGCGCCCCGGCGGCGTCCTCGTCGAGCGGGATCCGAGGTCCTCTCGCGACCCCGCTCAGGGGGGTCCTTCCGGGAAATCACTGTCTCGCAGAAGGAGGCCACGGCCCTCCACGCCATATCCCCGCTGAGCATTGCCGACACAACTGCTGGCAGCGAGAGATTCTGATCGTTCCGGGTGACCAGGACCCGCCGCTCTGCGCTCCACACACGTCACACGACGAGCGTGTGCTGGGCACTATCCTGGTCCTTCCCACCGCAACGGAAGCAGTCCGCCGTCGCTTCACGTCCGATTTTACACAAATAATCACCGAAACACCCATGCCCGGTGATTATCTGTGTGAGTCTATAGGTGAGCCTTCCACCCCGTCGCTTCATCCAGGTTCGGTAGGAATGCCCCCACGACGCGTCGGCGCGCTACGTGCTCCTCTGAGAGCCGCGCGCGCCACGTTGCGAGAGCGGCCTATCGTTCCTGCCGTCATAGGCCTTCGATCGCCTCTTCTGGGCCGCCTCTGCCCTCTTGGCGGATGGAGCGGCGCCGGTGATACACCCTCGCATCCATCTCGGCTAAGATATCCAGGGGCGGCAAACGGGCAAGTATTGTCACCGCCTCAAAGGACCAGGCGTTCGAAGTGCTCCTCGAAGCCCCAGCGACTGTCAAGGGTGAGGCCTAGGTACTTCATGTACGGCCCCACCTGGACTTTAGACTTGTGGAACCGAACAGCTTGTGGAACCATAGCGCCTCTGTCTGTCAGCTGCCACTGTCCCTTTTTTTTTTTTTTTTTTTTTTTTTTTTCCTTTGGAAAAACCCGTTACGGGTACCCCGTCGGCCCAGGGGGGTGACGGCCGGAGGGTTATGTGGGACTACCCGGCAGCATAGAGGATGCTGCCATTTTTAAGGCTACCCACTAAAAAACCAATGGTTGCCCTCTTTGCCGTAATGGGACGTCACGGGATCGCGTTAGCACACACCGTGACGCCCCGGCGAGACCCCCCGAATGAGGGTGCCCCGAGCAACGTAGAGCACCCTCCCATCGCAGGCCTATGTTAGGTAAGAGGGGTCACCCTCCCCCCTCACCAGGCCTACAACTGGGGAAGGTAGCGGCGGGCGTATTCCCGCCTCCTTCTACCCAGTCTTCCCCGACGGAGCGGGTCAGTAGACGAGGCAGACTCCCTGACCCGCTCCGCGGCCTCCTTTGCGGCTATGACTTGCTCGCAGAAGGAGGCCATTGCGACCCAGCACCTCTCGCTCAGTGCGCTGGTGGTCCCAGGCGGCGCACTCCGCCAAGGTGTGACGAGCCGAGTCGACGGACTCGTCACAGTGATGACAGGAGGGGGTCGCCTCCCTTCGTGCTATCCTGTGCAGGTATCCACCGAAGCAACCATGCCCGGTCAGTACCTGCACAAGACGGAACGTAAGCGTTCCGTGCCGCCGATTGATCCAGTGGTCGAAGTGAGGGCGGACCGCCCCCACTGTGATCATACCGGCGGCAGGGGACTCTAAGTCCTTGTTCCACCGTCGCATCAGGGCTCGGTGATTTAGAGCCCTGATTCGCACCGCCTCGGGCCTTACCCCCGTGGCCAAGGCTTCTGCCCGGTGCCAGTACACGGCTGCGAGCACCTCCGCCTGTAGCTCCCAGGGCGGATCGCTCGCCAGGAGTGTAGCCGCCGTGAAGGACACCGTACGGTACCCCCTGATCATCCTCACCGCTAGGACCCTTTGCGTTCTTCGCAACAGGGTCCTTGAGTCAGCGGTGAGGGACTCCGACCATATGGGAGCACCGTATAGGGCCATGCTCCTCACGATGCCGGCATATAGGCGCCGGCATGGAGCCTACGGCCCACCGACGTTAGGCAGAAGCCTTCCCAAGGCAGCTGCGGTGGAAACCAACTTCGGGGCGAGAAGGGAGAAGTGCGCCCCGAAGTTCCACCTTCCGTCCAGGGTGAGGCCCAGATACTTCATCTGAGCTGCCACTGTCCCCTAGGACAGACAGACTCAACACCAATACTCGGCCAGGGACTCCGTCGGTTCCCGGCGCGGTGTTCCGAGCTCTCAAGCAGCTAACGGCTCGATCAAGCTCCTATACGGTCACCCCCAACTCGTCACTCCAGTCGAACGACGGCACCAGGGGGTGGACTAAAGGACTTGACGACCGGGCCCGCCGGAAATGAGGTGCTGACCACACCATCAGTATAGTCAGTCCGTCCTTAAGCTACCACCAGCTCGGAATGCTGTTCTGTTGAGAAGAGCTGGCCAGAAACTCAACAGTTGCTCTTTTTAAAATAAATCCAAGGTCCAAACCAGACGCTCACTCCTGTACGAAGTCTGCTTTTGAGTCGTTCCTGTGGTTACGCCACGCCACGCAAGGGCGTTAAAGTCCCCTAGGAACGACTGTCGGACGAGGTAGGCACGTGCGAACGCAATCAGCCACCTCGTCCAGGTACACCTCGTAGTCGGCGAGGGACCTGTTGGGAGACATGTAGCAGCCAATTATGACCAGGGGGCGACAGAGGCCTCGTCGTCTCCGAACCAACGAGGATGGTCCGGGACATTGTAAGGCTCTGCTACTATTGCAAGTGCAACCTGAAGCTCCGCGAGGCACTGCATGAGTAGGTGTTGTGCATTGCGACAGTGATTCAGGTTGCCCTGGAGGACCTTCGGGGGCGGGAAATTACTGTTCCATCGGAGCTGCCGTCGGGCTAGAGCCCCGGGCTGCGGGAGGTACCGCTGTGGTCGTCGCTAGTTGTGAGACCTGGGGAGCCTGCTCGCTCCTTCCTGCCGTCTTGTTACTCACTGGCGGTGCACAGACGGGCGTCCCAGGTCAGCAACCACGGAACATTTGAATGTCTCCGTAGTGCAAGCGCTTGCCCGATACCCAACCACCCCACACGCGAAGCACCGACCGAACCGGTCAACCGTGCTGGCCAATTTTCACCCCACATGACCCTGTTCAAGACCGCGGAAGCAATGCAGGGCGCACGCCTCCAACGGGTCCACCTTTGCCGGAGCCCAGCCCACAATGACCTCCTTGGAGGTGGCACGCTTATCCGCCATCGCTAGAGGGCAACGAATCCAGACGGTACCCAGCGTCTTAGGTGTACGGCGGATATTCCTGACTCTGACATCAGCCACCGTACACCCGCCTACCTCCGCAACGACCGTCGCTATTTCCTCTGAGGTAACGGCGTCGTCAAGGTTTCGGAGTCTTAATTCGCCCATCTTCATCGGACGGGTGACCTTGACAGGGTGAGACTCCAAGACCTCACGCAGTTTGGCAGCCAATGCGTCCGCTTTCGGACCGCAGTCCGGCCCCCCGATCTCCAAAAGGACCCCCCCTGTCAAGAATCTCTTTTGTTTCACCATTTCCAAGTCAAGATCACGCAGTTTGATCCTGGCCTTGGCCTTCCCCATCGCCTTTGAGTAGATGCCGGGGGAGGGATCTGTGGCAGTGACGGTGATCGCGGCTTTTTCCCACTCTTTTTGGGCGGGGCGGTTTCGATTTCTTGGGCCGTTTCATGACAGCGGCCCAGGAAGTATGCGCCTCGGGAACCTTCGACGGCCCTGGTATCGGCTCAGGAGCCAGAACTGGGGACAGTTCTTGTACTGGTGGGTGAGGGAGAGGTTTCCTTCCCCTCTTTAACTTACCCCCAGTGTGGCTTGGTGCCGCCGGAGGCTGCCTCTCTGTCTCAGACTTCACCTGCCGCTCAATCACCACATCGGTGGTGGCTGGGGTGGCAGCAGCATGTTGCCCCAAAGATGGTCAGATGGTTCGGTCTGATAAGATCCGAGCTTCGAACGCCGCCAGTCTAATCTCAATTAACCATCTACTTGCTCCATCAGGGAATATGAAGACAATTCGGTGGGCCTTGTCGTCGGTGGAACCATTGCTTCGGCCCGGGAGGTAGCTAAAGCCACTACCGGCTGCGGTTGGGCCTCACGTGGCTTGCGGAGGATATGAAGTTCCTCTGTGAGCCGGTCTACTTTTTCGGTGAGGGAGGATAACTGGGTCCGAAGCTCCTTGTTCTCCCTCACCAGTGCCACGTTTGAGTGCGACTCGGACATTATATTTTAAATAAAATCAATTTCAACCTAAAAACTTATTACGTTTAAATTTTGAAAAAGAAATTGTATCTGAATTGTACCTGTGTCGTGTTGCACTGGAGCAGAGTGAGCCCGGCAGCTCCGCTTGAACCCGCGGTGGCGGCCTTCAGCAGCACGGGCAGGCGCGCCCGCCGCCCCGCCGCCAGACTCAGCAGCTGCAGCAGAGCTGCCGACAAGCACAGCGCGCAGCAAACATACACACACACCTGCACTAGGACGAAGAGGTCCGTGTCGCCATCCATCTAAAAGTATTATTCAATATAAGTAACGGTTTTTTACATGTATTTCTGTCAGCATCAATAGAGTGTCTGTATTCATACTCTAGTTGTATTGAAACTACGGTGCTTACGATTTTCATTAAATCTTAAAACATCTTAAAAAAAATAAGAATATACAAGTATATAAAAAGTTAAAAATAAAAGATTTTCATTGGGTATTAATGTACAAAGACGATACTTACAACGTCGGACCTAGCCGCCGTAAAGAGGGCGAAGGTACCGAGCCCTCGACACCGACACATGACGTGCGTCGGGTGGGGAATACGCACTTTACATGCCGTAGTTATCCAGACACTCGGTTCAGATTCTGATCGAAGTGCACAGGCCATTTTGGTAGCTGTAAATAATAATTAGAAAACCACCCTTTCATATTATTTAAAACACCAAGATTTTACTAGGAACGAATTACACTACTAATGGTTAAATAGAATATAAAAGAGTGTTTTTCTAGTATTTCTAATATTTATAAACCAAAGTTATAAGATACTTTTTATTTTATTTTGATCGTACATAGTTAGTGAATTAAAAAAAAAAATTTTAGTAATTGTTAAATGGATAATCCAATAAATATTTGCAACCAACCTGAGTTGGTTTCAAATATTTAGTTCAGTTGAGTGAGTAATTTTGTATTTTTGGCAATAAAATTGGCAATAAGGTTAATGGTGTGATAGATGAAGCTATCATGTACATAATAAAAATAAGTTAATTCTTTAAAATTTCATTAAATAATTATCCTTCGGTCAGTGATCTGATTCTTCTGCATAAAAATGATAACTTAACATATTTATGCAGAAGAATCAGATCAATATATGGTTTCTTTTAGTACAATATAAAATGTGAATTTATGTTGAATTATTATGAATTTCGACTGTTTAGATTTATAAATGAAAAGTTATTATTATTATAACTAAAATGTAATGTGTAATGGCAATCGAAAAATCGGGATTATTATAATGTAGTACATTGTAGTAAGCCTGTGTCGCTGTAGTTCCTCTTGTGCGCGAACAGCAGCGCGGCGCCGGCGGCGCGCGGTGACGTCACGTGCGTCTGCGCTGACGACAGGCGGTACTGTGTGTCGAGACCCGCCCTAGAACACGACGCACTACACACGTGGAACGTTGAATGTACAGAATGAGCAAATGTACATGTGTATTATACACATGTATAATTATATGAAAAAGAATAGCAAAACGTGACTTTGTTTTTAATTTTGACAAGTTGTTTCGCTTACTTGAACTCAATGGACCGTCTCAACGAGGGCAGTCGCGCTGCCAAATTTTGATACTGCACCGCGACGACAGTCGTATAAGCATTCCTCCTCACCCTCTGAACTGATAGAGAGGACAGCACCCACTCTTCGGATCCTTGGCTTGAGGTAAAACTGAAATGGGCTTCACCATCTTTGACTTGCTCGGTCTTGACAGCGAACTCCTGGTATAAGTTATCAAGATTGTCTCGCATTGCTGCTGTGTCTGCGATGGCGTTTTGAAGATCGTATACCTTCTAGAATATGTAATATTAGATTATATTTGGCAGTTTTATTTAAAACAGAAAAATGTTTATTAATATACGTTTACCTCTTCATCTAGAAAAGTATCAGGATGTTTCAAAAGTGTATCATATATCATTAGTAGGTGTTCTACACTCTCTCGTCTATCCCCGGGTTTACCAGCGTTAGAAAGTAGATAGTGCATCATATTTCTGGCATGTTTTAGAGGTAGTGTTCCTGCACCGGGATGGACTGGTAATGAACGCAGAACTGATCCATATTGTTGTGCAACATGTGAAACATTTACCCACGAATAGCCGTAGGCGATTTTCATAAACTGAAAAATAAATACAAACAAAGAAAATTCGATAATCCACTTAAAAACTCATTGTCTAATTTCAGCTTCCCTGACCCATAATACCTGTTCATAAATATCGTTTAATGAATCAGCAACGCATCCCGAAAAATCGGGCAGCTTCCATTTTACTTCACCATGAGTTGTTTTTGGTTCGCAAAATCTAGAAGAGTTTCATGTAGTTCTTAAAAGAAATACTTAAGATGTAATACTATTGTTATACTTAATTATTTTTTATTAATTTACTTACGCATAGAAATGATTTTATTTGAAGTCATACCTAATGGACTCCCCGTTATATCCTGGCGGGCAGGTAGCAGACGCGCGAGCCCCGGGGGATGTCTTGGGCCACCGCAGACCATAAGACGCTTCACTTTCACACGCCCCGTCTTCGGGACCAAGTATCCACATCGTTACTCCTTTTGTGTTTGTGCCTGCTACGGAAGAAACTTGGCAATGAAATTCGCCGGATTTCTAAAATAAAAAAAAGTTCTATAATCTTATGTTACCAATATGATCTAACTAATATTTTGAATATGACCACAAAAAACGAGAGGCAAATCGGTGAAGCATTTTTCAAGTTATGATCTCCCGTTTATGCCGTAATTGTTTACATTTACAATAGTGACCTGCACGTCATACAGCCAGAGCACGCTGCCCGCTGGGTACAGGTCCTCCCACAGCTGCCGGCCGGGCGCCTGCGGCAGCAGCGACCGCGCCCGCGCCCAGCTGAACCCCAGCGCGCCATGCACGCGGCCCGCGCCCGACAGACACGTCAGGCTCACGTTGGCTCCCTCAGAGAGTGACATGGTTTAATGTAAATGTAGAATTAAAACTTACTTTTGTTGTGCTCTAAATGATAAAATATTATTATAAAAATGTATTGTCTATACTGTTGTGATTTTTAAGTTTTTTATCGATAACTACATTGATTTTGAAGCTTACATACCTTATTGACGGTAAGTGTTGAAGGCACCAGTCGTATGTCAGGAGGCCGCAGAATGGTGATCCTCAAAGCACTACACCGTCTCCTTCCAGCATCATCAGCAGAACACGACCATTTCCCACTATCAAGTTCTTTGGCTTCCGATATACCTAACACCGACATACGTCTTCCTAGCGCGTCTTCAGCTACAGTTCGAGTCCAGATTTCTCTAGAATATGAAAATAAACATTAAATAGAACAAGAGCTAAAAAAAATTACATTATTAATTTAAGAGTAACCCCACCTTGTGGTCCCATTAAAATTTACTTTGACACCATCTTTGTACCAAGTAAATGTGATATCGGGAGATCCATAAGCCATACAGCTCAATATAAACTCAGAGCCCTCCCACACTTCCTGACGCTGGTTAACAATCAGAGCCTGTAATAAAATCGCAAAATTTGACCCAGACGTTCCCAGGAAATGTCAGAAAATAAAGTCACGTTTTAGAACACAATCAAGTTTTTATTAACCATGTTACATACAACAAGATTTTTAAAAAATTTCTTATTACAATCTGTTGATTGGAAAAGTTTAAAAAGACAGAATTACTCATAGAGATTTTGTTCTAAATTGCTTTTGTGTATATTATTATGTAAATACCAGTATATTCTGTTGCCTCACATTCCATTCACGAATAATAAAGAACGGCATTAAATATTTCTAACTTTCGTTCACAATTATAAACAAAAATATGATTATTAAAACAATTAAACACAACTACATTACATACCTAGTTCTAAAGTAAGAAAATCTTGTACTAGTAGTATAGGTAATGGACACATCACATCACATCACATCACATCACATCACATCCAGACCGGACCGGACCGGACCGGACCGGACCGGACCGGACCGGACCAGACCAGACCAGACGCTTTTTTTACGCATAATGGCATGAAAGCTGTCTGTACGGGCCTCTATAAATATGGAGGATGCACTACAGTAGCGGGGCAGCTTCAACAACATCCTGAAGATGTTATTATATTGAACGCGGAGGGCGTTGTAGACTCGTTGCGAATAGCTAACCCACAGACCGCTCAATTAAAAAGATTGACAAAATGCTTTGAAAAGCATAATTTTAACATTAGAAGAGCTTCGAGCAAATCTGCGAATCAGCATATTACCTTACCGCCAACGCTATGCGCTCTCTGTTAACATCACAGTCATCCTTCATATCCTCTGTCACAATATGACCAAGACATTTAAACTTATTGACTACCTTAATATCACAATTACTTAGTTTGACGGGCGGTAAAACCTCTGGTCTATAATTACCCGACTTAAACACTAGCATAACACTCTTTTCTTCAAATATCTTAGCAATTATGTTAGCCAGTGATATTGGTCTATAGTTTGATTGGTCTGAGACATCTCCCCTGTTGGCACTACTATTGTCCTCATTAGAGGCTTTGGAAGGTAAGAGTGACACAGGCACATTGAGAACAACATAGACAAAACTGCAGGAAGTTTAACACCAGCATGCCAAGGTGCTCGATACTGAGACCGTCATGACCAGGAGATTTTCCTCTCTTCATGTTATTAATAACATTCAAAACATCTCGAGTGTTAATTGATGTACTAAGTTTTGTCATGACGCTCTCAAAAGCGGTAGCCTGCCTTGGTAATGGAGCAGTTGATTGTATAGTAAAAGCCTCTTTGAAGTTGTTCGCAATGATCCTGTGATCACTCACACCCCCCACACTCACAGGAAGGCTCGGTTTTAAATTTAACTTATTAGTGTTTCTCACCCCGTGAAGTGGAGTCACCCCGTGCATAATTATTGGCTAGAAGGTCCATTTTAATTTGTTCCTGTTTATTTTGACAGTTTTGTAGGTGTGACTTGAAACTTTTTCTACTATAACACCACTTATTGTTACCATTTCCAGAAATTGATTATAGTATAGTTTAATTTTTGAGAGAAATTCATAATAAAATGGTCATTTGATTATTAATTTGGTTTAACTTTAATTTGGAGATGAGCTTAGTCAAAAGAAACGAAACTCAATTAACAAGATATATTGCAAACAAAGCGACTAGTGTATATTACGATGCAGGTGCCTCATGTGCAATGAATGTTTGTTAATACTTTACAACTTTCTGTTCCGCCTGAAAGTTTCTACAAGAGATGGATTCTACTGAGGAGAAATTTGTTTTGTTTTTGAACATTTCTTTTATTTTTATTTTTAGTTATTATCCTTTTGTATGAGATATTTATTGGGTATATAATTAAAGTCTTAATTATTAATTTTGTTAGACTTACTAATATATTGCCTGGTTTCATTAATATTGTATTACTTACATGTAAGCTAAGTGCAGGCTGTATATCAAAGTGCATCGTGTCGGGCAGCAGGCGCAGGCTGTCAGTGCGCGTGCGCGTGGCTGAGAAGCGCGCGAGCGCAGTGCGCAGTGCGCCTGCATCACGTCGCTCCGCCCACACTCGCAGACATACCGTGCGTGCGCCGGTTGATACAGGGTTGCTGCTATAACATATACTTATGTTATAAATAGTGTCAGTCGCGCGCGCGCTGCGTTGCGAGCCGCTTGTGTTACGTGTGAGTGCAGTGAAACCGTTACGACGGCGGCATTGCAAATTTTTCGAAAATGACGTTAAAGTGTAATAGTTGTAATATAGTTATTAACGAGTTATTAGCATACGTGCAAAACAAGCTGTCTGTAGCAGATGAGGACAGCATTATTAGAATATGTGCTTCAACGTTCTCAACGGAACAGATTGAGGAAGCAAAAAACTTGCTCGTAAATTCCCTACCTGCAGATCAGCGCAAAACTTCGAGGAAGGGAAAAGGCAAAGAAAACCGCACTTTGAACGATATAATCGGCCTTTTTAAGGTCACTGACCCTGATGTTTTGCCAATTTTCGTGGCGAGAGATTTAGATAAATTACCTCCGATTACCTTTGATCACCTCGACGTATCAAAACTATTGAAGGACCTGGCTGTTGTGCAGGCTGACATTAAAAACATCCAGGCTTCATACGTAACCGTCGAGCAGCTGGAAGAGGTTAAAAGCGAGTTCCAAAATTTTAAGCATATGTCACCGCCCTTCTCGGCGGTAAAGGTGAACATGCGAAGAGGGGCATATCGGGACAGTGGGCCCATTGGATTGTCGCAACTCGATGATACGATTATCACGAATCACAGTCAACATCATAACGTTGAACCGTTGAAACCTCCGAAAGATTATAATTTAAACTACAGAAAAATAAACTTTATGGAGGGTAGTTATACATCTCTGAGAACGGTCGGCAACGGTGTCTCATGTGGTGAAGGAGCGTGCGTCGCGAAACAGGTTAACGGCGCGGTTGCGGGTGCGGACCGGCCGAGTATTGCGTCATCGCCGATGCCCGCGCTGACTGAGCCGCGAGCCAGCCCGCATGCCAGCTCGGGGGCAGCTTCGAATCAGGCAGCGGGTGCAACTGCACAGTCATCCGCCGAGGTGGCGATCGCGGAGGGGGAATGGAGAATGGTGCGACGAGGACAGAAACCGAAGAGATGCCGTTATATGGGAGCCGCCGGTGTCTCCAATGAAGAGAGTAATTTTAAAGCGGCAGACCGAAAAGTACCCATGTTTATAACGATGGTTCATAGGGACACGACGGAAAACGATATTATGGAATATGTTTACAATAAAACGCAAGAAAAGATAACACTTGAAAAGATTTTCTTTAGTAGACAAAACAAGGACTACAACGCTTACAAATTTTTTGTATCAGAGCGAAAAATAGAAATATTTTTAAATAAAACGCTCTGGCCCCAGGGTGTGATCTTCAGACGATTCGTCAACTTTAAGCGGAACCGTAGTTCTAGCACGAACGGTGTAGTGAATACCGTGAACGGCACTACCCATATTGTTAATGGATAAAGGTCTCCCATATCGTTTTGTCAGCTTCAATTGCAAAAGTATTAAACGATCAGCTGACTATGTGAGGCAGTTGTGTCAGTCATCGGATGTTATTGCGCTTCAAGAAACGTGGTTATTCCCACATGATATTCAGTATCTTGGCGAGATTGATGACCGTTTCGGCAGCGCGGGCACCTCTGCGATAGAAACGGCGTCGGGCATGGTCTGCGGCCGACCATATGGAGGTGTAGCGTTATTGTGGAATAAAAGTGTGTTTCAAAACGTGTCAGTAATAAACTGTGATAATCCTCGTATATGTGCGATAAAAATAGTGCTGGGTGATAGGTCTATATTATTGTTTAGTGTGTATATGCCGACGGATACAATGTTAAACCTAACGGAGTTTACGGACTGCCTCAGCTCGGTGAGTGCTATTATTGACAATATGAACATAGAATGTGTCTATATCCTCGGTGACTTTAATGCACATCCTAGCGAACGCTTTTATGCAGAGTTGACATGTTTCTGTGACGAACAAAACTGGTCATGTATAGATGTACAGTTTTTAGGGGTAAACGCTGGCACATATACATTTGTTAGTGAAGCCCACGGGTCGAGAAGGTGGCTAGATCACTGTATAACCACGGAATCTGCGGTATCGTCAATATCAAATGTTTATGTACAGTACGATGTGTTGTGGTCTGACCATTACCCTTTAATAATTGAATGCAATTTGGATATTGTTAAACCGAAGTATACTTGTACAGGTAATGTTGTTAGCGGGATTCTATGGGGAAATAGAAAATCGGAGGAGATATCTTTATTTACCAAATTATGTCATGAAAAATTAAGAACAATCAATTTCCCTAAAGAATTTCGTTCCTGTGGTGATTTTGCTTGCGAGTCTACCGATCACAAATTACTTATCGATAAACTATATAGCGAAATTATAGACATTTTGACGGTGGCTGCAACGGAATCCAACACTGTAAGATTACGTGATAGGAAGTGGCCAGTGGTTGGGTGGAACAAATACGTGCGCGATGCTCACGGGGAGGCCAGATCTAAATTTTTAATGTGGGTGTGGTGGGGTAAGCCAGAACGCGGTAAAGTGTATGAGGACATGCGGCGTAGTCGCAACTTATTTAAATCATGTTTACGCTGGTGTCAAAACCGCAGCGAGCAAATTAGAATGGACATCGCGGCTACGCAGCATTCAAACAATGACTTTAAGAACTTTTGGAAATCTACTAATAAATTAAATGGTAGACCTGGCTTACCAGTGAGCGTTGACGGTTTTAACGATCAGAGTCGCATAGCGGACATGTTCAGGGATCATTTTGCGGTGACTTCGCCATTGGGACCATCACAGTTTGGAATAGATGAATGTAGGGGTGGTCGGGAGATTAGAATCCGATTTACAGCAAGGGATGTCAATAATGCTATAGCCTCTATGTCCCGCGGCAAGTCTCCCGGCCACGACGGTCTGAGTATTGAACACCTGAAGTATGCGGGTCCTCATTTGCCCGGAGTGCTTGCAATGTTTTATAACTTGTGTATGTCACACTCGTATTTGCCTTCAGCGCTGATGAAAACTGTGGTGGTGCCAATTGTGAAGAATAAAACTGGGGATGTGTCTGATAGGTTCAATTACAGGCCTATTTCACTGGCCACGATTGTTGCGAAGGTTCTTGACAGTTTGCTTGGCATCCATCTTGATAAACATATAACTTTACATGATAATCAGTTTGGTTTCAGGCCGGGTTTGTCAACTGAGTCGGCCATATTATGTCTAAAGCAAACTGTTAAGTACTATTCGGTTAGAAGTACACCTGTATATGCCTGTTTCCTCGACCTTAGTAAGGCGTTTGACCTGGTTAGTTACGATATCCTATGGCAGAAATTGAAAAATACTGGACTGCCTGAAGAAGTAACCAGCATCTTTAAATACTGGTACCGTAATCAGGTCAATGTTGTGCGATGGTCCGAAACCTATTCGCAGCCATATAGGTTGGAGTGCGGAGTTAGACAGGGAGGCTTAACCTCCCCTAAGCTCTTCAACCTGTATGTCAATGCCCTCGTAGAGGCCCTCAGTGGCACACATGTCGGTTGTCACATTGACGGAGTATGTCTTAGCAATATTAGTTACGCTGATGACATGGTGTTGCTGAGTGCTTCTGTCTGTGGCTTAGCGAAACTGTTGAGCATATGTGAAAACTATGCTCACAGTCACGGCTTAGTGTACAATGTTAAAAAAAGCGAATGTATGGTCTTTCAGGCCAAGGGAAAAGCATTACCATCAACTGTACCACCCATTAAATTATATGGTACTCCATTAAAAAGGGTGTCGCATTTTAAATATCTAGGTCATGTGGTAACCTTTGACCTGAAAGACGATGCTGATATCGAGAGAGAGCGCAGGGCATTGTCCATTAGGGCCAACATGATCGCTCGCAGGTTTGCTCGTTGTTCCACCCCGGTTAAAGTAACGCTCTTTAGAGCTTACTGTACTTCATTTTACACAAGCAGCCTGTGGATTGATTTCACGCAGAAACAATACAATGCCCTGCGTATACAATACAATAATGCTTTCAGGATGTTAATGGGACTGCCTCGATGCTGCAGTGCGTCGGGTATGTTCGCCGATGCACATGTTGATTGTTTTTACTCAATTATGCGCAAGCGGTGCACATCTCTGGTGCGCAGGGTTAGAGATAGTCCCAGTGGCGTCCTGAGGGCATTTGCTGACAGGCTGGATTGTCAGTACCTGAACCACTGCCGTATGGTGCACGTACTGACAAATCAGGGCTGTCTTAGATATAAGGCTTAGATTAAGGTAGTTATTAAGTTTACTAACATTAGAGTAGTGATTTCTTATATATTGTATTACTAACAAAATATGATCTTTGAGGTCGAAATAAATGAGTTTTATTTATTTATTTATATATAAATATTTTTGCCTATTATTTAGATATCTTTATTTAAAATGAAGAAGTATAGATTTTTGGTATTTTTTGGTTGATTAGTTTCGAATCCACTCTTGGCTCGGAGCTTGCAACGTTCACTGTCCACATCGCATTTAATGTGAGTGTGTGAGTGTGTGATGTACTAGTACTATTGCTACTAAGATTGTTGTTAATACTTACCTTATGTTTAAGATTTCTATTTCATCATGTAAAGTTATATTGCTGGCCCTTAAATGATTTGTGATCTGAAAATCAATTTATATAAATATATAACGTCATGTAAAATGACAGTATCTTTAAATTGTTTTTTATTTCTCACCTGTTCTATAATGTCTTGTGGAATGTTAATATTTCCTTGGTCCATTATCTGCAGTCTTGTTTCAAAACGGGCGGAGGCTGTATGAAAGGAACGAATAATCCTTTTATACGAAACATATGTAAATATACAATAGTTTAGTCCGAGTTAGCTTATGTTGATAAATGTTAATTTTAATATAGATATTTCATATATACGTATACTTACAAGCATCGGTGTCCTTGGGATTGCAATCACAAGCTGCTGTCTTGCATCCTTCGGCACATTCTTCTATACTACACTCTAAAAGATAATATGATTATGAAAATATATGATACGGTTTATTAAATAACATATAACAAACATTTTTGACAAAAAACGTTGAGGACACGATAAAAATGAGTTGATTTAATGCATAAAATAGGTCAGAGTCGTAGTAAACTAAAATAAAGTGTTCCATGTTGCACAAAAAGAAAAAAAAATATCTTATGTCATTAATAGAAACATTAATAGTTGACAAAAATAACTACTAATGACGAGAGGATATGAAATAGACAGAAATGATGATAACCCTTCTTACAGCTTCATTTAAGTGAAGTAAATACTGCTCTGGTCCGGAGCTTGATCGAGTGTTAGATGCTAATGTTTTTTCTTGTATACACATAATATATCTAAGGAGTATGCAGGGTCATTCAAGCTGCTTAAAATGTATATAGCCACCTAGCAAAGCTATATGGATATAATAGAGTGAATACAACCTTTTTTTTTTAATGATAAACGATAATTTAGTACATAAATAAAAATAATCGACAAACAGAATACTAAGTAATAACACTCAAACAAAATAATAAATAATGCATACATATTGTTTTCTGAATAATAGAATACAGAATGCTTTCCTTCCTTTGACATTGAGGAAAAACAAACATGTTTATTTTATTAAAAAGTAGCTATTATTATTATTTCTACGTTCGTATTACTTAAACCAATTTTAATTCGAATATTGAATTATAATACATACATCAATCCGACAACACTTTAGTCTCTCATAGATATTGAATTCAATTCCATGAAAGTTATCAAAGAAATGGATTAAATTCAAATTTCCAATCATTTTAATATAATTAATGACTCTCGAGTGCTTCTTAAAGTTACTTCATATTCAATAGAACTTGTCCACTGAATAATGATTACAAATCCGAATATCAACATAATACACATTTCGTTAATTCTATTTAATAAACTATTAATTTTCAATTTAGTAAACTTCCAACAAATTTTAATGAAAAACTCTTTTCATGATAGAAAAGTAAAAATAATTTTATTTAAATGCGAAAAATAAAGAACTTCAACAGGCATCAATGAACTGAAAATACACAGAAAACGAGTAAATTTATCCATATTTAATTAAAACTACTTCATTTTTAACTTTTTTCATGCAGTATTTATATTTATATGTATATATTTAAACTTTAAAATTTATTTTATAAGCAATATTACGTATTTTTACATGTTGCTACAATATTACATCATGTTTCTCAATTCTAATGTCAAAAAAATTCACCACCCAAGGGCACCTACTTTCTCTTCAATTATTTTTTTTTTATATTTAAAAGTTTTAAACTTTTTGTCGGAACCACAATAAAATAACTTACTTGAGAGACATAAAAGTAAGGTCGTTTAAATATTACTTTAAGAAATGGTGGTAACGCAATTATTTCCCTATAATTTAAAAAAAAAAGAATAAAATAAATTAATAAGATATTATACGAACAATAATTAACGACGAAAGTAGGTTTTTCATACTTTTAGTTGTAGTATTATGAGACAAAAAAAAAATAATGCTGCTGTTCAAATAATGTCAAAAATATTGCATTCTTCGTCCAATCTGTTAATGGTTATTTATCTGATACATAGTCTATTACATTTGTCAATATGAGACTTGTGCAGTATTTGAAATGTTAATCTCAATTCGGCTCCAAATATGCCCTGGAATGTTCACGTTTGAATAATGTGGTTGTTGAGTTGAAGTCAATTGGGAATAAATGTTTAATTTTATATGTTAATATGTTTAATGTATTATTTATTTTGTTGTGTCTTATCACATACTAAGTCATACCTACACGTATACTGGTTGCAATGTATACTTTTTTCTAATAAACGTTAATAAAGACGTATGTATTTTTATTTACATGTTTACTTTTTCAAACTATAATAAAATTTGTCTAGCAAATAATATTAAAATTAAAAAGTTATGGTAAATTAAATATATAATAATTACCGGGTGCCTCAATCGGAGTCTCGCACAGATCTCCTGTGAAGCGTGGCGCGCAGATACAGCTTACAGCAGCTGGACCTAATTGACTGAAATAAAATTTATGTTATAAATAATATACGATTTTTTTTCAAAAAAATTTGTTCTTGACTCGAGGCTCTGAGTCCAGACTTCTCCAAATTATTCTTGCGTATTATAGTTGTGACTTTAAAGAAGTAAAATGAAATGTAATGTTGGCAATAAATTGCGCATATCATTACAGAAATTACTTTAAAGAATTCAAAGATTTTTCGGAGCTAATTTATCTATTGCGAGATAACTTTTGATTGTGGGTTCCTTATAGAGGCTAATTTTGAATACGACAGATTTTATAAAATCCCAAAACTTAATAGGGAATCGGTACAGAATTTTGTCATATTTCAAATAAGAAACATGACTGTTATGTATAATTTTCCGTCCGTGCTCACATAAATGTTATTGAAATTTGCCAACTAATCGATCGATCTCACTTGGGGAAAGTTTAAATACGAAAGAAAATAAACACCATATTTTATACTATTTGTTCTTTCAGTATTCCTTCACAACGTAAATTATAACCAAAAAACACCATGAATAATGTGAATTTAAGTTGTAAAGAGCGAAAGTTTTTCAACAAATACCGAGAGAAATTCTAACGCGGACTAACTCGTTATCGTGAGGAAATTGCGAAGACTTAGGATATGACCTCTTTTCAAATGGATTGTAAAACTATAATGATTGTAAAAACAAAACAATAGAAATTCTAATAAAGTTGAATATGAAAAGCAATGGAATTTAAAAATTCTCCAAGTCGATGTTATATATTTTTTGTAAACAATAACAAATTAATCATTAACAAAATTAAACAGAAAACACATTAAAAATAAATAACTATCATTGTGACCTTCTTTGATCTCCAGGATGTAGCTGTCCTTACCTTAGCAAAGAAACCATCACAAACACACCGACTTATTTGTTAATTAAAAGTAACATTAATAAACAACTAAATATTATAAACAATATCTAACTAATTCTCTTATCACATCAAAACCTCATATGTGAAAATATATTTTTTATTTATTTGTCGTTTGAAATAATATTTTTTTTTCATTTATTTAGCGTTGATTAAAATTAAAATATATAAATATTTCAAGTCTTTTAGCTTTCAAATGCTTTATTAAATTTATAAATAATGGACTTTAAAATCTACTTCCACCAAACATATACCATGTCCACTTTGAAACACCTATTAATTAAGGTTGACATGAGTCATACTTACCCGCAGGTGCCTCCATTTTTGCACATGTTAGGTGTCTTCGGACATAAAGGTCCAACTCCACAATCAGAACCCGAGTATCCCTCGAAACAGTCGCAGTAAAATTGCCTGTGACATAAAAATATTGGCGTGTAAGCAATTCAGTACATGTGGAAGACTATAAACTACTAATACCCTTGTTTGTCGATAAGTTTTAATTGAGTACGAAAATCATATGTTTTTAGACTAGTTACTTGATATAATTATTAAAATGTGTTCGTTATTTAACGAACATCATAATATAAAATTTCATTTCTACCACAAGACTTAATTCTGGATCTAATTCTAAGTGAAAATTTGTCGTACTTCTAATTACGTATATCCTTCAAAGCGCCGTAGTTAATTAGGTTAAACTTTTCCTTTATGAATGATCCTACGCTTCTTAAACTGCCTTGAAATACCATAAACTTCAACCATAATCATCGTGCAAGATATAGAGGAATTGCTACAAGTTCAAAGACAGCAAAAATATTTAAAATCCCAGAAAACACTAATTAAGAATTATAGTTACATTTGAAACAGAATACTTTTTCATTGAATATATTTAATAAAATTAAGGTGTGTTTTGAATTCGTCGCTATCGTAATTTAATCACTCAGTGTTAATCTCTGATTATACTAATTGTATCCGTTTAATTGTTTTGTAACCGAAGCCAAAATCATAAATTGGATTTCAATTGAGACAGAAAAATAATGAATATTTTATGAAGTCATCTGTATTTAAACGAAATTGTTCATCAATAATTCTTTTCACTATAACACATACATTTGTGCTCAAAAATGTATTGGATGTTACGTTTTTACTTTTTTTGGCAATATTTTTATTTGATTTTAGATTAGCTAAATTACTCACTTATAGTCATGTTTAGCATAACAATGTCCAAGAAGACGGCATTCGACGGTGCTGCAGGACTTTGAAACGGGTTCATCAGTAGGTCCCCTCACCATATACGTCATATTGAATCCAAAAACCGAGAGTAGCCCTAGAGCTCTAAGCTGTGTTCCCTCCAGTCTGTTCAAGGTCAGCTCCACCACGAGGACCGGGCTTTGTACCTGTGCATGAATAACATAGGACCATTTTAAGTTATACACATAAAAAAAATAACTATTTATTAAATAATATTTGTTTTGCATTATACCGATTGAACATATTAATTGACACAATTGAACCTATAAATAGTTATTATTTTGAGATATTTATATATATATATATATATATGTGTATACTTCAGTTGTTTGAATGTGTGCTGTAATACATTTACTGAGCTCAAAGACAAAGTGTAGTTAATTACAAACTACCCGCAAATTGTTTTCTAGTTTCAGGATTTGTTATAAGTTATTAAACACGTGTGAATTATGTCTTATAAAATTATTTAATGTCTCCAACTTATATTTGGAATAAACAAAATAATTTTAATGTACACCCGACAAGCTCTTAATGATCTAAGACTGAGCTCTTGATTAGTTACCAAGTGGGGATCTGCTTACATTATTGCTTACAAATTAATGCTCTGGAACTATTAAGATTAAATAAAAGCTAAACAAATTAACAATTTTAAAACACGTGTCCCATTAAATTCTTTTTAGCGAATGTGCTTAGAAAAACACTTTTATTATACATCAACAATATTATAAGATGTTTTATTTAATATGTTATTATACTTTTATAAAAAAAAACTTCACTAATGATACCATGAAATTGATAAGGAATACAAAAATTGTAGTGGACTTAAAAGTGAGATAACTAAAACTTAAAAGAGAAAGGTTCTCCTTTTAAATTGAAAAACCATTAGCATTGAGTTATGTGTCGTGTGTATTTTAAGAATAACGAACCAGCAGCCATTTTAAAACCACATTGCACATTGTCATTTTGTAATTCCGCCAAATGCACGAAATGATCCAAACTTGAACAGAACATATTTTTCTTTTAAGAGATTGTGAGTCGGTTAGTCATATAGTTATATTTGCATGACCTACATGATATGAGTTATTGCAATTAAAGTTTATTCAGATATTATCCAGTATTGTCTTGTTTCCTTTGTCATTTGATTCGTATTTCACAATATATTTTAAAACAATTGTAGAAAATTACAAAACGCCAGAGCATTCAATAAAACCTAAGTGTTGTGTAAATATATATACATTTATCACAGCTAATTCAAGCTGAGAGATGTGAGCCGAAAAGATGACAAATTGAATCCATTCGCTCTAAATGTCATTCATTTGTTCAGTACGAATTTATTGAACAAAGTTTTAGTTTATTTGATACAATTTGTTCTTCTCTTTACTGAATTTTACCAGTTGGTAGAACATTCAATGAAAATCGAACTTAAAAGATTTACATAAAAAAAAATTTAAACTGGTATATAGAGCAACGATTCCTTAAAGCTTAAGAAATTGATAAAGTTGAAGTCAAACGCAAAAGCTTAGGATTCGTAGTTTATAAACGCGGCTTAAGAAGATGTAGGCAGCATCTCTATCTCCGACAGAATAAACTTTAGTAAACACTTACTGCAACATGTTGGACTCTTTATCTAATCTTGAAGAATTTGAAGTTGTATTATGTACGATCGACGTTTGTTTGATGATCACTCTTATGTTATAGTCATTGTTGTTTTAAATATCTTAAATATTCTATATTCTAAAATATTTACGAAAACCAAGAGTAAGTATAACATTTACCACTTTTTAATCACAAATTTCAATTTGAATTTTAAATACGCCTATAATATATTATAAAATCAACTAATCCACAATATGTTTTGCAATTTATAATAATTTTTATTTAATTAAATACATTATTGGCTGACTGTACAAAACAAAAGTCTTAATACAAATATATAGCAGAAACGAAACCCATAAGTTTTTGTTGTGAGGATTCCTTTAAGCAATAAAAGGAATTAATGAAGGCCGAAAAGGCTAATGTTTTATGTAAAATGTATATGTACACACTACATACATACTATATGCACCCACACCTACAACTTAGTTACTTGAAGTGATTTATAACATAGAATTGCTACGAGCTATTGAACGATATTTACAAGAATATAATATAAATGTATTAATTTAAATGAAGTAGTATTTTCTTAGATTTTCACGAGTACACATTTGAAATAAAACTATTTTTACGGATTAAAACTCGCGTATAATTTCTGTATTATGTCTGTGACAGACACTTACATCTCGTCCACCCATGAACACGATTACTGCAAAGTATTCGAAACATCGGGTTAAAATAAAAAATGTAACCAAATTATAAGCGAGTTTTAATCCGTAAAAATAGTTTTATTTTAAATGAAGTAGCAATATTGTTCAGGTTAATAAAGTAACTTGTACATATGTACAAGGCCAGAATTAAATTAAAGTAAGCTTACTATTATGCAATAAGCTAAAAGTCACAAGTAAGAAGGGACCAGCGATATCAATTCTATCAAATCACAGTTAATGGACAAAGGACTTGAGATTAAATCGAACCAAACCCGTAAAAACCTTTTCCTATTTTTATAGAAACGCTAAAGATTTTACGCTCTTTTATACCTACTTTAACTGTCAACTCCCAGAAAGCTTTTATAAAATATGATAAAGTTTTTATAATATTTTTTTTACTGTTTTTAGAGTTCCGTATCTGAAAAAGAATAAAATCAAAACTTTTTGAGCGTGAAAGATATACAAATATCTAGATATCCATCTATCTATACAAAAATTCTCGTTTATAATTTTAGTAAAATAGATTTTGGAAGGTGAATTTCAGAAAATACTCGAATTTAGTACAAGTTGTAACTTTCAAATTTGTAAAGTAGACGTAGAGAGGTGGGAGAGTCTGACTAGCACTTGTACGGCTTTTTGCTTATAAAGGTATTATAAAGAAATTGATAATTCTGATACTTCTATCAACATTTTGAATTTTGTTATCATTTGAAATTATCCAGCCAATATAACTCAACTCAATGACAAGTGGGGTCTATCAATCAAGAGTTAGTTTCCCATTTCAAAACAAATTACTCTTTGACTAGCTATAATCAACAATAAATAGTTTTATCTAAGAATTTTTTTTTGTGATTTTAAATTTATAAATAATAAATAAATAAATATATATTCATTGACACCTTTAGCATTCGAATCTGTGATCTCTTGGAAAAGCTTTGATAATTTAACTATTTTCAATTTGTAGATATTGTATGTTTCGATATCTTTCGGTCTCAATTTATTTAGAAATAATATTAGTTTTATATTTGCAAAATATAATAATTACATTATCTTATGTACTAATTCAAACTCAACATACTTCTGCGCATGTCACGATGTCAGCTACCTGCATTAAAGCTAATGGTACAATTTCGAAGGAAGGAAGGCTCCTTGAAGACCATTATAGAAGCTATAAAGCCGCAAAATGTAATTGAGCTAAAATAATCTGTAATTATAAGTTTTAGTATTAAATAGACTAACGGTGTAATCTTTATATTCAAGTGAAACAATAAAAATGTTACTGAATCAATAAAATCCAGAACAAAGATATGTAAGTTCGTCCCTAATTTCGTTAAACATAAAGGGATCGTCTTTTTTAAACTAACCTGAGGCTGAATGAAGGTGGCCCAAGTCGATGAAAAAGAAATAATATTCATCTCTCGGTGCTTGGTCCTTTCTAAATAAATAAATAACCAACGAAATATTACGTTTAATATATCAGTTATCGATGTTAGTAAAATAATAAACTAAAATAATTATTATCAGTCCCAGAGTCTGTTATTATGAAATTTGATTTATCTTAAAATTTATTTTGAAAGTATAGTAATGTGGAATGATATGTAGTCTTACAATATATTTTAAATTGTCAATTATTAAGTCAATTATTGTTTTCTTTTAGATTAGATTATTTAAAAATCTACTTAAAAACCTCAGCATGACTAAATATGAACATTCAGTTAAAAGTGTAACTTGATAGTTAAACTTTTAAAAATATTATGTTTCATTAAAAAAACAATCTAAGAGACAAATACATTTTTGCACTTTTCTATGCAAAAATGAAAATTTGTTTTTAAGGATTACTTTTGAAACTTTGTATACTATGTTATCATTAATTTAAGCAAAATATTTGTTTGTTATCTATTCAAAATTGCAATTAAAATATTCATATTTTAATACTTCTCGTTTATTAATTATACGTAAAATATCGAGTGGTTATAAATAGTTCATGCCTTCATAATTCTTCTAGTCGAGTAAGTACCTCTAATCCAGGGCACATTATTATGCTCTGTTTCATCAGCTCTTCATTCCCAATAAACTTTTAGCCTAGAAGAGAACTGTAGGATGGTGGTGCTATTTTTTATTAACTTAAACATTAACTTGTTTTACTTAGAGTAGTAAAGCTCCTCAAAATAAAAAAATAAGTTTCAAAGTTATATTCCCTAAAACTTTTTTTATTACTGTAATTAAGTTTTAAATAACATATATTTAGTGATTTTAGTAAGAAATGTTGAAAACGAATTTTCTTTATTTATTATAATAATAATTTCAAAAGTTAATATTAATAACAAATTTATTAATATAAATAATCCTATCAAGATCGTTCACCTTAAAGTGATAGACAACTTGTGGTGTTAAATTAACATAATGTCTTTAAAATTGAATTATCAAATTCAATCTCATTGTGATAGATATATTTAACATTATATTACATTTATACAACGCGATTTTATAACTATCGACAATTTTTATCTTGTGTATCGTAGCAAATTTATTTTGTTAATGCATTCTAAACAAATTTATAATGTCAAGGATTATTATATTTTATATCGCAATATTGCAATATAAAACAAATAATCAATAGAATGGAACTTATTTGTCACTTGAAGTTTCCGTATTGTTCATAAATTGAAACCTTTAATAGAGAAATTTAGTTTTAATATTTATCAGAATTATATAATACAAAGAATGTATACATGTGTAAGTATCTTCAACCGTTAATCTGCGTTAGCAATTAAATTTTAGGCTAATAAATAGAGATGCTATTTGGTTGTTCATTTCATTTCTGTCGTCAATATTTCAACGGTATTGTACAATCAAACTGTCGTAGAGCACATCAGTACAGCGTTTATTTAGTTTCAAGAGTCTGTGACGTAAACGCTCCGAGCCTAGTATTGAAGGCTTTTTGAACAATGAAATGTTTTTTCGTTTGTTCTGTCAATCTGTAGTGCTGTCCCTCAAATATTATGAACTGTCGCATACTTAGTGTGCATATTGTTATCACAAATACAGTACGTATTAGAGTTTTCAATACTTGCATAAAGCTGTAATTGGCAGTTTAAAAAGAAGACAATGAGAGATTTCAACGAACAGACAGACATTAGACAATAGTTTTAGGCGATAAGATGTTTAGTTAACCTGCAGGTAAAGTGAAGTGATACGGGTCTATGAAAACGAAAGTACTTCATATGAAGCGAATTTTTGATAACTGTTTAATTAAATTAACATTTTATTGATATAGTAAAGCAAGTTACTGCTATTATAGTTTTAAAATCAATAACTTTAAATACACTTATGTTTTATATTATTACTAGTTTGTAAAAAAAACTACTAATAACTATAGTTAATAAAAAATAAATAGATAAGATATATTTTTTTATTTCTATCGTTACTCACAACATCGAGTCATTAAACAGAAGTGATACTGAATGAAACATATTTAAACTCTCTATAGCTTTAATAATTCCTCATAAGCCTAAATTCGTTGATGGCCTGTCTATTTTGTACATTTTCAGTTGAATGCAGCTAGTTGTAAAACAACTATAACTCTAGGCTATTTCGTAATCTTAAATCTCTAAAGAAAAGACACTGACGTCACTAACACCATTACCAGATTGACTCATCGCAAATGATAAAACACCTTTTTTTAAAACTCCTTTAAAAATACAAGAAAAGCAGGCAATTATAATGAATAATAATACGAACTCACAATGTTTTCAGGTTACAACTTCCTTGTACGAAGGCTCCAATAATTCTCTCGCTTTCAAACGACCGTTTCTTAAAACGAAACGTCGTGACCGAGTCAATACACTTTCAATTATTATTTTAATTATTATTAAAAGTTAGAATACTTTAGATAACAGTAATTAAATTCTATTTAAACATCAAACTTAACTTTCATTGTTATTTCCCATCACATTATTATTGTAAATTATAATCTAACAATTAAAAGCAGGTATAAAGTGAACTTCCCGTAATCATAAAAGTAACAGTTTAACAGTCGCTTAAAATGTAATTCGTTTTACTCGACTGATAACTTTATAAATAAAAAATTTAAAAAACAAACGAATCACCTGGCGTGATTTCAGCTTAAAGATATTTATTACATTTTCAGTATTACCCTCCGACAGATATAAAATAACAACATTTACGTAAAGACTGCGTTTGATTTGTGATGTCATAGAGAGAGCTGATGCTGAGTGCACACAGTTCACGCCGCAATTCCACAATGCTCCGAGCTCATGAATAAGGGCAACGGACCGGTTTGAAACTAGTAGAACAAATTTCGTTAAATGTAACGTGAATATAGTCGGATATACATAGCTTTCAATGAAGTTGTTTAAAAAAAATCAGATAAATTTAATAATTATGTCAATGAACAATTATTATTAATTATAAATATTGTAAAAGGATTTACAGTCAGGATGGTGTCGGACAGAGAGACAATTATTTCGTTTCAAGTATTTATTTACAATCGGGCAGCGTTTCCACTTATTGAATATTCCGCGACTGTTGAAAGAAAACTAACTCAACCTACCCTCTACATCGTCTTTTATAAGATTTTACAAGCACTTTAAATATTACAAACAGGATTTTATTAAATTGATTAAGTAATAAAATTAATTGCTTGCTTGCTTATTATTTTTATATTATTTTATGTTAAACCGGAAGGCTGATAGGCGGAAGGCGCAATTAAATTAATTAAACGAATGAGCAGGAATAAGCAAAAGAGATTAATAATTACTTATTTTATATAATAACAATAATTAAATATAAGTTTGTCTAAGTTACTATAGGTTTATATCTATGCTTAAGCACATATCGATGTGATACATGCAGATGAATAGATACATACAGTCCACATTGTAAGGTAATTATAATTTTTAGTTCAAAATAAAGAGTCTTGTGGAGCACACGTTTGTTTAAATAAAATAATCCCAGCAAAGAAAAAACAACCTTATCGTTATTAACATTTGGTCCAAATCGAGTCGGATAGTCTTACCTGACGGATGAGCGGCCGGCACACGACAACAGTCGCCTACCCGATTTTTGCAAAAAAAAAACGGTCACCGATCGGCCGTCTACAAGTTTTAAGTGATATTATAATTACGTGTCATCGAGCATCGAGTTAAATAGCTAGAAGACTGAACTTTTTATAATTAATTTGTGAAACTTTTGGCGAATAATTATGAGACATTGAGTGAGTGTATTAAAAATATGAACTGAGAAGTTAAAAACAAGTTAACGAGACATTTAAATTACCTGGTACCTTTCGACTATTGTTGGGATTATTAACGAGTGAGATATCAATTCATTATGCCTACGTTAGATGAGCTTACTACTTATCAATACGAGTTGTTCGACAATATAAAGAGTGCAAAGAAGAACTTCAAGAAATCACCTAAAGATAGACTTAAGCGACAATATATAGAAACGAGACTTGAAGTACTCGAGCAACAGTTTAAGGATTTTAAAAGTGGTCACCGAGCTGTTTTATCTAAAGCGTCGAAAGACAAAAGTGATGCATATTTTATTCAAAACAAATATGACGAGTATGAAGAATTTTATATACAATATAAAACCATTTTATTGGAAGCATTGGAGCCATATTTGTCATCGAAAAATGCATCGTCAGCGCCCGTCGCACAGACAGTGGGTAATGGCAATGGTTGCTTTGACGTTAAATTACCTCGGATAAATTTGCCGACCTTTAGCGGCCGATATGAAGAATGGCAAACGTTTTACGATATGTTTTCTTCATTAATACATAAGAATAGTAGTATTACGGCTGTGCAGAAATTACATTATCTAAAGGGCAATTTATCAGGAGACGCTCAGAGTTTATTACGTAATTTTTCGACAACTGAAGCAAACTGCGAGGAAGCTTGGAAACAATTAGTTCGGCGTTATAACAACAAGAGATATAACTGTAATGCTGTTTTGAAGACTTTATTTGCAATAAAGAAAATAAACTCTGAGTCGGCAGGGGCAGTGCGGCATTTATTGGACACAACATCGACCTGTTTAAAATCTTTACAGAATATGGGCATTAGTACGAGTTCATGGGATGCAATTGTAGTGTTTCTCGTTATTTCAAAATTAGATAACGAATCTATGAAACAGTGGGAGCTGCACTTGAATATGCTTGGAGATGAGCTGCCTACCTGGGACCAGTTACGAGAATATTTAGAGTGCAGATTTAGATCATTAGAGATGATTGACACTAACACTAACGCGCCCCGCACAATACAACCAAGTAAGTCAATTGTAAAAACTAAAGTATTTCATACGGCAATAGAGAATAAAAGTGTAAATGAAACAAATGTATTGGAATGTACGATGTGCCGCGACAATCACCATATTCCACATTGCAAGCAGTTTAGGCAGCTTACTCCCAGGGAACGTCAAGATTTCGTACAGACCAATAGATTGTGCTTTAATTGCTTAACACCAGCACATTCGGTAATCAAATGTCGCCAGCCATTCAGTTGTAAGAAATGCGGAAGAAGACACCACACCCTACTACATTTTGAACGAAAGCATGAAGAGAGTAGCCAAGACACCAGAGCAGCAAGGGAGGTTGCAACATCGACGTCACCAAGTGGACCCCCACCAGAGAGATCGAGAACATCACGAGGTGACACCCATATTACTGCGGCGTTTTTGAGAGGTACGCTTCAACCTAACAGCGTGCTGCTGGCGACGGCTAGACTAAAGGTATTTAATTCTACAGGTTGTAAACAGATTGTTAGAGCTTTAATCGATCAAGGGTCACAAGCTTCTTTTGTTACGGAAGCTACTGTACAATTCTTGGGTCTCACACGGAAACCAGTAAGTGGTTTTGTGTCAGGGTTAGGAAATGATCGAATGCGAATTAAGCATACGGTTTCCATGCGTGTTCAATCTTGTCATAATAGCCCTACGAGTTCAATTTATGTAAATGCTTATGTATTACATTCACTAACGTCTTTACTTGCAGCGACTAAACTGAGCATGCCTGAGTGGACAGAAATTGTTGACCTACCTTTAGCGGATCCGAGTTATACAATGCCAGGTAAAATAGATATCCTTCTAGGAGCCGAAGTATATAGCCAGATACTACTAGATGGAATGTTAAAACAGTCAGAAGGACTTCTAATGGCACAGAATACTATATTCGGCTGGATTCTGTCAGGAAGAGCGTCTAGAGGATGGGAGAATGAGACTAAAGCTAATATAACCAGCATGCATGTTAAAATAGGAGAAGACGACTTATTGAAAAGGTTTTGGGAGATGGAGGATGAGCCTAACATTATTCAAAAGCAGATGACGAAGGAAGAAAAGCAATGTGAGGATTTCTTCGATGCCACAACAGTAAGAGACGAGCATGGTAGACTCATCGTGAGATTACCATTTAAAACAGAGGACCCTAGGAGTCAATATGGGCACTCTAAGGAAATAGCAATCAAGAGATTAGAGATTTTAGAGAAAAAACTTCTGAGAGAGCCTAAACTTAGAGAAGAATACAACAAGGTTATGTATGAATATTTGAGTTTAAATCATATGACACTGATTACCGAGAGCGATTTGGAAAACCCAAAAGCGGTTTATCTTCCCCACCACGCGGTTGTAAGAGAAGACAAGGAGACTACAAAGGTGAGAGTAGTCTTCGATGCATCGAGCAAAGGGGATAATGGCATGTCACTAAATGACGACCTTCTTGTTGGGCCCAAGTTACAGCAAGATTTTAGACACATTTTAATGAGATGGAGAGCTCACAGAATATGTGTTGTTGCAGATATCATAAAAATGTATAGGATGGTTTGTGTAGCTGAAGAGGATACTAACTTCCAGAGAATCGTTTGGAGATTTAAGTCAGACGGGTCCGAGCCGATACAACATTTTAAGCTAATGAGACTGACTTTTGGGACAGCATGTGCGCCATATCTAGCAGTCAAGGCGCTACAGAGACTGGCCGAACTAGAAGAAGCGAGATATCCATTAGCAGCAAAAATAACAAAACGAGATTTTTATATGGATGACTTAATTACAGGGACTGATACTGAAGTTGAAGCACTAAGAATATTCAAAGAGATGAATGATCTAATGAGAGCAGGTGGATTTGCACTTCAAAAGTGGAATAGTAACTGTGAAAATATTTTAAGGGAATTTGGAAAAAGTGATGAACTAAGTGAGCAGGCAACGGATATTAAACTAAACAGATCAATCAAGGTTCTTGGAGTGAGTTGGAACAGAAAGAATGACAACTTCGAATACAATGTGATGCTAGCTGAGTCAAAAGGGCCATATACGAAGAGAAAGGTACTCTCTGATGTGGCGAGATTGTACGACCCGCTCGGATGGATTGCTCCAGTTGTAGTTGTCGCTAAAATGTTTATCCAAAAACTATGGAAATCCGGCCTTGAATGGGACGAGAACTTGACGAGCGAGTTAATAAGCGAGTGGCTGACGTACAGACACCAGCTACTGGATCTGAAGGAACTCAAGCTACCACGGTGGACAAATACCACACCAACTTCTGAGGTTGAGTTGCACGTGTTCACAGATGCGTCTAGATTGGCGTTTGCAGCAGCGGTGTACGTTAGAGTAGTTGACGAGTTAAGTAGAGTACACATACACTTAGTCACAGCAAAAACAAAAGTCGCTCCAACCGAAAAGGAAATATCAATTCCAAGACTTGAGTTATGCGCTGCAGCCTTAGGAGCTAAACTGATATTTGAAGTTGCAGAGGTCATGGAGGTACCTAAAGAAAAGTTACATGGTTGGACGGATTCAACCATTGTACTGGCCTGGCTCAAAGGAGGCTCAGGCCGTTGGACTACCTTTGTGAGCAACCGAGTGTCCACAATATTAAATATATTGGACTTTGAACAATGGAGCCACGTATCTACAGATGTAAACCCATCGGATTGCGCATCACGAGGCCTGCAAGCAAGGGAGCTGTTGGAGAACGAAATGTGGTGGACAGGTCCCCAGTGGTTAGCCAGACCCAACATAGAGAGGAACAACACAATGGTGGAGGACACAAATGAAGAAGAGAGACTCACAACATTAACTGTTGCGTCTAACGTACACGAGGAAGAATTAATTTGGTCGAGATTTTCGTCATTGTCACGGTTGTTAAAAGTCATTTCGTACTGTAGAAGAATGTTAAATTTAAAAGTACCTAGGGACGAGAGGGTAAAAATGCCAAAATACATAACATGGGAGGAAATGAAAGATACCTTATTTTTTTGTATTAACCAGGTGCAAGAGGAGGCCTTTACTGTAGAAATAGAACAGATAAAGAAACGAGGATCTGTACCCAAGAAGAGCAAGCTACGCACGCTTGGTCCTTTTTTAGATAAAAAGGGGACATTAAGAGTGAGTGGAAGAATTGAGCAATCTGATGCACCATATGACACAAGACATCCAATAATTTTGCCTGCTAAAAGTCACCTTAGTAAGCTAATAATTATGGATGCTCATCATAAAACCCTACATGGTGGTCCTCAGATGATGCTCACCTTTTTGAGAGCAAAATACTGGATCTTACAGGCAAAGAATCGTGCTAAGAAGGTCTTTAGAGAATGTGTCAAATGTTTGAGATATTCAACCAAAAAGGCTGCTCCAATGATGGGTCTTCTACCTGAAGTAAGACTTAAACCGAGTAAGCCATTTAAATCAGCAGGCGTAGATTACTGTGGCCCTATAAATATTAGGTTTTCACCAGGGAGAGGTGCCAAGTCTTATAAGGGCTACATATGCTTGTTCGTATGTATGGTGACCCGTGCTATACATCTTGAAGCAGTAACCGACTTGTCTGCAAATGCTTTTATCGCAGCGTTCAGACGATTTACAGCAAGGAGAGGTCACTGTAAAGATTTATATAGTGATAATGGCACAAATTTTGTTGGTGCTGATAGAGAAATTAGGAACATGTTTAATACCGCTAAATCATCACTACCTGATGAAATTGCATCTTTATTGACATTAGAGAAAACTACGTGGCATTTTATTCCTCCCCACGCTCCCAATTTTGGAGGATTATGGGAGGCCGGCGTTCGTGGTACAAAGGGACATTTACGCAAGGTAATAGGAAGCCACACACTTACCTACGAGGAGATGACGACAGTCCTGGCGCAAGTGGAGGCTTGTCTCAACTCACGACCTATGACGTTGTTAAGCGATGATCCTAACGACCCCCTCCCCTTGACACCAGGCCACTTTTTAGTAGGTGAACCCTTGATTAACTTAGCTGATGATAATCTTACAAATTGTAATGTTACTAGTCTAGATAGATGGCGCTTAACGCAAAAAATTGTTACTAACTTTTGGAACCGATGGTACAAAGAATATTTGGTGAACCTTAATCAGAGATATAAATGGAATTCAAATTTTACTTTAGAGCCAAAAATCAATGATATTGTAATTTTAAAGGAGGACAATATTCCACCCGCCAAATGGATTTTAGGCAAGGTTATACAAAAGCATACAGGACCTGATAATATAACGAGAGTTGTTACTGTTAAATGTAAATCGGGCGTATTCAAACGTCCAGTTAGCAAATTGTGTGTAATAACTAAATAGTTGATTACTTACCTAAATATATATTGTTTACTTATGTGCATGTTATGCCATGCGCCATATTCAATTTTTTTGTTCTTTGCACATATTAGAGTTAAGTGAAGTTTCTTTTATATAGCTTTTGAAGTTATATTTTATATAGATTAGCAATGTAATATTGTTGAAGAACTATGTTCTTGGTGGGCGGAATGTCTAAGTTACTATAGGTTTATATCTATGCTTAAGCACATATCGATGTGATACATGCAGATGAATAGATACATACAGTCCACATTGTAAGGTAATTATAATTTTTAGTTCAAAATAAAGAGTCTTGTGGAGCACACGTTTGTTTAAATAAAATAATCCCAGCAAAGAAAAAACAACCTTATCGTTATTAACAAAGTTATTACATTATATAATAATATTATATTACATAACAACAATTAGATATTAACTCCACAATTCATTTAATTCTAACTATGAAGTGAGTTTGTATACGCTGGACCCGAAGTTGATGACAATATATACTTTATACTTTCTAAATACACTAAGTACTATTATTTAATTTTCTTAAAAATATAGTCATACAAATATACTAAATTGTGTTAGCAAAAATAAATTTATAAAACAATTACATAGGAATAAATATAACGAAGTGTTTTATAAAAATGTCATACTAGTATTGTGGAAAGAGGTTAAAGGAAATTGGAAATCGTGAAGAGGTCCTGCTATCTGTATTAGAAAGCAGTACTTGTACACTTATTATGGATATTTATGGATATTGAACATTGTGTTTTTGTTTTGAAAAAACTCAAACCGACCAAATTATATTTTCAGTCTGTTCAATGTTTAACTTATTTTTATGTACGTGTAACTTTAACTACAGTATGTGTCTATATGTGATTATTCCATTATGTTATGGACTTTTTGCTATAATATGCTTTACCAGAAAAGAACCTATTATTGGTTTTAATATTCTTTTAAATAGAGTAATATTTCTAAGATATATTATAGTAGTATTTTTCTTAGACTACTACATAAGAACTTATGGTACTTGAATTATATCTATGTTGTTATTATATACAATGACTTAGATATAATTATGGATAAGTAAATAGGTAACGATTTGAGGCCAACACTACATAAGTAACACTAGATATATAACGTCACAGGATAGAGCATAAAGACCTACATCAACTATATCAATGCCTTCATCTGTTTTAGAATCTGTTTTAGAACATAAAAATCTAAAATGTATTTTTAAACTCACGTTATACTCAAAGGAACCCAATGGAAACCTATCCTATAATACTCAATAAAACTAGAAGATTGAAGCCTCTTTTAGAAGTTTACCAAAACTTCTTCAAAGTAAATTCGAAGGAGGCGAAATTGAATTCGGCTTTAGGATTCTCACATTTTGAAATCTATTCTACCATGTTGTCAAAATAAGTTTGCTAGAATTAATGGAAAACGTGGATTTAAATTATTGTACATGACGACATAATTATAATGTAGGTCGTATATTTGTATGACAAATGTTTTAAATGTGGTCATGAAATAAAGCGGTTTTAATAGCCACAAAGAATTTTTCCCGCAAATACTTTGGAAAAGACAGGAAAAGTCGATTATCTTGTTTTGTTAATTTAACTGAAAATGTAGGAAATTGAGAGGTTCTATGGTTTCAATGAAGATAATAAGAAAGAGCGAACTGTACCCTTATATAATAAATAACCGCTTCTGCTTGTATTCTTATTGCTATATATAAATAGAACTTCTTATGATTGAATGTTCTAATATTTTCTATGATCGCATTGTGCAATGAACGATAAATTTATTTTCGATTTTTGCAATTGTGAAATTATTAACTTAACTGCACTGTTAGTTAATACTGTTGACGAAAACTAAAAAACGGTTAAATGTTTGTTTGGACTTACTGTTCTATCATACTCATAACAGAAAATATAGGTATAACTTTAAGCTGGTTATAGAGTAAAGTTACACTCTCCTTTTTACGAAGTGGTAGAACTTAACTCAAATGTTTTGGAATTTAATAAGAAAGTCATCGGACGGTCTTAATATTTCCAAAATAAATAAATAATTGTACTTTTTAACAATAATATATAATAGTTAATAGTAAATTTAAAAAAATGTAAATTGACTTGGAGAAATTGAACTGCCTATCCAGTACAGCGAGGGATACGAGTCTCATAACTGTACAATATATCATATCATACATTTGAGGCTGGAGCTTGACAGCGAGCGAAATAAGCGCAATGAGCATAGTGAGTAGTGAGCGTAGTGTTTGTTGCAGAATTTTTATTTGATATTTAATAATTTAATGACTGGTTATATTGTCGTTTCAAGTGAGTGATAAATTTTCTATTAATATAATTTTATTATTAATTATTAATATAATCACCTTAATTGTAGCGAATATTTCAAAAAGTGTAAACTATATTAAATAATACTATTAATAAATATATTTCTATCTATTATATTCTGATTAATTAGTTCCAAGTCAACTGACTCTACTAGTATTAGTTGTTGTATTATTATATTATGAATAATTTTAAGTCAAAAGCTTACTAGTCCTACACAAAAATACTCAAACAAAAAATTGTGATAAAACTATGAACATACCATGCACAGTTTAAATGTCACCTACATTTCTTATAAGAGAACGTTGTCAATGAAAGAGAATTCGACAAATCCAGTTTCTGAAGATGTTTATTGAACGGCACCAAGAAATTGGATGGTTTCTCTGACAATACTGAGACTTTTCAGTCTTTAAAGTTTAAAATATTGCAAGAGCAAGCAACGACTTGGTATTACTGTATTTTTCATGAGTTTGATGCATTGAATTAATAAGTTTTTAAATTTATTTGTAGTCTATCTGTCTTGTCGTATTTTTTTTGAAGAACCAAAAAAATATTTAAGAAAATATTAAGTATTTACCATATTTGAATACTGAGTTTAAGTTTTTTTTATAAATATTTAAAGTCATTCTTTGATAACACGTATACTCGTTATCATGCTCAGAATGCGCTGTACCAAGATGTCGGTCAAGATTCAAGATTATAATATGTTATAAAATATTTCATTATATTTTCTTCATCATAAATTCAACAGCGCTCCACAATCAGAGCACTCGTTATCGTCAGCGCGGTGCTTGTTATAGAGTTTGTGAAGATAATGTTCTCAAAATCTCGCTTTGTTCCATCTCTAAGGAATAATTAAGAAATCTTTTAATATATCAACACCAAGACTAGTGATGGTATTAATATCAAAATGTAGCTTATCCCTCTTTATTTGTGTTAATACTGCTTGGTATTTTTAGTATCCTGTAAAATACTTATAAGACTAACGATTATTTCTTTATTTGTGTGTATTCGTAGGAAGTTAAGATTTGAGTATATTCGTAGAGAGGTAAATATTTTAACACATTGTTGCAAGTTACGACTATACTATGAAATATTTTGATCTCGTTATGTTCAAAAGACTCGTAAGAAAGCAAAAGGTATGTTTATAACTCAAATTCATGTGGGTCACTTATAAATACGTTGGACTTCTCAATAATAATAATAATAATAATATCCTTTATTGTACATCCTCAAAGAGTATTTTAACATAAAAAAGAAAAAACTAAAAACTAAACACAAATATAAATGTACAATGGGCGACCTTATCGCTTATAAGCGATCTCTTCCAGGTAACCCATTTATAAGAAATTACAAAAATTGGCGGAAAAGGTGTACATCTTTAGATGATATATTACATAAATATAATACAACATAATACACATAGTACATAAATATGTATATAAAATATATATACATAAAATAATAATACATGAATATATTAGTATCACAATAATATTAAATGAAAACACAAAAGGAGTATAAGGTAAAGCAAGTGCAAAAAAATGTTTTTTTAATAGATTTTTGAAGATATGAAGAGATTGAGCTTGTCGAATAGACAAAGGCAAGGAATTCCAAAGACGAGAAGCATGAACAGTGAAGGAACTTGTATAGAAAGTAGTAAAGTGAGAAGGAATTTTAAGTTGGGAGTTGTCTATAGAAGGAAGTGAACGATTATGTGAATGTTAAACCGCTCTTTTAAGTAGGTAGGATTGAACAGTATTGAACAGAGCAGACAGAGAATATGAGTATTCCTGCGAAAGCGAATAGGCAGACACTTGAGTTTTTCGCGAAACAATGAGACATGGTCATATTTGCGTAAACCAAATATAAACCTGATACATAAATTTTGAAGGCGTTCAAGTTTATTTAGCTGCTCTTCGGAAATATCAAGATAGCAAGAGTCAGCGTAGTCAAGAATAGGTAAGAGGAGAGTTTGAGCAAGAACGATTTTGGTGGAAATTGGAAGAAAATTGCGTAATCTTCTTAAGGAAGCAGCAGAGGCCAATACCTTTCTGCTTACTTCATTTATTTGTGGATTCCAAGAAAGATTTTCGTCAAAAACGACACCAAGATTTTTTATTGATTTGCTAAAAGGTACCTGAGTGCCATCAAATATTATTGGTGGTAAATTTAAGCGATCCATTTGGGATAAAATTCTTGAGCTCCCCAATATAATTGACTGCGTCTTCGAAGGATTAACTTTTAAACCAAAAGATTTACACCAGTTCAATATGATTTGCAAATCATTATTAACTTTACCAATCGCTTCCGGTAACATTGAGATATGGGAGTGACAATAGATTTGGAGATCGTCAGCATACATATGGTAGAGAGAAGAGATGTGGTTACTAATAGAGTTAATGAAGATAGAAAAAAGAAGAGGAGACAATACGCCACCTTGCGGGACTCCAGCATTAGTCTGGGACCAATCTGAATGAGAGTCATCCACTCTTACTCTTTGCCTTCGTCCGCGCAAGTATGAATGAAACCATTCAATCACCTCAGGAGATATGTTAAGAGAACCTAGAATACCTAAAAGAATATCAAAGTCAACAGTGCTAAAAGCGTTACTAAAGTCTAGTAAAGTTAACACTGTAACTTCACGACGTTCCATACCAGCTCTGATGTCATCCGTGATTTTGACCAATGCACTAGTCGTACTATGACCAGGACGGAAAGCAGATTGTAAAGGATTTAAAAGATTGTGGGTGGAAAGAAAATGACTTAACTGTTCATGGACAAGACGCTCAATGATCTTAGACAAAAAGGGAAGAATTGATATTGGACGGTAATCAAGGGGAGATTGCGGATTATTCTTTTTAGGAAGTGGAATAATTTGAGCATCTTTCCAAGTGGAGGGAAACGTATTGCTATCTATGGAATAATTGAAAATGCGAGTGATGACAGGAGTTATAATGTCTATGATAGGAATGATCATTTTACGACTAATGCAATCGGAACCCACAGAGTCAGAGGTAATCGCTAGAATATTCTTCTTAACATCACATTCAGTGAATTTATTGAGAAAAAATAGAGGAATATCGGGAGAGGATGTTGTTGAAAGTTGACTAATAGTAAGAGACTTGGTAACACTGTCTAACGTATCGGATGAGGAAAACTGGTTGTTAAGAGAGTTTAAATCTAAATTTTGTGAGTTGATTTCTGAGTGAGTTTTGCCTACTCCCAATGATTTAAGAAAATTCCAAACCTTGCCTGAGTTATTTTCCTCGGCAACAGATTTATAGATATGGCGCCGTTGTTCATCTCTACACATATGATTGCAGCGATTCCTAGCAGAAACATACTTATCCCAATTTATGTCATTAATGTTCGCCTTATATTGGGCCTTAGTAGCGTTTTTAATATGCTGCAATTTTTTAATAGTTGACGTTAACCAGGGAGTAGGAAGATGTCTGACTCGTATAGGTCTTATAGGAGCATGCTTGTCATACAAATTCGTTAGTAAAGTATTAAACATTTTTACCTGATCATCTATACAGCTCTCTGATGATATTAGAGACCAGGCTATATTTGACGCGTCAGCTTTAAGAGACACGGAATCCATGGCAGCAAAGTTGCGTTTAAAAAGAATTTTTGTTTTCGCCTTAGGAGGCTTTAATTTGTAGGATAAGTAGATTAGATCATGAAACGAAAAAGCGTTAGCAGCACACTGACCGTGCTTTGCAACATGATCAATTGAAGATACAATTATTAAATCTAAAAGAGAAGGAATACAATTTGGAAAAGTATGGGTAGCCATTAAGGGAAGAATGTGAAGGTCAGAAGCAGTGATTGACGATTTTAGACGAGCTGAACGGTGATCATTCTTAAGCAAACACGTATTAAAGTCTCCCATTATAATAGTGTGACTATATACAGGTGTTAATTTTTGGAGTAAAGTTTCATAAGCTGCAAAATAATCAACATGCATGTTAGGACTATAAAATACGCCAAGTAAAACTTTGCTGTGTGAGAAATCAATTTCAACAAAAAGGTGGTCTGGTCCACTGGCCGAGGGTTGTGATATATCAATGATACAGAAGGAAATATAAGAACGTAAATATATGGCAACCCCTCCACCTGTCCGACCAATACGGTCATTCCGGATAAGTTGGAAACCTGGAAGAGAAAAAGAAGTAGAGGACAAACAAGGTTTCAACCAAGTCTCGGAGACCAAAACAGCATAATATTTTTATCATTAATAGATGAAAGTAAGTCAGGATAATGTGCAGGAATACTCTGAGCATTTAAATGAATAACATTAAAATTTTTCGGAGACTCGGAGAACACAGTAGTAAGACTTTCATTAAGGGACGGGAGACTCTGAAAACTATCAATACTGTTAAAGCCATCTGATGTAGGAGAAGGAGAAAAAAACGTGTCTTCCAGTTCACAAGCCATTAGCATACAATGATACAATAATATATTTTATAAATAGTAAATATATTTATATAATAATAAAAATAATATATTAATATTAATATACTAGAAGTCCCGGCGAACTTCGTTTCGCCACCAGATGGCTTCGTTTCTTGTAACATTTCGGTTGGGGTTAAAAGATGAAGAAAAATATATATTTTTTGTTTTATATTAAATTTTATTTCATTGCACAACAATAATGAATTCATTTCGATTACAAAAATGAAGTGTAATTTAGTTGAACTTATCTAAGTAATTCGTGCATGTGGCGTAGGCTTCCGATATAAGATGATGGGAGAATCGTCATGCGTCCAATATTCTGGACATTACCATCTGAATGAATAGCATCACGCAAGTGTATATAGTCCTCAGATCGCAGTTTTGCCTGATTGAATCGGATGTACGCTAAACGTTCGGTCTCGACTTCGACATACATGTCGACAGCGAATTGATGGAATAGCCGACGGCACTTCAGAATGACATTCTCCTCATGTGTACGAATCATCATACGATACGCATAGTAATTCATTGCGCTTAGATTTTTGTTCGTTGATACGCCTGAAAATTTAATGCAAAATTAAATGGATTGTTAATGGAAACCAATAATAGCAATAATAAGTGTGTGAATATTGTACCTGTAATTGGATTGACCATCTTCAACGTGATGTCCTATCCGTCTTGCCCTTGCCAATAAATGATTGGATATTGCAACGCATCGTACAAATGATGTGTCTCGTTTACATGATGCTTGATATTGCTTCTTCGCTGAACGATAATGTCTCGTGATGTAGTTGGATCGCCAACAATAATTGCAGCAACATCATCAACAATGGGTGCATTGAATCTTCGCACATGTTCACCTGTTGGAGTACGATCTGCTCTTATGACAAATTTATGTGTATTCGATGGCATTTGTTCCAATGCTGTTTTGAACATATTAACCACAGCGTTATTAGCGTGAAAAAATGCTTGCAACTGTTCAATAATTCGTCTCTTTAACTGTTGTGTTCCCTGTATATTGCACCTCACATTCAGGTGATCCACCATCGACGAAATGAAATACATTTGCAGAAATTGATGCGGTTCATCTGGTGTTGGCACCATTGAACCATGCAAATGATATATTTGTCCTCGTATCTGTGATGGCAAACAGTTAAGATATAAGAATAATTATTTATTTTTTAATAGTAAGGTGTGACTTCTAATCGTGTGATGGAGTATGTGTAGTTGTTGTGTTGCAATCGTTTGTGTTGTGATTGATTGGTGTGAGTGATTGGTTGTGTGTATTGTATTTTTTACCTTGCAAGTCCGCATGAAGCCGCCTTCTCGAATGATATTAGCTGCAAAGGAAGTCATGCGAAAGCAGTTATTGTATTCAAGGATGCGTTGAAGAAAATGGTTGGAATCGGGATCAGTTCCATCGAACAATGGTTTCAGTGGCTTTAGTGGTGTAAATAATGGATCCAGTTTGATTTTACCACTTGCGCAGCACAATCCAGCCGTCTCTCTTTTGAATTTTAACTCATTGCAATATCGGTATACCGTCGTCATTGGTCCAATATCTAAATTGTTATCATCACTGTAGTTCGCAGTGGGATCATATTGAAATGCCAAGCGATTGTATGATGCCAATGATCTTCGTGTGCTCACGCGTTGTCTCAATCGGGCATTTTCTCTTATTATATTTCTATTATAGTTCGCACGTCGTGCTCTCGGTATTTTGGACTGTGGACAGATTGGTGAATTTAACCTCAAATGCACGATCCACATAATTTACACAGTTCAACTTACCACCTTAAGGACAAATGCCTGCTGTTGAAGTTGAATAAAAATTTGCACAATACGCGTGATTGATTTGATGGTTTCCAATTGAACTGTTAGGAAACGAATAACTTTAACCTCGATTTTACAGTAAACACAATACCGGTTTAAAGATGAGTAGCTGTCAGACAATTTACCACGCATAGCTGTCAGACAATTTATCAAGGACTGGCGTCATCTACTTAAAATGAAACGTACTTATTTTCTTGATCGATACGTATGTATCAGAGATGGCGCTGTATGTACAAAATGATTTTCCCTGTTTTCCGGCTTTTCTAAATTTCCTATCATTCTCACGCAGCCCGAGACCTTTCCAACGAATGTAAAACCGTGGAAATCGGTTCGTGCGTTCTGGAGTTATAGCGTCAGGAAGGAAAACCCGACTTATTTTTATATTATAGATTAATAATAATAATATATACAATCAAACACAACTAAACCTAAACTAAAACTATAACAATAATACTCCACATACCCTCCAGCCGCTTTATAAGAACAAAGTCAATTAATTTAGTGCACAATTTTAAATGGTAATAGTTAACACTTACTCCGTATACTCTACCGTAGTAGAGTATTAGTCCTGATATACTTTATTTATAGAAGCACGATCTATTCTGGTCATATTAGAAACGTAAATTATCTACTGTATATATATTTTTTGTCTAATTCACTAATTAGGTATATTTTAAAAATCTACCTTCTAACTTCGCAATTTCATAAATTAATATACAATGGTTTGTGAGTCAAAACGACACCATAACAAAGTTAATTCCAAAAAACTGGATTATTATAATTAAATTATTTGTCAAAAAGATTATTATAAAAAGTGCTCAGCCCGTAAGACAAGAAATACGATATTGCATTGAAATGATGCCAAGAAAGTTAAGCTGGAGGCTTAATAACCATGAGATAACACTTTTTGTTTTAAACTAGCTCTTTGTAGTACCGGACATTTAAAGAATGTCAACGATTTATTAAGTTTATGTATTGTTATTATTTATTTTATTCAAATCACACAGGTGTTATATTACAATATACTATGTGATCATTTAATATGATCATCTTATATAATTATTAATAATAAAATTGTTAAATTAGAATTTACTATATTCTCACAAACCGTGGAAACGCTGATTAAGCACAGGTACATTGTATCATATTAAAATCTCAGAATGTAAATCTGAAACCCTTGTTTGTTACACTTTCTGTATTCCTTTAATTATAAATTCATGTTACTATATTCATTCTTGTCTCCAACTTTGAGCAAGGAACACGTAGTTTGTAAATTAAATATAAGTATAATTTTAAGTTAATAAATTTGTATTTTTTTGTATCCTCCGGTTGTGACCGACGTAATTCATGACAGAAAAAAAAATAACTTTCAAATATAAATATCTAAAACACTCGTAGACATTAAAATAAAATAATTTTAATAATTTTCTGAAACGAGAATTGAATTTCAATTAAAAAAACCTTAAATTAAATCATAAATTTACGCTAAAGAACATAAAACAGTAAAAAGAATTGCTTTGTTTTTTTCTTTTCCAAAATCCAGTTATAAAGAATTGTCGTGTTAAATTTTAAAATTTTTGTTTATATGTGGGTAATCGTGATTTTTAACATCCATGAGATCTTTTTGTGAATTGAACTTATTCTCGCGTGGCCGTAATTTAAAAGGATTCAAGTAAAAATGTGTGAAATGTGGTAACATAAAACGAAAGCCAAAACCATGAAATGTTATGAGACCGTTCCACTAAATCTTTTTAAGCTGTATGGAATCCAAATTGCTCAGAACTTACTGACCATCTCATTAATTTTATTTAGTAAATATATGATTTTTATATTTTATTTTGTAATTTTGCTATCTTATATATATTATTGTAGTTTCTTGTGCCTCTTGGTCACTAAATATACTATTATTCTCGAAAATATTAGAAAAATCTTAATACTTTCAGATTAATACCACTTTTCATACTAATATGTTTCATTAATCATCTTACATGCTATATATAATAAGAAAGATCTGGAATGTACGAAGATACATTATTAAGGTCTCAATTGATATATTAAAAATACTTTGTGCGATTCATAATACGTTTTGTTATTACCTTCTTAATCAGTACATTAATAAAATATATTATTGTACTCATATTAATACTTACTTTAAAATAAAATATTTAATTTCTGACCTATTAAATCGAAAGCATCGGCTAAAGTTGTAAACACTTGTAGACATTTATTTAAATTACTTTGTAAATATATTTTAATTTTGTCTTAGTTTCAATAATTTGTAATTTGTTAACACTAATCTAAAATTGTATACAGTTGGCAAATATTTTTTTTTGCTTTCAATACCTAATAAGCAAACATTTACAAGGTACAATTGATTCTACATTGAATTAACTAGCGCAAGAAGTTTTCAAATACGCTTTTATTCTCAGTATTTACTATACAGAAACAACGAAGTTTCAACATCAGAACGTTACAAATAGATATATATGTTTTTTTATTAAAGTTAGCTCAGACAATACAGCACTTTCTACGTGATGATATCTACAGCGATTCAGGAAACCTAGCAAATTTGCTGAGCTGATTCGTTAATCTGGAAACATTATTTAGTATAATAGTGTTTAGCTTTGTTATAGAGTTTAAAGAAATTTTATATTTAATATGGAACGGTGCGTTATTAAGACGTCATGAGTTAAAGTGCAAATAGTATAAAAATAAATATCTTAATTGCTAGATTTTAATTAAGATAATTATCATACACTTTATTGTAAATCATTATTTTCAGGGTAATAGTACTTTTACGTTAATCACATATAATTTCACAATAATCTACGCTTGACACTAAAACTTTCATGTCAATTTTCAGAACTTTTACGATAATCATAAAAAATCAACAATTACTGTATTTTCACTTAACTATTATTTTAAACAGTACAAATTTGCTTTCATGATGTTTTAAGTATTATTTTTTTTCAAGATTCTTTTCTCCTTTTAAATATATACTTAAATGTTAAATTGAAAAACATTTATATAAAATGACAGTCTTATTAAGTGTTGTAAATATTTTTTGGTATTTAATATTAAAAGTTTTAAACAAAGGGAATTAAGATTGGGTTTAAAAGTTTTCATTAGTGTCCACAGACTTTAAGTAATTAGGTTTCAGCATTACACAGTCTAAATTGTTTTAGTGTAAACACTGCAGGTCTCTAAAGAAACATAAATTATGTTTACAACCGTAGTAAGCGTAGAACACTTGTACATTGTACACAAGAGAACTTTTATAAAAGTCTGTATCACTACATACTGTAATCTTGATACGTCTCTATAAATGAAATATTAAAATATACAATACAATAAACGTGATCTTCTTCCACATTACTATCAGTTATATTTATAATTATATGATTTTTATTAAGTATCTGTTGTTCTTATTGTAACAATTTTATGAATTAATTAATTACACCTTCCGAGTTTCTTACCTCAAACAAAATAGATTTATATTCATTAATATAATTTAGTCTTGATATTGTTATTTAAAGTCTATGTTGTACTTTACAATCCTGATGTGATGTGATTTTCATATATTTTTATATATGAAATACATATAGAATTTTTCTAAGGTATCTTGGAAATGAATATCATCATATCGTTTTTGGTGAAACAGGTAAAAGCAATATAAAAGAAGTGACATATATATATTGTAAACATTAACAACTAAAAACATAATTATTTGCGATAACAGTTATAACTTATTAAATACCTGCCTCAAAACAATATCCACCCCAGCAGTTATTACATTACGAGGGTAGGAACAAGTTTTGCAATTTAATATTGCAAGATATCAATACGATATGCAACAGTAAAAATAAACAAATAGTGGTTATATTAAAATAAAATATTTTAGAGTAAGACATTTTCGTGTAAAAATATTTCAAGTTCGACCTTTGAAATATATTTTTAATTCAATTCCATGTTACACGTTCAAATAATTGGTCAATATATTTGTGTAATATATATTAATGAAAAATATTGTTTATAGTTAATTTAATGAAGGATACAGAGACTAAGGGATGAAAGTTAACTAAATAAAATATTTACGATAATAATGACGTAATAACTTTATGAGACAAGAAATAGTATTTTGAGCAATTTAGGAAGTTTATTTTAGTGTAAACAGTATATGGTTCAAATTACACGGGGGATGCATTTAACCAGCACTGCGGTTGCAGCTGCGTCGAGCTGAGCTGGATGAGTTACAGATCACTGACTAGGAATAAATGCGATGTGAAATCGTAGACGCAGGTATTGCTATGGCTTGATTTAATAACAATCACATAGGAAAAAATATATATAGATTTCAAGAAATTAACCCTTAACAGTTTAATCGTTTAGAAAAGAATTTAATACTGTTTAACAATTTTCGTGTTAGAAAAACTAAATAGTTTTATTTATTTTGAAACATTTTTGTGTGATTTCAAAAAAATAACATTTTGATCACGTGACAAATAACAAACTTATGTCATAACTCAATATTAGACGCTGTCGAGCTAATTTGTGTTGTAATGTGAACCACATGACTTTAAGAGCCGTTGATCTCTTCTGTATACTTTAACATCGTTTGTTGCTTGGTATAAGACATTAAAATATTGTGTCCAGATGAATAGTGTGTCGAGTATTTTTTTAATTACTCTATTCTTCGCAATTACTAGATGGATTTGTAAAATTATTTCTAATTATGAAAGACAAGTTCATAAGAAAAAGTAAAGACTGTCTAGCATTACACTACTGCTCTTAGTTATCTTAATAGTAATAGTAAATAAAATCGTTTGTACGCGGCTGGAACCGTGAATATAAGTTAGTACATAATATAATTCTGAAATGATTACATTAGCAGAAAAAAGTAAGTCATCACTTTCAATATTAATAAAATAATTACATATAAACAAAATAATGATTCTCAAATAAATAAAAGCACCTTTAGGTAAATAAACTTGACAACATGGATTTATCAGTATTAAGTTCCCAATCTTTATTTGACTTTAACAGCTTTGTGTTTCTAAGTAACCTCGTCGACGCGAAACAGACACGTGTCTAATGAGATGTTAACTAAGTGTGCTCGCGTATAAATATTTAACACATTAAAAACAAAACTCTGTCAGCATTTGCTAATCTTTTCAATTATGAGATGAAAATTTTATCTGTAAATTTAAGTCAAACGATATTAATGTGTGTAATTGAGCTGAGCGAAGCGAAGCTCTTTACTACCCCAATTTTCAACTCTTTGTTACCCTACTCCTCCTTGAATTTACGAGCTACACGCACAAAATTTTGTAGACATGCGCATAAAGAGTAAAGCCCGGTCTGGATTGAAAATCAGCCGAATCATAATTGTAGTTTTCGAGATAACTGATAAAATGTGTCCCATATAGTAAACATATAGAACGGTTTTGTTTCGAGCGCACTCCGCGTTGCGAGGCCAACCCCGCTTGCGTGGACCTAGTATTTATACTGAAAGGATATTTATGAAAACTAAAACATTGTATCAATTTTATTTACTGCTTGTTCATTCATTGTTGTTCATATTTAATATTTTTTTACATTGAAATTAATACTATGGTTTATTAGTAGCTGCTAGTTCTTGGAGTTATGTTTATTCGAGTTACGTGATGACGGAAAAGTTTAAAATATCTTAAGTACGTAACTGTTGCTAGTACAGTTTCCGTTATACAATTACATGCTTGATGCAATGAGAAACAAGGCTTCAAAGGAACAACTTTGACAGAGCTCACTTTACTGCACTCCTCTTTGTACTGTAGAAGAGGATTAATGTTCTAGATGATTTTCTAGAGTAGTGTATATTTTTTAAAGACCTAAAAATACAAAATTGTGCAATAATTTGCTTGCTATGCTATATATTTATTTCGAGTATCACTATCAACTTAATTAAACACATATGCTTAAATATTCATAATATATATATATTTATTTATTAAATGATCCGTCTGAGTAACTAACAAGTTTGGGTTTTAATGAAGATTTCGGTATAATTGAAGCAAGTAAGACATTTACTAAGATAGGAGCTATGTAAGTTGAACTTGTAAGGTGTGCCATAAAATATAATATGAGAAGACGTTTGTACTGATCTGTACTGATATGCAAGTAAATAGTATTAGAAATTGTTCAATTTGAGTCATTGAAATGCTCAATTCGGGTTTAACGTAGACTAAGAACGCCACCAGATCCTCAATTTCGACTCGCTGTGATCGCGAAATCTCGGGCGGCGTTTGCATGTTGAGCGAAGCGAGCCAAGCCGAAGGCTTCGTCTTGGTGTGGGATGTCGTAATTGTAGACCTTACACTTGCGCTAATTTTTTTACATTCAAGTCTATGGGAGTGATGTTTTTTGGACATTATTCCTAAACGACAATGAATTTTATTAATTTTTTTTTTTACAAACCACCACGCATATCAGCATGGTATGTGTGCAAAATTTGTAACCGAACCGTTAAGCCGTTTTAATGCCAACTTTGTAAAACCAATGCAAATTCTCTCCACTAGAGCGCTCCGCTCGCTTCGCTCAATTAAAATATATAACCCTCCCCCCCATTTTTTATATAAATGTGTGTATATATATTATCATTTGCCATTGTTTAAAAATTATTTGATAAATATTATCACTAAAGTGTAGAGTCATGGAGAACTACTGGTAAATAAGTCTAGCTTCTTCTGGTACCGATACTGGTAAATACGTGATAAATTAGATTGCTAATTTGATTCCCATACGGAACCAATCGTCGTGTGATCCTCTGTTTGCTACACCTGGATGTCTATTAACGAAGAAACCAGACCGTAAGAAAAAAGAGAAGTTGTACAAAAATTGAATCAAACTTCTCTTTTGTTTAAACCAAACCTTAGTTAGTTTATAAATATAATCTAACAGCAAAATTTAAACGATTACACGTAATTTACATTTTAAAAAAAACCAAACATCGATAGAAAATAAAATTGTTAAAGTTTCCTACAGATTTTTGAAAATTTATTGAAATAAACGGTAAAATAACAAACAAATAAACAAAACCTTAATATAATTAAGGTTCCCATTGTATCTGAAACAATATTAAAATAACGAACTTCATAAAATAACTCACCCCATTTCTTTAGGATAATATAATAACCACATATTATGAGTATATTATAAAAAAGTGAGTTTTAAGATATCGAAGTCTTAAACCTTCTCGTAGATAGTTTAATTTTATTTCAAGGATCGTAAAATAAAGCTGTCTCGGTGAAAGTCTTCTTAGTATTATTCATAGAACTAAATGGTAATAATTAAATTCATTCTTTCTTTCTTAAAAATACTTATATGTAGGTATTAGAGTCTTTTTAAATTTAAGAAATCTATTATCTCCACTAGGTACATTAATTCGTATAGTAAGAAGGACAAGAGGTTTTATATAAACATGAGAGCTGGATAATAATTTTGTCTAGTATTAGTTACATTATAATGAAAGCTCCACACAGTATTATATATCTCATTACAGAGTTGTAAGTACAGTGCAACTTACTACACAAGCAGGAGCCACAAGCTTAAAGTAAGCAATGAAATTTATATTGTTGTCGTAGGTATTGGAACTCGTAATGCATTCATTTTATTCGAATATAAGAATATTATGAATAAATAAAGGATGTTTTGAAACAGGAATGGGCTTTTATATGCCATTGTATGGTTAGTAACTTGAAACACAAGCGAATAATATAGAATTTACTTCTACTCTAGATTTGAATTGTGATGTCATAAAATAGCCTGGATATTGTCTATGTCTTCACATACAATTCCAATTCCCCTGAGTATCTCTAAATATATTGAGGCTTGCATTGGTTACCAAATTGGAATTTGATAAGTTATCTATTAAAATTGTGTATAGAAATTATAAATGATAGCAATAGACTCTGTAGTTCATTTAAAATCTGACATAAAACACTGTTGATATTTGAGTTATTTAGACAATTATTAACGTCGTTTCAGTCAAATGTTTTGTATTCTTTGGGTTGAAAATAAATAAAAGGATGTTTTTGTAATTTGGTAAAAAATAAATATTTGTAATTAGGTAAAAATATTATGTATTTTGATTTAAAAATATGTATAGTGGTATTAAAATGTAGACTCTTTTTATCATCTTGCGGGTAGTTTGTAAAAGATATTTCATACATTATATTATATTAAAATTTATTTATTATTATTTTTAATTTTTTTTATATTTTTAAATATTTTTTTTATGTGACCACGTGACAAGCGATGAATTAACGATCTCATAACTGTAACATAAGTCTTCAAAAGGCTAGTAATACTAACGACACTTGATGGAGTTTCAGTCTAAAAGTCTGATGCTGAAAGACTTATTAACCTAAACTATTCTTGACTTTAACGTCCCAAACTATAATTATAGCTGAGATATGTTTTGTCACATAAAATACGCCTTTACTTACTTTATTTTATGATCAATGACGATTTACATATTGTAAAAAATATCTATGCATATTGACGGAGCGGGTGAAATACAGGAACTATTTAATAATTCATTTCTTCTTCATAATATAATAGTAAATATGCTACTGAAATTGTTTTATATACAACAGAAAAAAAGGTTCCTTTTGTGTCCAAAACAGAATGAAAATAATGAAGTTCATAAATAGACCCAGCTCATATCTGTAGGGTAATGTAGTAACCGCTTGTTACGTATTTTACAAAGAAGTACTTCAAAAAGCCTTTGTCCAAAATGTTTCTCTTAAATCATTTATTACGAGAATCGTAAAGTATAAAATATTGTAAGTATTCATTTATTTAACGAATTAGGGCTGGAGGACTTTATTTTTATATATTTCAATACTTTTAAAAAATATATATAAATAAATAAACTGAATAAGAGTCAACCACTTTCTATTTACTTCTATACTCTTTATTTAAAAAATAAGATATGACGGCCAACACATTTAATATTTTTTTACATATGATAAGTTAAATTAAACTACTAGTCTAGTAAATAAGCTTGAACTTGAATAATAAAAATATTTTATTTATGTTATGAAAACAATAAAGTTCTAATTAATTGAGCTGAGCGAAGTTTTCACAAACCTAACGCTGGTAAGTATCTGCTTTACTAAATTCCTAGTAATGAGCAAATTTGATCGTTTTGTCAGCATTTCCACAACCCATATCGAACTTTTCAAAATAAAATAGAGTTAAGCTCAGCTTTTCCACGGAGTTTACGCTTGAAATACTGAATAGTTAGTTTCAAAAGCTAAGGGATTTGTTTTTGTATGCATAATTAATATAATCTATATATACAAATACATATGATTATACAATTATGAACATACATATACATAAAACCATAATAAATTATATATTTAAGCCTTCTTTAGGAATAACACTTTTAATAAAAACAATACCAAAAAAAAAACAAGTTTATTTAGAAACAAAATCTGATACAAATTGGGAAGAATATTAATATTTATTTATTTATTTATTTATTTATTTATGCACAATGTACAATGGCGGACTTAATGCCTTAGGCATTCTCTACCAGTCGACCAAGGGTGATGCAGAGATAAAAGAAGTAGGTGCATGAAGAGGAAAACAGAAGAAAAGAGCTAAAATAAAATGTTATATAATAAACGCTTAGAAGTTTATGATAATTAAAATTTAAATACTTATAATATCCATATATTACATATAGGTACATAAAAATATATATAAGTAATAGAATAAATATAATATACATACATATACATATTTACATACATACATATAAAAACATAAACACATATTATACATCATTTACTGTTGAGGGGAATTCACTATCTCTTTAAACAAAAGTTCCTTTACTTTCATTCTAAACACATAACGACTGCTAGACTTTCTGACTTCTAAAGGGAGCGCATTCCATAAATGAATAGATTGAACGAAAAAAGAAGAACCAACGAATCCAGAAGAATGAGAAGGACATGATAGTAGGAGGTTGTTAGTTGAACGAAGGTTTTTATTATGATTATCACAAAGGAATTGAAAATAGGCAGTTAGGTAGGTGGGAGATGAGGGAGAGTTAAGAATAGTAAAGAGAGTACTAAGTACACGTAAATTACGTCGCTGACGAATAGGAAGCCATTTCAATTGATGACGGTAAGAAGAGACATGATCAAATTTGCGAAGATTAAAGATGAATCGAATACAGTTATTAAGAAGACGGTCAAGCTGGTTGAGAAGGTCTGCATTCAGGTCGAAATAGCAAACGTCACCATAGTCAATTAGAGGAAAAATTAGGGTTTGTACAAGAGCAGTCTTTGTCCTGATAGGAAGGAAATTCTTAAAGCGATAAAGCACTCGTAATATGCCAGTCACTCTGAGGCTAACATTTTTGACTTGCGTTCGCCAATGTAGAGAAGTATCAATAAAAAGCCCTAGATCTTTAACAGACGAACTAAAAGGTATAATGGTGTCATCATAGAGTAGTGGCGGTAGAGATTTTAATGGAACTTGGCTGATAATTTTATGACTTCCAATAACAATAGCTTGGCATTTGACCGGGTTTACAGATAGTCCATAGTTATCAGACCAGCATTTAACAATGTTAAGATCGGTGTTAAGTGCCTTTATAACAGTCAATAAATTATTTACACTTCCCTGACGATACAGTTGCAAGTCATCAGCATACAGATGATACGTACACTGAAGATAAGGAGTTATGAGATTAATATATATTGAAAATAACAATGGGGAAAGAATACCGCCTTGAGGGACTCCAGCGTCAATGTTACACCAGTTTGAAAAGGATTCCTCTACACGAACTGACTGCTGACGTCCCTGAAGATAAGTCGAGAACCATTCCAATGCCGTCGGAGAAATTCTGAAATTGGAAAGTATTGATAGAAGGATGTCGTGATTGACGTTATTAAATGCGTTTGAGAAATCAACCAAAGCCAGCACTGTGACTTTGGTATCCTCCATACCCGCACGAATATCGCCAGTAACTTTCAGCAGGGTTGTGGTAGTACTGTGGCCTGGTCTAAAACCAGACTGTTATTATGTTTAAACTTTATAAAAATAAACAGATTGGACACTGGCGTAAATTAATTGTTTAGGATCATGTAGAGCTGGACAATTTGAATTATTACCCTTTAAAGTTTTATATTGTTCATTCGCATGTTGTTTCTTTGCGTTTCTTGGGGACAAGAATGAATCTTAACTAACTCACAGGTTAGTTATAAGTTCGGTCACAAAGTACCTGCTGCTTTCATGCTAATAAAAACAAAATAAAATTTATAATTTTTTTCAGGTCATCACGCAATAGCTTTTATAATACAAATGATATCACAAGTTCTGTAAAACAATAATATAACGAAAGAACCATCTTAAATTTATAAATGTGAATATATGCCCTCAAATACCATATTTATAGACTTTAATTTCATCTCAAATACGGTTACCCTCAAAACGTGAGGTGAATAGAAATTAGGAACGACTTCGTCCAATAATTCGATTTGAATTTTCTTTTAAACTTATTATACGCTTATCCCGTTCATAATGTTTTAATTTTCTTGGAATATCGGGCTTTTTGATTTCTTTTCAGAAGTTTTCTTGATCCAATAATACCAATATCACATGAAAGTTTGGTATTTTGTAAATAATATTGAAATGCTAGTAACATTTTTTAATTAAAAATGTGTAAATCATAGTTTTTTCATTAGTTTTGTTGATTTATCGAAAGTTATAAAGTTTTGTAAACTTCCTGCGGAGCTTGATAGCTCTTCATAACAAATGAAAATATGAAAATGTATTTTTTTTAATTATAAAAAATCTAGGACAATTTTATTTAATCTAGGATGATTCAAAAAAAATATTGTTTTTAATAAGTTATTGTTAGACACACAACACAATATAAAACTAAACAAACTCCATCAAAGTCATTTAAAGTTAAAATTGTAATGAAAAGAAGTTTCAGTACGTGATAGTTTACAGTAATTAAAGCTGGTGGAGCTGAGCTGACGTACGAAAAATATAAAATAAAGTTCCTTTATTTGAAACCAAACATCATATTAGATTAGAATAAATTTAGAGCTGAAAGCAAACTTACAAGACAAGAAACCTATTCAAATATACTATTTTGTATATATTACACTTAAAAACATAACAGCATGCAGTCATTAGCTGTTGCTAATTATAATTAATAACTTTCACATTTTTCACTTTTTTCTTATATTAAACTTGTATATGGTAAGGCCATTGTAAACCAACATATTCCAGGATCATTCCGTCTCTCGACCATTGTAACTATCAGTCTAGATTAGCATTATCTGTATAACTTAAAAAGAAAAACGTTGCTAATTTCCATATCTAGTCAATTTATTGTATGGAATGAATTAGCAGCACATTTGATTATATATAAAACGTTATAATATTGTCGAAGTTCTCTAAAAATATACTTTTGCTTATAAACTTATTTAATAAAACTTACCTGTAACCATTTATTCCGAGTGATGTTCTCTTCTGTAACTGTAAGAGCTTTCCGTTCACCAAGTTTATATGATTCATCGTAATACATGTATTCAGTGAACGTTAGCCCACTAGTGGTGTACTGTTGAGTGAAATATACCGATATCGTCCCATTTACTATATTATGTTCGATGATCCATCGACATTTAATAGGAACCGGGAAAGGATTAGGGAAGTTGGGGGTCTGGATTATGCCAACAGGTCCGTTTAATCTTCCGCCACATATTTGAGGGCCCTGGTGTTCTCTTATGTTCCTCTCTTGTGTATAGACGATGTCAGCTGTTATGCTTATTAATGTACTAATGCTAAGTAGGCGCCGCATCGTCAACCTGTAACAAGGAAAAAGTTCATGAATTGAATAAAAATTATTTAAAGAATATTTTCAATAAGAAAATATTTAATTATTTTAAGAATAATAATTTATTACTATCCTTACCTACACTTGTAAACTATATGCTATTTTTATATAAAGTACAGAATAACCAGCGTATACTTCGTTTCCGTTTATCGAACCAATTAAACCAATGTTTTTAATATACTATATATTTTAATATAACTTATGTAATAAATCAAACGATAATAAATAAGCTTTCTCTGGCATCGATAGGTGCAGCGCTGAGCGATGAGTTGAATTGTTTCAGAAAAATTAATATATTTTATGACGATATTAATATTATTCCTTTTAGCGGTGATTTTTTTTTTTTTTTTTTTTTTTTTTTTATGGAAAAGGAGGGCAAACGAGCATGCGGGTCACTGATAAAATGTGATCACCGCCGCCCATGAACTCTTGCAACATCCGAAGACTCACAAGAGCGTTGCCGGCCTTGGAGATAGGAATGAACGCCTTTTTTGAAGGTACCCATGTCGTATCGATCTGGAAACACCGCCGAAGGAAGCTCATTCCACATCTTTGTGACACGTGGAAGAAAGGTACTTGCAAACCGCACAGTAGAAGAACGCCATGCATCCAGGTGGTAAGGATGGTAATGGAGGCGGTGATATTTAAAATTGTTGTTAATTATAATTTTAACGCGTAGATTGATTGAAATGCCAATGCCTTTGCTATTTGTAACTCGTATCTGATATTAATTTTGAAGAAAATAAAATATGTAATGTATATATAAATGTAGATAAGTCTAGTCTATCTGTCATCCATTAATTAGTATTATTTACAGCTATCAGGTTGTTCTCACGTCAATCCTATCAGAAATTTCTCGACTAGTTAATCTATGACACTTGCTTATTTTGCTCTTTTGAATCATGAAACTGGAATCTGACGTTCCTTAAGAGTTTAGAAGTAAAACTTTCGCTTTGTAAATTGTCACACGAGTAATAAATTTGGTACAAACGCTGGTGAAAACTTCTTTCAAAATATTTAATGAATAAGATAATCTATACCTATGTTTATTATACTGAAAATCCATCCATGATAATCCTAAGTCCTAGTGAATTCATACGTGCTAAAAAAATGCAAAGCAGCTTTTAAATTATAACACATTAATAGAAAGTACTATTTGAAATAATTAACATCAGTTGAGTTTTGGCACTCCATAATAAATTTCAGTGTCAGAGCCTTAAGGGAAGATAAACAGTGAACAATTTATTATAAACTTAGGCTTAAGAAAATAAACAATTATGTGAAGTAGTTAGACACGTGAGGGAATTATGAAAGATAAAGGAAGTGAGTAAAGACTTTGTCACTTTTTGTCAACTTTCAAAATATCGTCATGATAGTATTTACAAAAATATAAATAACCGATTGATTCCGCAATACAGTTCTCTATTATATTGTGGTCAATCACACATTTCACTTTCAACTTCTTCTTCGTCTTTCTACAGTGGAAGTTTCAACTGGGTCTTGTTTGTTGTGTCGTATTTTATTTAGTTTAGTCTAATTAAAAAAATATATATATTTTTTAAATTCTTAAAAAGCACAAAAACACATTACTTCAAATGTTTTCAAATTGCATCCGGAAGTTCCACGATCTACCTCGAGATCTTACTAAAATGTTAAATTTATTATATATTAGGCACGTAATGTTTGCCCATCGGAGTTTTCTTTAGCATCCCTGATTACACTCACTCTGTCGTCAATTTGATTACCAACCCACTTTGGTTATACCGCTAAGTGAGACGTTTATCAAACCGGGACCCACAAATTACTAGGTTACTTAAATATAACGATATTTTTTGGCGAAAGTAATTTTTGCTTTCTTATATTTATTGCACTTTTCTTCATTGTTTTAATTTGTCGATTTAAACGTTCGTATGTTTAAGGAGGTCTTTTTTTCATAATATAAATAAGCAATAATATTTATTATGTGTAATATAAAGATATACAAATGTTTAAAAAGAAGAAATTTTATTATAGCGGTATACTATAGTGGGTGCACTTAATCTTAATTTTGACATTAAATATTATCTCATTTGATCGCTCCGAATTCAATCACTTAAAATTTTTCTCACCATTGAAAATGAATTTACATAAATGATGCAAATAAGATACTTCTGAATACTTGACATATTTTTATGACTATCATCGAGGTCGTAGATTTCATATACTCTAGAAAACAATATAGCCTGAGCCAAGTACATATATAGGTTGTATAAATATCACTATATATAAACATTATTTTGTTAATAAATTTGCAACATAAAATAATAATGTATATTTATTATTAATAACTGATAGTTCTCGTCTCAAGTCTAAAGGAAACATGAAAGGAAAAATGTCCTGCATATGCATTACACATTTTGTCTTGTACTATAAGTAACAGCGTGTGATATTCTTAACTATTTAAATATATATTATTTTTTTTCATCGATTCCCTTTGGTTTCGACTATTATATATGTCGGAGGTTAATACTGAAAATGTAATAAATATCTTTAAGCTGACGTCACGCCAGGTGTTCAATAATTCAAGTAAACAACCGACGTCACGCCATTCAGTGAATCAGGTTGCGTGCGGAAAGGACGGCTATTTAAGAGATTGAGTTGACAGTTCAAACTCACTTCGGTTAAGGCAGCCCTCCTGGTCGCACTTCTAATTGTGACATGGATCACGCCTGAATCACACTATCACATTATTAAATTAAAAAGTTGTTATAATTGTTAAAATTGTTATTAATCAAATAATTATTGTTAAAATTGTTATTACTAAAAATGGTTATGAATTAAATAAATATTGTTAAAATTATTCTTAAAATTGTTATAATTACTCGAATTAAATATTTATTTCTAAAAATTTATGTAATTGTGAAAATTAGTCATAGTTAACTTATTATATTAGTTTAGTTAAAATATTATTTGTTTATTTCAATCAGTGTTGTAGATTTTACTATTCGCTAACCATGAATTCCGGAGACAATAATGAGACAATCGGCAGACCGACATCTCCTTTGTTACCGTTACGTAATACTCGCTCCGAAATATACAACTATACTCTTCGGTATATATTTTTTTGAAAATAATTTATTCGTTCGTTGACTAATTGTTTGTTGACAATTGCTATGGACTGCCTACCATTGATATTAAGAACTTATATAGTTACGATCATTTATATTCTATAAATTCATTATTTCTGTTATTGCATTACTTTTTTTCATTAATATTTTACAGCATTATACTTATATGGGTTGTTGGCATTGGTTTTTTATAATTAAATAACCTTTGAAGTAAAAAAAAAAGATAAACATTATACTTAACTTTGTGAATAAAATTTTAATGTCTTTTTACAAAAAATAAAAAACTAAAGCACTCATGTGTCCATTTATTGCTCTAAACCGTATTATTGATAAGTATTTAAAAATTTAGCATGAAAATGCGAAACATAAGTTATATAAAATATAAATCACAATGATTGATTTAAAACTGATTTATGTCTATAATAAAGAAAAACAATATTATTCTTTTCTATCTACGACAAAGAGTACAGTCGTGATAAGTTCAAGATACGTGCCAAATAGTATTCATGAGACAAATATTTGGACTTCTCGCGATCAATCTTTTTTAATCATAAACCGTTAGGTGTGCTTATTTAGTCGTTAGTATATGTAGGTATCATGTATATTTATATAATACTTAGAATAATAGTACAATTATTTGAAAATGGATATAAATTATGTAGGTATTTGTTGTTTAAATCGTAATGAATTGTAAAATATTCTTTTTATTACAAAACATGATATTTAACAATAGAATAATAGTACAATTATTTGAAAATGGATATAAATTATGTAGGTATTTGTTGTTTAAATCGTAATGAATTGTAAAATATTCTTTTCATTACAAAACATGATATTTAACAATAGAATAATAGTACAATTATTTGAAAATGGATATAAATTATGTAGGTATTTGTTGTTTAAATCGTAATGAATTGTAAAATATTCTTTTTATTACAAAACATGATATTTAACAATTTAAAGCAATAAAAATATTCTTTATTATAAATAACTTGTCCTCGAAAAATTATTTCTATTGCATTAGTAATAACTCGAAGTCGGATATGACTTAAAAGTTCATAAAATTTCAAATTTAAGATAAGTTTTCATCAGTAAAGACTCAACAGAATACTTATGAAAATAATACGCTAATGAGTGTTCAACTTAGGAATACAATTATCTCGTACTCATCTAAAACAAACTAATTAAGAATTCACACTGTACCTTGGATATTTCAAAGATATTTGGGTTTGGGATTTATTTATTTTTTATGGGAGAGAAGGGCAAACGAGCCTGCGGGTCACAGATGGGATGTGATCACCGTCGCCCATGAACTCTTGCAACATCCGACGACTCGCAAGAGTATTGCCGGCCTTGGAGATATGAATCTACGCTTTTTTTGAAGGTACCCATATCGTATCGATCTGGAAACACCGAAGGAAGTTCATTCCACATCTTAGTGGTACATGGAAGAAAGGTCCTTGAAAACCGCATAGTAGAAGAGCGCCACGCATCCAGGCGGTAGAGATGGTAATACAGGGGGTGACGTGCTGTGCGGTGATGAAATTCGGCGGCAGGCATCACATCAAATAGCTCTTCGGAACATTCCCCGTTGTAAATGCGATAGAAGACACACAAGGAAGTCACGTCTCTATGCAATACCAAAGAGTCTAGCCGTTCACAGAGCACTGGGTCCCCCACAATTCGTACGGCTCTCCGTTGTACGCGGTCAAAAGGTAGAAGCTGGAATTTTTTTTTTTAGACTACTAGAACCTCACCGGCTGCAATGCCACTGACTTGTTACAGCTATATTACTCCTTCATACCAGTTCTCGCACTACATGCCTCTCGAACTTCCATTCCGCATACTATTTCTTTCTTCTATACATCACTCATCCACCCTCATTCCAGCTGGGATTGCCGACTATATCCATTTTCTTCTATCTATTTATTTATTTGATTATATATAGTCTTTGTTGCTCTCAGGGTAAATAATCTTGGGACACTTTTGTATTAATAGCTTATACATATACATGTTTCTTACATCTAGATTTACCGTTTTTACATTCATGGCTTAAAACTACTTTTATTCTTATATCTATTACTAATTTTATCTAATTTACAGAGTTTTATCAGTTTTTACATCATTATACGTCTCTTGTGTTTTCATACATTTTACATAAATATATACAATATTTAGCAAACATATATGTGGGAGATTACTAGTTTCATTGGTATAGATTATTATCACGTGATCTATTGATCACGTGTTCGTCTCCCATCGTGCCGGTTAGTTGTTTACTAGTTGATAAAAGGCCAAGTGCGCCTTATCGACAGATCAGAAGTTGTTCGTCTGTGGACACGGCACCTTGCTGGTGCTCTGAACTGTCTTCATACAGGTATCATGATTTATTTGTTATAGTGTTATATTCTAATTACTTTCATGCTTATAGCTATGTGCCAGTCTTATGTATTAATTTAGTACATAATGAATATTAGCTATATATTGTTTTGATTAAATGCTATAATGCTGATACTTAACTATTTAATTATACAATTGTTATATATTAAGTTAACATTCTTGTTTATTGTTAAATAAATAGTTTACACTTATTATAATTAGGTTTGGATTATTTATATTCTCCCATATATATTTCTTATGCTACTTATTTCTATTTGCAACACTAGTTTTCTTACAAAACTCTAGAAATTCCTTTTTTTTTTTACTTAATATTATCGTTTATATATTTTCTACGTTTAGTTTACAGTCCGTCATTGTCTCGATGTCATGTCTGTCACTGGCGTACACTGGGCACTCCAGGAGTATATGCAGTAGAGTCTCGTCCTTATCAGGATGGCAGACACACGATGGATTCTCCTTGCACTTGTAACGGTACTAGCACTCGGAGAACCCACCGTGGCCAGTCAGAGTCTGAGTCAAAATTCCTGATGGTCTGACTTTTCGTGCGATTTTGTAGGCCGTCATGACGTTTGGCAAAAATATTTTTGTAGTACTAGCCGTTTTTCCATTTATGTAACGCAGGTTCCACTCGGAAATTGAGTTAGCTCTGAAATTGAGTTAGCTCTTTTTACGTAAGATACTGGTCATAGTCGTAGCGCTTTTTAGACTTTAGCGCAGCATCCTTGGCTAGTTGATCTGCACGCTCATTTCCATCCAGGCCAGCATGCGCCTTTATACAAAATAAATCAATTTCTTTATTTATCTGTGATAGAGCCAACATGTTGGCCCTGGCCCGGACTGCCAATGGATGGTAAGGCTCCGGATTTACTCCTTCCTTGAAAGGGCAAGTTTGGTGGCCTCACAGATAGCTAGGAGTTTCGCCTGGTAGACCGTACATTACAACGACAGACTAAGTTTGACGGCTTTGGTTTTGGCGTCGCCATTCTAAAGGGATAGTGAGGCTCCAACCTTGCCGTCAATCTTACTGCCGTCCGTGAAGATACGAACAGCGTAATTGCTGTACTCCTCATACTGTTGACGGTCTACCAGGGAACGGAATCTTAGATGAGGGGCCATGGTTAAGGGAGCTCTCAATTCAACTTCTCTGCCGCACAACTCAGGCAAAAGATAACCTCTTTTGGCTGTATAGAGTAGCTCTGTCTCCCTAACCCTCATGTCAAGGGGAAATATCCCCGTCAATATGAATGTTGCGTGTTGTGACATTGTCCGGTATGATTTGCACATTTTTTGCAAGAAGCCCCTTTGCACTGCATCGAGTTTCTTCCTCACACACAACTTTTTAACTGCAGGCGCCCAAGCATTAGCCCCATACATGACTATAGGTTCTACAGCCGCCAAATAAATAACCCGGAGGACTTCCGGCTGAAGTCCCCAGGTTATCTTGGCGGCTCTGAACAACTGCTTGTACACGGCAACAGCTTTACTACAGATTTTATCAACATGCGTATTGAAGGTCAGTTTTTCATCCACAGTGAGTCCTAAGATTTTAATTTGTTTACTGGTTGCTATGGCCGATCCTCACATGGTAATTCTGGGTGTGTTATATTTAATCTTTTTAGTTATGACCATAGCATTGGTCTTATTAGGTGCGAATTTGAATTTGTTGTCGACTCCCTCCAGACAATTTCCAGGACCCCATTTGCGGTTTCCTGGATTTCGCTTCCGGTGCCGCCGACGAAGACCAGGACTATATCGTCTGCAAAAGCTTGGACGTAGCTGACACCCGCCTCAAGTTCCTTCAGCAGTGGGTCCAACAAAAGGTTCCAGAGAAGGGGAACGCCAATGGACCCCTGTACACATCCCTTAAAAGTTTCCCTACTATATTCCTCACCTGCATAGCGGACAACAACTCTTCTATCTTTCGGATAGCTTCCGACCATGGCTCTTAGGTTTATCGGGCATCTGTCTTCCGCCAAGCGAGTTTTAATCTTAGGCTACCAGGCGCTATCGAAGGCTCCCTCTATGTCTAATGATACAACTGTAATTATCTTTTTTTCGTTTAAGTTTTTTCTACTAAATGTCATTAAGTCATAGAGGAAGTCTTCGGTGCTCTTCTGGAGCGTAAAACCTTACTGGCGGTCGGACATATTTGGTAAGATATGGTGTCTCATTCTTTTAATCATCATTTTCTCCAAAATCTTTCCCAAAACCAGCAAAAGGCCAATGGGTCTGTACGATTTTGAGGATGTATAATCCCCTACCCGGCTTACGCAAGATGACGACGGTCGCCAGCTTCCAGTTCGTAGGGAAGTGATGCAGCTCTAAGCATTTGTTCGAAATTGCTAGGAATAGCTCAGGGCAAACGTCGATTGCGTGGCAGTAAATGTCCGACGTGAAGCCATCAGCACTAGGAGCCTTCCTAGGGTTAAAAGTTGCCATGGTGGTACGAAGCTCGGCCTCCGTGAAAGCCGGATCATTCAGGTCGCTACTGTTCCCTGGCTTATTAATCTCGTCCGCTAGGTGCCACGCGCTGATGCTCGCTACTGTCGTTTACGACGCGGTCCTCGGGGTAAAAAGTCGCTGCCAAGTATTCTGCCGACTCCTTAGGGTTTAAGATCCTTCCATCCTGCTCTAAGGGGTCATCTTCTTCCCTTCTCTTCGTTCTGTTCATCACCCGATATATGCCGTCCCAAACGCTTTCCCGATCCTGTTTAAAACAAAATTCCTTCTAACTTTCCACTTGTGCGCTGGCTGCTTCAGCTTCATATTCTTCCCTTTTCTTCAAATATATCGCCACTACCCCAGCCCTTCTTGTACGCGACGCCCGTGGAATACGATTTTCGAGTGTTTTGAACTCACGTTCACGGCAATCTACAGTTCGCCTTTACCGTCTTTTTAGGGATGGGTTTCGCTCGACACCGCAGCGATGGCCTGGGTGTACCCGTCGATCACCTCATCCAACTGGCACGGATCCTGGACGCCACCGACCGTACCCAGATTTAAACCGCTGTCTATCACAAATTGGCTTAATTTTGAATGAAACGCAGTCCAATTTGCTTTTTTTGTGTGATATAAGCGCGTTGTTCTGGGAACGTCAGCAACATGGCACCTTCCCAGTCTCATTCTGAACAGAATCCCACAGTGGTCTGAACTTGTTAATCCACTGTTCATCTTCCAATCCTCGACTCTATCCAAAAGATCCGTGGAACAGGCCGTGACGTCTGTGTGACTGGAATATCTTTTGCGCCCCCTGATCGTATCAAACGTTGGTTTCCCTCCGCTGTTTAGCACATGCCTTCCCTGGTCATCCAAAGTACCCATTACCTTTTCCCCCCTTGCATCCGTAATCATTCCACCCCACCAAGCGTTCTTTGCATTTGCGTCCCCCCCACGAGTAGGAATTTCGGTCCCAGTACGTTCACGATCCTTTTTATGTGCTTGAGGTAAGTGTCGAAGGGGTTTATCAGGCTCAAAATAATAAGAAACGAGGCGCCAGCGTGTAGGCTCACCACAGTGATGTTCGGTGTGTTGAGGTGCAGATGTTTAGTGACAGCTATATTGCGATCGAATACTGCTATCGCTGATTTTATCGTGTTCTTGCTGGCGATCTGGAAGATTCTAACGTCCTTATAGGCTTTTAGGCGCCCATTTTGTCCCACATAGGGCTCTTGGATAAGTGCTACCGCAAAACGTCGCCCAGCCGCTTCCACCATCATTTCATCAGTAGCCAACTTTTTTCTTCGTAGGTTAGCCTGACAGATTAGATGGACAGTTTTATCCACCTTCTTGCCCTTAGCAATACGCTACGGCTGATTTCGCGAGCAAATCCCATCGTTTGCGTATCGGACAATCCTCGCTGAATGCATTGTGTTCGATTTGTTCATGTCTGGCACTTTTAAAGATCTTGCACCAGGTCTCGGTCCCCGCAAGCCACTCGGCGCACTCATTTCTGAGGTGAGCGCCTCCGCAGTGGCTGCAGGTAACGACACCCTCCTTGCAAAACCGCTTTGAGTGCCCGAAGCCTAGACATCGCGTTCATTGCACAAGCGGCGACTGATCCGCCACTCTGACCGGCTGGATGCCAATATGTAGTGTCCCTTGCGTTAAGGCTCTTTTCCAGAGTACGGGAAAGACTTTTATTACAATTGATGTGTGTGAGGGTTGCGAGACCTCTTTTTGTATTTAATTTCCATTCTATCACCCTCCTTGCTTAAATTTTGAAATATATCTTTTTTTCTATCTATGCTATCAGTAGTTCTTCATCTTTATGAAACTTCAGGATACCATAGGCGATAATTCGGGGGTCTTTAGCTAGTGGTTCTTATCTATTTCCTGTATCCTTTCTTTTGCTTTCTTTCTTTCCTCTTCCGTCTTGTACCTCATTATTACCTTTTTATCTTTTCCTCTTCTCACCTTCTCTACTCTTACCCAGCCTTCGTCTTCGCTTGCTCTCTTTCTGAGTTGTGTCATTACGTCGTGACTTGTATTCATGTCATCCGCGGATGATCCTACCATAGAGTACAGAACCTTTTGAGGGGGCACAACCCTGCCCACCTTTTTATCCATTGTCTCTGTGGCCCTTTCTTCTATTATTTTCCTAAGATGCTCCAGCTTTTCGCTATTTTCTTTTATCAATTCTGTTTGGTTTTTAATTAAACCTTCCAACTCCTTTTCTCTCTTGTCTCTTTCTTCTTCTTTGTTCTCATTTTTTTCTTGGCTTTCAGTTATTGCTCTTGGTGCTTGCAACATTGTTTCCTGTCTTTGAAACCCTTTACTTCTTTCCCCGCCTGTTTTAGTATTTGGTAAAATCTTTCAGCGGTTTCCAATACTCCTGTCTTTATTTCTCCCTTTATATTCTTTGAATCCCGCATGTATTGTTTTGTTCTGTTTAGAAGCTTCTGCGTTTCTGTTACCGGGCATTTTCCCACTCCCCAATGCTCTTTCTAACATTTGGGAAGGGTTCGCCCTCCTCGCTGGCTTGTTGCAGAGTCATAGTAGTGTTCAAGTCTTTTTTTGCCGGTGTTCGGAACATCCCTAGGTAATATGCAAATTTAGCAGAGTTCTGATATTAGTATATTTTGATGGTAGGTCAAAATATACTCTTGAAAAGATACATTCTTATGTTAAAAGTACAATGCATAATAATCCTTTGAAACATTAAAAAATATTGTTGGCACCACAATTTATTTTAGAACATTTTTAAGGAGGAATAGATAAGCCTTTACGAAAATAAGTTTTCCCTACTTTGTCAACTTGTCTCATAAAAAAAAATATTTTATTTCTTTATTGTACATTACAATACATATCACATATGAGATCAACATATGAGATCTTTAAGCACCCTTCAAGCAACTGTTAACGTTACGAAATATACGATATACTTATTAGATTCTATTTCATTTCAAGAAAGGTTATTTCAAAACACTAAGCTTTCTTTTTCAACTTTTGAAGTTTAGTACATTTGCTTAACAGGCCCCATACATTTTAAAGCAATTCTTTTAATTTCCTACAAAATCGTACCAATAGAGTCTGTTTTGTAAAGTCGGATACATCAAAACGCATTTACTCAACCTAAAACATTCGTTCAAATATTCCAAAGGTTTGAGTTTTGTTCGTTTCACTTTTAAAGCCTGCACAGTTTTGGCTTTTAGCTTAAAAGTTTTATAAACTAGATATCAAAAGAATTTCGTAGAAATAGATTTGACATGGTTAGGGCAACTCATGGTCGTCTCTACTAGTCTACTGAAGAGGACTTGAATAATATATAACATTAAATTGTTATTTCGACAAATATAAAACACGTCTAATACGGTTTCACACATCATGAATTGCTGTATTTGCCGTTTTATAGATAACTCTCTTATGTTTAAAATCATTAAAAAATGTTGAAATAGAACAATACGACTCTTCGAAAAACGTAAAAGTAATGATTAGAACGTTTACAAAAATTTAAATCACAGGCGGTGGTGAAATGTAACTCAAGTTAATTTATTCAAAATTAGTTAAATCACATATACTATTATTATGATATTTATTAATACATAAAGGAATTTTATTTCACGTCAAAATAAATTTGTAATTCATGGATCTCATAAAACGTGAAAAACAGAGCAGATTTTAATTTTTATTACGTGAGGTGAAAAATATTCAGTTATTTTTTTAATTCATTCAAGAACACAGAAACCGCTGTTCGGCTTCAATTCTGTTTCAATTCTGTTTTAATTCTGTTTCAATTCTGTTTCAATTGTGTTTTAATTCTGTTTCAATTCTTCAAAAATGAAAAAAATTTGACTGAATATTATGACATGTTTTGTGGTTATGAAAATAATTGTAAAGCATTTGATATATACCACTGAACACTCTTGAACATATTGAAAAAATAAATATCAAAAATAGTTAATTACACAGTTTAGTCTAACTGATTCTACAATAGAAATTATCTAACCTATAGTTAAAGAGACTAAACCCAATAGAAAGATCTTTATCGTCATAAATATATTTGATTCAAATCTTTATAAACGTCTTTGAGTTTCCATGCGAATACATTCCACTCAAATGTCAGGAGCATCTTCTCTGATCTTGCTCAGGACAATTCAGTGATTTAAGATTGCTCGTCATAAATTAAATATTGTTGAAAATTGCAAGATCGCAGTCACAACCTACTATCTACTGATTCTTCTCACATTGAATAATAGTTAAAAGAAAATATACATTTATTAAAACAAATCATCGAGCTAAATTAATTAAACCATTCAAAAAGTAATAATCTTTTAGTTATCAATTCAAACTTCATTTAACAATCAAATGGAACATCCCATAATATTGTTGTAACAGGGTCAAAATTTAATTAATACGATGAATTAAGATGAAACTATGCTACAGCTTAGAGATTGAGTGGGTGTTCCAAGACTTATTATACTGTGGTAAAACTGAGAGCAGCTGTATACATAGTTTCCAAGTGCCGCAAACAATGTTCTTATTTTCTCTTCGAACTTGGTATTATCAAGCTGTTAATTTTAATTGAGGAATGTAGTAAGTTTCTCACAAGCAATTTAAATTTTCTTTGTTTTTTGAAAGTTTGTATTTTTGTTATAACCATTTATATTGGTTATTTTTTCAATTATAACACTTCAAGACACTTTGGTTTCAAATAACACAATATTTATTATTTTTTAAATATTTAATAATTATTAAATATTTAAAAGAAACGCTGATTAATGATTCATGTATGTGATATCTACGTTTTTAAACTTTTATGTAATTAAACTTAACGTAATTAAACTTTTGGTATTTAAAAAATTGCTTTTAATAGATCAACGCTAACCGACAATGAATTAACTTACGTTCGTTGAAGAAAAGAATATTTAATATCATTTATTTAGTCATTTATTCGGTCATGAGTCTATACATTATCAACCAATTACAGAGTAGTGTTTTTATATAAATAAGCTCTTCTTGTGTTAGTAATGTCGGTACTTTCAATCTTAAAAGACTCCCAAGATTACTGAATGAATAAAACATTCACTACGATCTTTATCAACAAAGCTCCCCCCTACAATATAGTGTTAGATAATAAACTAAAGTCCCAAAGTGTTTGTTTTATTTTTATCCACTTAATAGTCGTGAAATTGCCAAATAATGAATTACGGAAACGAGATTGAGGTACTCTTTTGATACACTGCGAACATAGCAAAAATATTATTTAAAATCACACTTTTCTTTCGTTAAAAAATGAGTAGTAAAATATAAATGGATTGACAGATTAAACTATATTTAAAATCTGAAACAAATAATAACAATTGCGTTATTAATACGAATATAGCGTTATTAACATTTTGTTTTTGGTGCTTTTCTCTCTTTTTTTCATTACTTTTTTAAAGTTTTTATAATTTTACTACATTTTGTATTGACTTTATTTTCACAATGCGTCTAAAGGCTGGCTGGTTGTAACACAATAAACACTCATGCTTGACAGACGTTACGTACGGTCAGAACAATATCTCTTTAATATCCAAAGCTTAATTTGTTTTTCGATTTCGCTTCTGCTGCCAACTCCAATATTTTGTCGCAAAACAATAAAACTCATCTGTACGTTATATAGAAAATAGATATTAATTAAATTAGGGTCTTCGATATCGTCAAGCATAAAACTATTAGACAATTGGTTGATTATAAATATTTAAAAAATATATCTTAAATACTAAAATGTAATATCTTATACTTTGAAAATAATAAGATCTGTATTTAAAAATAACAATCGCTTTCACAACATTGACATAACATATTTTTTGGCACTTTTATTGCACGAATATAAATTCAAAAACAAAAGTTTTACTTTACAGTTTAAACAAGCTTGATTAAGAAAAACGGAGATAAAAAAAGTGTTTGTATTAAAATTATTAAAGCAATTTTTAACCCGAAAAAATGGAATATACAAAAAATATTTGTATTCTGTATAATTTTATAAATGTATATTGTAATGAAGAAGATATTATTAAAACTACAGACATGTTTCTGTTACGTAAGAACTTGGGAGATGTATTTGCTAATAAATCAGTAAAATTGCCGAAATTAATATAAAAACATCATCTTAATTATGTATAATAATAACTTATAACTTTTAATGCTGGTGATGATTATGAACCATTTTATGTTTCAAATCTCTCCTTACATTTAAATTTTCTTTGTTTCTTGTGTAATTAATAATTAAAACCGATGACTGAATAAATAAAAAAAATATATATCATAATATAAAAACATATAGCAAACATAATAGAAAAACATATAACATAATATCTGACAACGGTACCATAGAAAGATATTAACAATTAGAAGCGTCTTTGACGTCGGCGTAAAGAAAATTGCAAGACCTTTTAAACCAGAGTAAAAAGCAGAAATGCAGCTTTAATAATGTGAAGGAAATCTGAAATGGCGCAATGGTTCATAGGTTCCATCGATTTCTAACTTTCATTTAACGTACAGCTGCTTCATGTAATTTCTAAGGAGACGTTTCTTTTGATTTCCATTTCCAACAAGAAAAAAGAACAATACTTATTATGAAGATTTAATCTGAATCAATATTAAATTTTTATTGAATCAGACCACATTTCACTGCTTTTTCATAAAGTAATTTGATTGTTTACTAAATTTTTCGTGTTATTTCAGAGCACATTAAATTTATTTTTAATATTTCAGATTTCAGCTCCTGTCGAACAACTAATTACAATCAAATAATTAATAAATAAATAATAAAAATAATTTACAAAAATTGTATAAGTGTGAAAAAATGTAATGATATCGTTAAAGTAACATAATTATTTCGAATGTTCATTGACAGTATATCTTTTAAATAATTTGCTTTAGTTTAATACAAAAATAATATTAATTAAAAAATTGTAGAAATTATTGTCGTAGAATGGTCTTTTACTTCAATATAATATTTTTTTTATTAAAGAAGCAGTAAGAGTAGTTGTAATCTATGTTTTTAAAAAAAAAACTATGGTTTCTAATTTCATTTAATAATACCTAATATACTCTTCTTTTTCTTTTTTCTTTATGAAAATCAAGAGAGACGTCTCTAGCAATTACAATGAAAATGACTTCTCAGTACTTAAAATTAAAGTTTGTTATCAATAAAATTAATTAACTCCCGGTTTCCTTCCAAATATTTAATGAGCATTTTTGATTGTTGAGTCTGTTTTAATAGTAAGTGTGATTTTCTCTACACCAATTTTAAAGAAGCCACTAATCTTCTATATCTTTCTATAATAATTTTGTTGAATATTCGTATTAGGCGACACATTTTTAACAATAATACGGAAAATATAAAATTTATCGCTCTCCAATAATCGTGAACTCGAGCGGAAACTAAACAAATAGTATTATTATCTTTCATATTAAGATTTCATAACATGACTTGAAGTGCAGGTGAGGTCCGGAGGGAACCATCTGGTAGTTCTTGAACTGGAAGATGCTGCTATTTTTACTTACAATCAATTAAATTAAAAAAAACTACTACTACATTGGTATTATAAATAAGAAACTAAATAGAAAAATAAATATTATATTTTAGAAATGTATTATAAATAAAATGTACTTATTTTAAGACATAATTTTGCTGAAAAAGATGTGCCTGATAAAGAAGATGTAATTTCTCTCGAGGTCTAAAAAGTATATAAGTTTAAAATTAACATGAACTCATTACAGGAGTTATAAACTTTTTAGGGTACATTTTTTTAAAATAATTCTCATTACTTTACAAACAAAACAATTGTAATATATTTCACTCTTTATTTCATTTTATTATTCTTATATTTTAGTAATACCTTTCCTTTTCTATTTCTTTCAAGTCACTAAAATATATTGATAAAGTTCATCAAATATCAATTTTACATGTCCTTTGTACTATGTTAAAGAACTGAAAATGGAATATATTATTTTAATTTCAATGATGGTACCGAAATATGTATGAGAAATGAACGTTTCTGCATGCGTTGTGCAAACATCAATAAAAAACGGTATATTCAAAAATTTTCAAATTTTGGACATCAATTTTAAAAAATATATAAGTATATTTATATTTTTTTTTTTTTGTTCTTTTTTAATCGTTGCTATTGGTGAAACAGAGTTCTCAGTTGGACTGAGCTGTATAGGCTTATCCAGAATTAAAACATTATAGGGCTTAATGAAGATCAACCATTACAATGGCAAGACTAACTGAATACAATAATAAGTGAAATACCTAAAAAGTACTTACCTCAAACATTTCCTTAAACTATTCCTTTGAACTACTCCGTTCTGTTAGTCTATACGTTTCATTCAACTATTCTGTTCAAGAAATGCTATCATAATGTGACAAATTTATGAACTATCCTATCTCAAAACCACACGACACGTGTGTGCTAAATATAACAAACAATTTGGCAAGTACTTTAATGTATTAACATGTTAAAGTAGGAAATATCACAAGTCGACTAATTCACAGAATTGAAGCAGTTAATTTATTGTTTAAGTGCGCGTAAAAAGTACTTTAAAGGGGATTTTATTATTATTTTTATAATATTTATTTCGTAATGCACTAAATATTCACTGAATATATGATAAAATTAGAAACATCAATACTGATGAATTGCTAATTAACAAAAAAATGTAATAAGCAGTGGTTGAAAAACTATTTATAATAAATGCAAAATATGAATGGATAATATTTAACATTATTTGTATATTTTCACATCAGAAGTAATAACTATTACACTCTGAAATAAACATAAAACAAGCTTAATCAAACAACCGAAACTAAATTTCATAATATTGTCTTTCTCTCAGTTAATTATAATTTCTATATAAATTTCATTTCTTTAATAAAAGACCACTTGAATTAGTGTCTCTTTAGGTTGGTCTAAAAGAAAATGAATTAGAAGAAAAAAACACAAAGCTATTGAACGCATCGTAAATAATCGAGAGGAACTTTCCAGTGGTGCGGTAGTTAATTAAATCTATTGATTTTAATTATAGACCTTCACTTCAAAGACTTAAGACTCAAATTATATTGTAATTCAATTTACAATAAAAATCGCTAAAATTTACTATTCATGTATAATATTTTAATGTCATAAATATATGGTTAAATTAATTATGCAATACTTAATTAATACTAATAAAATAATCATTTTATAAGTAATATAATTCTTATTTGCTGTCAAAAGTTCTTTTTATAATAAGTTGTCATTTAGAATTAAGATTAAATTTCTTTTAAGAGTTACGAATCTTTAGTGAATTATTTACATACAGATTAGTAACAAAGTATCATTATAAAATTATATTATACTTTGGCCGACATTTTGGATGTTTAGTACAACAAAGATTTTTAAACCTCGAATGATTAAAAAGCTTTTAGCGGAATTATGTTAAAGATGATTTTAAGTATTGTTATTTGTTTAACTTTATTTCAAGTTTTCTAGCTCTTCTGTCTGTGGAAATGTGTCTCTTCTGTCTGTGGTCTGTGGAAATATCTTTGTTAGTTGGTGGTACCGTTGGCAATGAAAAGATTTGTAGAAAACTTACTTGCAGTAAAGATTAAAGAGTTCAATTGATCTAAGCTAATATAATAATACTAACTATTTATCAGTTGTCATATTCTTCAAGAGTTAAGGGCAAACAACTTGGAAACTTCAATTTATCTCATTCGATCTTTTACTTACAAGATTCTAAGTGAAGGAAACTAGAAACTATTTTTCGGACCCACACTTGACAACTTAATTTAATTTATAAAGTTTATCTGAAAGAAATAGTTACATTTAATATAAAAATTATATTAAGAAGAAAGTAAAGAATCAGTTATGATATTAATTATGTATTTCAATTGAAAGTCAAATAATTTTCCAATTGATTTTAATTTCGTGTTTTAATTTAAACTTATTAATTATTTTACAAACGAGGTAATATTATTTATAAATAGAGAAACTATGTAACGACAAATATACAGCCGCATCAAGATATTCACATATTGATTTGATTTGATTTGATTGATTGAGTTACAAAATTCAGTTAGTTTTAATATAAGAATAAACACAAGTCATGTTAACAATCTTACTGTGATCTTAAAGCAAGCTATCACAAATAAAATAATCAACTTTACTCTTCGACACCCTGTCGAGACTTAAAAACTTAGAAATCGACGTAAAGGTATGCATTTTGTCAATTAGTAAAAAAACTATACAAACTCCTTAGATATCTAGGCAACCAACAAGCTTACCTACTTTTATATTATAAAAAAATATTTCTGCACAAAAAATAAACAATCTGCACTTGAATATAATCGGAAGTGAAATAATATTTAGTAAATACAAACATGACCCTGGCTCGTAACACGAGAGACAAATCTTCAATTAAGCTCCCGACATCATTAATGACACATGTCGATGACACTTCATTGAAACTCAATGTTTTTGCGACACAACTATCATATGGAATAGAGAAATTTGAAATTGAGCATAACAAGCTTTATTCGACCGTAAGTTAATTACATATGTTGTAAAAAAACAAACAAAAGCAACAAGCAGAATCACCGTCTATTTGTTTTCATGCGCGTCATCACATTTATTGAACGGTTTATATTTTGTTTTGATTATTATTTGTTGTAAATAATTATTTATGGTTTTAAAATTAGTGATATATAAAAAATATAATTGTTTTTACGTAAGTAATTACACAGGCTTTAATGTGTTATCTTACGTGTTCGTAATATAAACAACACCCTTAATGACTCTCATAGGCTACGGTATGACCTTGAACATAGTATCCTCTGAGGACTGACCCTTAAATATAAGTACACTTCAAGAGATCCGTCTTGTGTAATGAACATAATGTAAGTGAATGTGTTTTTTCTCTATGGCATATGGATTTCCTTCTTATTATATTTACTATTCACTTCAATTTATGCATTGTAAATAACTGTTATTAAATTCAAAGTGTAACAAATTTAAAAATAATACATATCATGAAAGTCTGAATTTAACAATCTAAAGAAGAAAATCTTTACGTATTGTCGAGCTGTTTGTCTTAAAATGTTCAACAAACTGTGTTGATTATAATAATGATGAAATTTAAATCTTTTTCAGCTTTTATTTATAACGACGTTTATGCATCGTAATGCATTTATATTTATTTCTTTATGCATAAAATACAATGGCGGACTTAATGCCTCAGGCATTCTCTACCAGTCAACCAAGGGTAATGTAGAGACGAAAAGAAGTATATATCTATATTATGTACCTAAAACATTAATTTCATGAATTAAATGACAAGTTTGGGAAAATTTTTGCTTTACTGTAATCGATTTCAACCAAAACACCATAACGCATGTCCAACAAGAATTTATTTATTTATTTGAAACAAAAAAATACAGTGTGACATTAACAAAGACATGATGACACTGCAAAAGTTATTAATTGTAGCGCAGCGTCAACGATCACACAATTATGGACAATATTGCTCCAAAAGAAATAACATAACTCAAGACAATTCAGAACACTTTACATACGTATGTATAATCGCTCATGTGAGTATACAAATGTGTGTGTGTGCGTGTGTGTGTGTAAAAAGTGTGTTACCAGTTTATTAGGGGAAATTGATAATTAAGGACTCGGTCTCATCATAAGATAGAGTTAAAAGCCAAGATGAACACTTGGATTTGTATTTGTACTTTGTAAGAGGATATATCAATTTTTTTATTAACTTTATTGTAAAGCGAGCAACTCAGGTAGTGGAAATGGCGACTTGCTAAAATTGAATTACGCTGTTCTATAGCAAATACTCTATTAGCACGACGTTTCGACAACTTAGGATCATAATGAAGAGCAGAGTGTTTACGTGTTATGGTTGCTAAAATAAACAACTGCCTAACTGTTAAAACTTTGCATTGCGAGTAGAGGGTTTGAGTTGGATAAAAACTAGGTTTAAAGGTGATTACTTTACGAATTGTCTTTCAACTTTTAACATGTGAGTTTTGGCAGAACCTCCCCAGGAAGAAATACATTGAGACAGAATAGACTGTGCAAATGCGCAGTAAACTAATTTGAGACATTGAAAATCGGCTGAATTTCTGAGATATTTAAAAATAGGAATAACCTTTCTAATTCTGGAAACTGTGTGATCAATGTGTTGTTTCCAAGAGACAACTGTCTAGCCAGACACCAAGATATTTAATACTGGAGCAACGTTCAGGATGGGGACATCGGCATGAAAAAGAGGTGATAATTTTGTTACAATTGTGAATCCGAAGAGTAAATGAATTGGAAGGAACATCCCGATTGCGGTTAAAAAAGGTCATGTACCGGGTTTTGTCCAAGCTTATCGTAAGTAAGTTTTCAGACAGCCAATTCGAAACAGAAGCTAGCACTGTTTCAGCTTGTAAAAAAGTTTCACACCAAGTCTTCCCGAAGATTACTAAATCTGTATCGTCTGCATACATTACAGATTTTACAGATAGAAGTTCCCAAGTCACACAGATCATTGACAGATGAGAAAGAGAGTAGGGCCAAGTACACTGCCTTGTGGAACACCAAAAATTATCTCTTCATCTACACTCTCATAATTGTAAATTTTAACCACTTGACGTCTACCTGATAAATAATCCTTAAAAAGATTAAAGCAACACCTCGGATATCAATATTATTTAGTTTGCTAAGTAATAGTGCTACGGAAACAGTGTCAAATGCCTTAGTGAGATCAAGAAAAATACACAAGGTTTTCAGTTTTTGGTCAAGGTTTTTGACTACTGTGGTTGTAAGATCGAGAACGGCGTCATCCGTAGACCTATGGGATCTGAAACCATATTGATGACGTGATAAGATATTAATTTTTTCTAAAAAATACTGTAATCTCTTATTGAGGATTTTCTCAAAAATTTTTGATAAAGTGCTGAGTACGGGTATGGATCTATAATTGCTAGTAGTACTCTTACCTCCACTTTTAAAAATAGGATGTATAACGGCTTTCTTAAAAACTTCTGGAAATTCACCAGATGACATACAAAGATTAAATATTGTTAGACATCGTCGAGTGGCATTATTACACATGAACACTTCACTATATTTTACTCGTAATAAGGACTTAAGCACTTCTTCTTTGCTTGAATACAATACATTAACTGTCCAATAACACCTGAAAATTATGTTTATATACCCTCACTAACTCCTCTTCTTAAATAATTAACAATCTTAGTCAAATCATTAACTTTAAACACAAAATACAAAATACCGATTACTTTAAATAACAAAACTAACACGGTCACTTCATTAAAGTATTAAGTATATAAGACATAAAATCTAAACTGTTCTCTATTATTTTTACTGATTTCAGGTATTTTTCATGCCTGATAATGTTGTAATTCATGGGACTAGGGACAGCACAAAACCTTCTTTATCAAAGGTCATGGTGAGGCTTTCGTTTAAATATTAAATTAAATAGTTCAGAAATCCGGAGCTGTAGTGGAACGGCCCCCGGAGGCAGTATTAGGGTATTTGCCATATATAAAATTTACAAAGTGTTTTACCATAATTCTAATTTGAAGTTCCTGAGAGTGTGTGGGACGATACACTTAATAAAAATGTGAGTAGTTTATGATTTATATAAAAAAAGATTGTATTACTCTAAAAGTTTTTGATCGTTATCCTACAAAACATTGAAATTATTCGAATATAAATCAAATAAACAATTTAAATTTGATGAATAATTTGATGAATGATAAATGAAATTGATAAGCGTTTGATTGATAAGACTTATCACAGGAAAGTACTGATAAATTACTATGAACATTTTAACAAGCGTCCTAGAGAAAGTTACACACAACAGTCTGACATTATAAGATCTAGGTTGATTAATGAACGAGTTAGCTATGATATGAAGGTAAACTATTTGAGATGCTCTGCATTAAGTAAGAGATATGTACACTTCACTTAAATATAATGAATACAAAGTCTTTCATAATGTATAGCACTTTCTTTGTGTCTAACGCATTAGTAGCTTAAAGCTGTTAAACTGTCCTTGATAATTTTCTTAACAAAAATGTCGACATTTGGGCGACATTTTATTTAATAAACCCACACATACAGACATCTTATTATTAAACGCGATCACCTCATTACCCAGCTTTGAGCAATGTGATCTCTAATGTGTGTTTTAAATGTCTACTAGACGTGGAAATCTAAGACAGCTTTATACATTTTAAAATATATACTTAATATTTATTAATAATTAAAAAGTAGTTACCTTAATAATAAAACCATATCAAAATAGAGGTTCAAAATGCCTTGTTAAACATAAAAATTTAAAACATTATTTTAATTAAATACAAAATTAACAAGATAAAAGACTAAAGTGAATACAATAAATACAATAGGCTATATTAACTACGGGCACGTATATATCAAGTCTTTGTGTGTGTATCATTCTGCAGCTTGTAACTGTAGCTGACTGATTACTAACAATAACATACAAACATTATTGTATGGAACAAAGATTTTTAACTTGTGTTTATGATAATTCAACTTTAATGAAGTATCAAACAACAATCATATAGTATAAATATTTTCTTCGCTTAGACTTCTAGTTCTTTAAAAAGACATTCTGTACAATTTGACATTGGTCTGTAAAATTACTTTAATGTTTAAATTTTATTAATTATTTAATGTAAATATCGTAACTAAAATATATACAAGAAGAAATTAACAAAATTAATAAACATTCCAAAACAAATTAATTAATTAGTATAACTCCCAGCGTGGTAACTAGTTTAATACTAATATTTGTTATAATCTCCTGTCGCTGCATAATTTCTCAACTAAGGAAACCTTCACTTCACTTCACTACTGTATCTTTAAAAAATCCTCGTGTGAATATGATAAAATATATTAAAACAGTTATCGTACGTACGTGACGTAGTCGAATTAATGATAACACTTCCATTTCATAATAAAAGTAATAAAAAATGAAATCGTAAAAGATCGTAAACAATCGTTCCCTTAGCAATCTTTAAAATCTGATAAGTATTCTAATATATTAACATGAATAATTCATTTAGTTTTTTTTATAATAGTAGCTACAACGAATAAATATCACAGAATATTTATGATAAACGCAATATGACCTCATCCTTACGTAAATTTCGTCCTCTTTATTACAGTAAATATTGATGTTAGTACAGTACAGGGTCAGTGGTAGTCAGTAATTAGTGTTCTTAAACGAGCTTATGAATAGACCTCTCGCAGACTCGACAATTCTTTGTAAATATTTTTAAAAGAAATTAATATTTTCATGGAGCATATTTTCGCAGCTCTAATTAGATTTTTTATTAAGTATTAATACTATATTTAGCCGCATATTAACAATAAGGTAAATTAAGACAACACAAGTAAAGAAAAACAAAGATAAAGAATAATAAGAAATTACAATTCTCATATACAGAAGATCTTTTTTTATTATAATAATATTATGGAAAACATAACTTGTATATCAAACTTTGCAAGTTATGAGCTCACAACTTAGGCCTTTAGACAAGCTATGGTCTGGGATAATATAGAGAGCAAGACTGTCAAGATGATCAATTTAGAAGATTTATCACTCTCAAATAATAAACACCTCCGTTTAAGTGTAAAACCTCTGTACATATTAATTCTACCTCTATCGGTTTTGTGCCCAGAAATGATAAAGTTGACGAAAACTGTAAAACCTGAAAGACGTTCATAAATGTACATTTGTCAATAAAGATGACCGTATGTTATGTTGTGCTATTGCAATGTTATTGCAACGTATAAATGCAATAAATATTATTTAATAAGCACTATAGTACTAATATTTCATATTTGTAATAAGTTTTTAATTAACTATTTTTTGGAGTCAAATAGTTTTAAAAAATTGGGTAGTGTAATGGCTGATTTAGTTTGCGTTTTCTTATAAGATAACTTAATTACTTCAGCGAATGTGAATGAAAATAATATTAATAATTTTATTAGCATTATTTTCATTGATATTTAAATTTATACAATTCTAATATTTTCAGCAAAAAAAAACTTAAACAACTTCTAAATGTAAAAGAAAATGAAGAAAAATAACTTTATAAAAAATGTTAATACATAAACACAAATTATACTTCACTACCAATTTTACCTCAAAGTTATTAAAGAACTATTGAAGAAGAGTAAGAATCAACCGTTTTCACCTGGTTTCACCCGCGGACGAAAGATCTTAATATAGCCTATGTTACTATGGGATAAAATAGCATTCTAAGGATGATGATTTTTTTTTAATTGAGTCATTTTTGCTTTTGTTCGTTACAACATACAAAACTTAGCTCTTCATATTATAGGTGTAGAACATTTTGTATTATCTAGTGTGGTAAGGTTCATTAAAAACCTCAACACATTCACACTAAATATAATAACCATAAACATATTAAGGATTCAATATATAAAACCAATTTAAGTGATTGTTAGTAACGTGGTCTATTTAAAGGTATCAGTAAATCACAGACAGGTTTGAAGACTCAAAAAATGTTTTTTTTTTTTTTTTACCAAGTTAAACTAAATAATTAATATTAGTTTTGAATTCTTTTTTAATATTCTAAATTATATAAATCATATAAATATTGCTAAATAAAAAGAGTTTATTTTTATTACTTTACTACTATTAAGACTAACATTTTAGCAACGGGATTTCAATGGAAAAAACGTTCATCGGTGCAACTTCTGAGCTCAATAACAGGATTCAATGGTCTTACGATGTAACGTACCACAAAACGCACATACAATCACGTAACTAGGCTGCGGTTAGCTTTATGTAGATTTCAGTTTGAACCGTGTATCTAGTTTTATTTACACAGAAGCACACGTGTGTGTTGAAAACGCTCGATGTACTTTAGAAGAAGAAGTATTTTTATTATAAATAACGTATATTTAAATTAAACTTTTAATACGATCTTAAGAAAATGTTGAAGTTATTTTCACACTAAATTGAAATTAAATCGCCTAAATATTATATGAAACAGACCTTATTTAGACCTCATTAAGACAGTAAATATTAATATTAGTGCGATGTGAACCAGATGGAATATAATTAAATATATCTTGAGTTAACTCTATGACTTAATAATAATAATAATCTTTAATAATAATCTTTATTTGAACAATAAAAATAGTACAAAATAAAACAGTGATCGAAAATGCTTGCATTATAAAAAACTGTGTCGCAGACATTAACGCCCACCCTCAAAACAGATTTTTCTAGAACAAACAATAGAAACAATTAAAACTCAAAGCAATAAAATTACAGATATAAACATTTTAAAACAAAAAACTTATAATAAAACTAAAATCAATGTGCTTTTGTGTGCGTGTGTGCATGTGTGAGTGTGAGTGTGTGTGTGTGTGTATGTATTTGTGTGTGTGTTAGTATGTGTATCACAATGGAGATTCATAATGAAGATATTATATTTTCAGCATCTTCATAGCTTAGGGATTTTAACCACTCTTAAACATATCTTTTATATTCCATTAAACTACACGGATAAATATTCAACAATTCATTAACTTTGTTGTACAAACGACATGCTAAATAGCAATATTGTTGCCTTGAAGTCAATAGTCTGCTTATGTTAATACTGCAGATCTTTTGTCTACGTTTATTAGTATTAGGCTTAAAGGAAACTTCCCTGTGCTTACGTAAAGCTGTATTTAAAATAAATAACTGCAAGATGGTATAGTTCATGAGTTAGAAAGCGTACAGGTTTAAAAAGAATAACTTTCAATAATCCTTTTTGTGCCCTTTCTAGTCTTAGCATTTTTGTCTTAGAGGCACATCCTCATACAGAAATACAATAAGAAATTATTGATTGTGCAAGAGCGAAATAAACTGTTCTAAGGGTTGGGAAATCAAGAGAACTTCGAAGGCTTCTAAAAACATACATTAGTTTTCTGAGTTTAGATACCGTAAACATAATATGTTCGTGCCATGAAAGATAATTGTCAATATAAACACCGACATACTTTATTTTGGAGCTACTATTAATCTTGAAGCAATCGCAGTCTAGGCCTCTGTTACAACTACTTGTATGAGCAGATATATTGAAAGGTAGGCTTGGCATTGATACCGAGTTGTGTGCAAAAATTAGCATTTTAGTTTTGTCAATATTAAGTGTCAGTAAATTTGAGGATAGCCAATATATAACAGAAGATAGCGCCAACTCAACATGTCTTTTAGCAGTAAGCCAATCACTGCCTTGAACAAGTAAGACTGTATCATCGGCATAAGTTATAATTTTACAATTCATTAACTTGAGATTGCAAAGGTCGTTTATGTAAATAAGAAATAAGGTAGGTCCAAGGACACTACCTTGTGGTACACCAAATTCAATATTTATATCTTGACTAATTGGTCTTGACTAATTGACCAATTTTAGTACATTGTGTTCGGTTTGTGAGGTAACTTTTAAATATATCATGTACAATTCCTCTAACACTAATATTCTCCAATTTTTTAAGAAGAATAGGAATAGAGACGGTGTCAAAGGCTTTGGATAAATCTAAGAAAATGCCAATAGTTTTAAGTTTAGAATTAAAATTTTGAGCAACTAATTTTGTGAGATCCATAACTGCGTCTTCAGTAGACTTACCTTTCCTAAAACCATACTGATTGTTTGCAATAATATTGTTTTTATTAAGATGACTAATCAATTTATTATTAAGTAGTTTTTCTAAAATCTTGGACAATGTAGGAAAAATTGTTATAGGTCGATAGTTGACTATATCTTCTCTGTTTCCGCCCTTGTATATAGGATGCAAAATACCTTTTTGAAAGACATTTGGAAAGATGCCCATCGAAAAACATAGGTTACGAATGTGAACAATTACAGGTATAGTGAAGAATCTAGAAGCCTTTATAATAGAAACAGGTATACCATCACAACTTGTGCTAGACGTATTTTTAAGACCTTTAATGATTCTTTCAATTTCTATATTGTCTGTTTTAAGGAGAGACATTAAAACAAACAACAACAAATTAAGACAAAGTTGAAGGTGATGGCGTTAATAAAGGATTTGAATCGCTTACAGAAGAAATCATTTTTGAAACTGAGTTTTTCCCAACATTTGCAAAGTAACTATTTATAGAGTTTATTGTCTTATCAGGGTTTGACGATGCAGATAAAAGGTCTTTGTTGCAAAAAGTTTCTTTAGTTATATTACCAACGTTTTTGATTAGTTTCCATGTACCTTTTGGATTTTTGCTTAATCGTTGAAATTCATTACATTCATAAGCTGTTTTTATCTTTTTTAATAAATTGTTACAGAAATTTCGGTATCTGGTTTAAGTAGTTTTATTAGTCATATTTTCAGGATTCTGCTTAAATTTTTTAAATAATTTATCCCGGTTTCTTATACATCGAAAAGGGCCAGGCGTAATCCAAGGCTTCAATATACGCTTTCTATTTGAGATATTTACTGTAAAAGTATTATTTTTGAGGACGTTTCTAATAATATTTACAAAAGGACTGGCGGCGATATCAGCATTTCCACTAGCTAGTATCTGGCTGTAATCTGTACTTTCCAACTCGGATACACAAGCAACTTCATCTGTACGTTGAGAAATGTGTTTTAGTATAGCTGTTCTTACTCTGACGTCGCAATTAAGTATAATAGGAGCATGGTCAGTGATAAGTGAACTTAAAATAAGCGTTGTTGCTCTGCTTTTTGTTCTTAATATAACTTGCTCCAGGCAGTTGTTGTGGCGAGTTGGCAAAGTAAAAGCTGGCATTAAGGCATGAGACATCAGAGTGTTTACGTAAGCATCGCAATTATAGTCTTGACTCTCCTTAGCAATATTAATGTTGATATCTCCAACGACGGCAATGTTTTGAAAGTTGTTTAATAATTTTAGGGTATTACCTAAAGAATTAATGAAGTTATCAATATTTCTAAAGGAAAGAGATCTATACAACGCAACTAGAGCAAATAAATTTTTAATTTTTAAAATTAAGCAGTTAGCATCATCAAAGGATGGATTGTCAACTATGAAATTAACTTATTTTCTTATATAAACCACAACACCATTCTGGCTGTTAAAAGAAGATTTATATGATACAAAGCCAGCTAAAGAAAGAATGTATGGAGATTTGCTTAACCAGCACTCTGACAGTATGATTACATCCATCGGAATTTGTATCCTATGCAATAATAATAAAAATTTGTCAAAATTGCAGCTGATACTTCTAATATTGACATAAGTTATTTTTATGTCAGTAACATTATCACATATATATAAATTACATTATAAAGTGAACTTATGTCGATCCAATCGCAGTATCCACATTATATGATTAATTTTAAATTAAAAAAATTTTTTTTCGGAAATCTCATAGATATCATTTTCGTCCCGGGAAAGAGGATTATATTAAAGAACATATTATTAACAAAACTGGTAGCGTCATGGTTTCTCAATTGACAGTAAGTTAAAACATTATTTTACCTTTTACCTAATAAATAAACATACCTATATAGATATATCTTTTTCTAGTAGTATATTGTTACATATTTTGACGAAGCAGTGCGGCAGAATTAAAATTATTTATATTATTGGCTTATGTAAATATGATATCACTAGCATTATTTATTATTTATAATTATTTTAATGGAGTTAATTCAGTAATAAAAGTCGCTCTTTCTACATTATTACTCCGCTTTTTTTATTTCATTTGAGCAATTATAGAGCTTAAAATGAGATTAAAACCATTTGTTACGGAATTAAACTTTAATAGTCAGTATATAATACTAATCTATGTAACAATGTTTGTTTGTATGTTATTACTACTGTCTTTGTCTTTTTAATGAGTTATGCAGAAATTATGTAACGTGCTTCAGTGCTTCCTTTTTTTCAATTTATTCCTGCATAATTGATATATAATAATTATAATTTAAGATCTATTCTTTCGAAAATAGAAGCTGAATATTTACATACATATTTTGTTTTTAACCACAGCAAAAATATGAAAAAAAATATATTACATCTGCTGTCGGTACAACGACTGTCACAAAATTCGTTGAATTCTCAGTATTCAAAGGAAATAGTATCTTTATTGTATAAAATACAAGTATATTATAACTATGGTCCTGCTTCAAGTGTGACATGATATCAATTTTATTCATAAATTTATTTTAGATACAATTATACGACATCAAGAACAAACAAACAATATTATAAAAAAATGAAAACCTGCAAGTGAGGATACATATATACATACATATAAACTAGGAACGCCACCAGACCATCAATTTCGACTCGCTGCGATCGCGAAATCTCAGGTGCCGTTTGCATGTTGAGCGAAGCAAGCCAAGCTGATGGCTTCGTCTTGGTGTGGGAAAAAAAATTGAACAGGGGGACAGTACAATTCGATTAAAAAAATACACATCCACAATGAGACTTCAATTTTTCGCGCAATTTTTTTTACATTGAAATCTATTGGAGTGATGTTTTTAGGACATTATTCCTCAACGACAATAATTTTGTTTTAATTTTTTTTTACAAACCACCACATATATCAGCATGGTATGTGTGCAATATTTGAAACCGAACCGTTAAGCCGTTTTGATGCCAAGTTTGTAAAACCAATGCAAATTCTCTCCGCTCGCTTCGCTCAATTATTTGTCAACAACAATTTGGCATAAAAAATCAAGTTCAAACAAAATTGTAGATGAAAATAGCAATACAAGTAGAAAAACATTTATCTTTGAAAAGATTTAATAAACCCACTGCCAAGTGTTCCGGATTCCCAATACAGTAATATAGTACCTTGTATCTTGTACTGAACTTATCATTAGGTAATCTATTGCTTATTACATTTTTCTTTAGAAATATACCAAACATGTTCTTGTTTTTGATTGAAACTAAAAAGTGAATATAGAAAATCTGTATTCATAATTATGTAATCGAAGTAGGAATAAAAAGTGATAAAAAATATTACAATTAATCAAGTAAAAATTAAAACAATGGAGCATTGAAAGGCTAATACGGGGAACTCGCGGGGCGGTCGACTGGGAAGCTCTCATCAGTTTGGTTCTTCAGCATATTCGTGGGATTAAGATTCCGTAACTATAGCGATAACAATGAACTATACATAAAACTAAAGCTTTCGAAATAATATAAAAATATTTCTTATTCTTATAATAAAGTACAAAATATTAATTCAAAAACAATATAAATAAATAATATAATCATTCAACAGAATCCAATAATGATATACAAGTAAACACTAAAAAGAATCTGTTTTTGTATTACCACACGCACACACACGCGCACACACGCGCACACACGCGCACACACGCACACACGCACACACGCACACACGCACACACGCACACACACGCACACACGCACACACACGCACACACGCACACACACGCACACACGCACACACACGCACACACGCACACACGCACACACACACACACACATATATAGACACACATATATAGACAATGTATAGCCATATATATTAAGCTTATTATTTTTTGACATATTTACCAACAATAATGAATTCAATTATTAGAGCTTTGAAACAAATAAACTTCTCCACGTTTTATTATTTGTATAAATGAATGTCTGTTGAAATCTATCAAATGACAAAGCAACAATAAAATTCTACTAATAAAATAAACAACTTACAAGTTTGATGTGTTGAGAGGTTGAGTGATGAATTGTTTTGGTTCCTTGGTAATTAAATTCCTCAAAAAATAAACGTTTCAAAGAAAGGACTTCCCTGGAACTTGAGGGATTTCCTCCGCGCTAACTTTTGAAGTATCCTCGTGAAAACTTGAATGCATTTGAAAGATGTATTCAGGAAAATAATATTATTTTTTATTTAAGCCAAGGAATTTTTGTCAAAATAAATTTAAAAAAAGTTTTGTAATCAAAAAAGATTCGGAAAAAGACTCAACTGGAAATAGCGATAAAAGACGGAAATGAATGTTATTTATATTCATTTTCCGTTCCATCATAAAGGGAGCTAAACCCTAGCTTAAGATTCATGAACCAAAAAAAAACTTTGGGAACTTTTAACTTAAGAACAAAACAAGTAAACCCTTCGTAAAAAAATAATAAGTTCCTCTTCCAAGTTCTAAGACGCTACTAAAAGTCCTATCGAAGTTTGCAAATATTTTTCTCTCTAAATTTTTCCAACGCTTTAAATTTTCTGTTGTCACTCTTTTAAAAGCTGAAGTACTTATAATATTTATTTTTTATAAATTTTCAGGTCACTGCTTGACTGTTTGAAATTCATTTTTTAAAGAGTGAAAACTTAACTAATATCAAAGTACATTGTATAGTTCCAAAAAAGTAGTACGAGTATATATCAAAGTCTGTACTTAATAACGCATTCATACAATTCAAGAAGCCACAAAAAATACGCAGGTAAAAGAACGTGGTCAAAAAGTATATTATACGAAATTAACAATTCACAGCTATATACTAAAAATACAATGTACAATTTAACATATTATTCTACTATTAATATTATTATTATTATTATTTTGACGACTGATCGTGCAGTGTTCGTAACTCTGTAAATGTGGTAGTGGGTTCAATTCTTCCGGGGCGTCACGGTGTGTGCTAACGCGATCCCGTGACGTCCCATTGCGGCGAAGAGAGCAACCGTTGGTTTTTTAGTGGGTAGCCCCTTAAAAATGGCAGCATCCTCTGTGCTGCCGGGTAGTCCCACATCACCCCCCGGCCGTCATCCCCCTGGGCCGACTGGATACCCGTAACGGATTTTTCCAAAGGAAAAAAAAATTGGTTTCAATTCCTACTTTACAAAAGCAAAAAATATCTTTAATCTGGCTTGTTTATATAAACACATATGTGTTATTTGTAAAGTTGAGGCAAAAAATTGTTCAACAAATATATTATTCAGTTTCAGACTTAGCGCCCTAACATAAAACTGTCAGTTCACATGAAATATATTATAAAAGATAGAAATAACAAAGACGTTATATTTAAAAACCTTTTAAAAATTATATTTGCCAGATTAATGTTATTAAATAGTAATATTATTAAAAAGAAAGACGTTTCTTAAAATATTATGTAAAATTACATTAAAATCTAATTTTTCCACCCACTTTCTCACTGACTTCAATTTTTAGATAACTGGCAATCATTAAGTACCTTATTGTACATTATAATACAAATTCTGAAAAATATTTATATTATATACTTATACAAGTATGATTAAAAATATACATTAAACGTAAAAGGTAGTTTATAGTTGTAATTCTACAAAAAGCCTAGTATTATATCAATGTATATCTTGTAAGAGGTTCGTCGTAATTAAAAACTCTCCATGAATAGTATTTAGCGTTACGTTGGTTAATTTATGGTGTTTTCTATGTGTGTGCTTCAACTGAAAATACTTAAAACTGTTTGTAACTGTTGGTGAGATATCAACTCATCCTGTATGTAAAGATAGATAGGCAAAGAAATAATACACTTTAAAATGTGCACTAATTATTTAATATTCAAATAATAAAAGTTATTTTCAGTAAACTAACATAACAATAAAAAAAACTAATATGGAAATAAAAACATATATATTTTAATAAATCAATCACTGTTTTTTTAAACTTACATTTTATTAAGAGGATGACGCTGTATGTTCATAAACTATACCCTTATAACTCACAACACTCATTTATCACTGGACATCGTAATTATATCACTCGCGTTACTTTTAACAACTCGAAACACACATCCAACAACATCGTCGGACGCCGGGGTACTGAAACTTAGAACTGTTCTTTGCCAAAATTCCCTGGTCGTAATTCGGCGATATAAATACATTTTAACTCTTACAGGATACAACTTTTAATGGGTATTTTTATTAAGTGCGTCTGAAGATTATTATTAAATCTTAAAAGCAGATAACAATGAGGCTGCGTGGATAGAGTTAATGTAGAAATTTCCGCTGACATTTTCCGTAAGATGCGAGTTCAGAGGCGTCTTAAAATGCGAGATTTATAAAAATGCGAATATGCTGTTAAGAATAGTTCTATATAATCGTATAATATTCAAAATGAATTGTACAGACTGTGTGTATAACTTTATATGTCATAATTTTTTTTGTGTCTAAAATTAAACAAATAAATTGTTACCTATTAACTACGCTCCGGAAAATTTTACAGTTAAATCAGTTTTACGGTTTACAACTGTGCTCAGATAGCAAAAGTTTCAACATCTGTCATTTAAACTCTTTGTAACCAGAGTGCAGATTTATTCCTATTCGATCAGAAGTAAAAACAAGGGTGGAGTTATAAGTAAAAGTATATATTTATGTATACATACATGTGTTTGTATACACGTGTGTAACATAACATAACTCCCGAAAGTGTGACCTGATTTGAATGAGTTTTTTTTTAATCACTCTTATGTCGTAATGATTCTTATATACATTTCTTTTGTCCGTGTTTTCAGTGAAAAATAAATCGACGACCGCTATCAACAGTGACGTCACAAATTAGAAAATTATCAGATTTCTTGTCACGTACTGTCAAGGTCTCAAGAGAAGATGTGATGTTATTACAGACTCCCCATAAATTTCACAGAATTCAATTCATGAGAATGTACATCATTAATATAAACTTGTTTTTTAAAAAGCAAACCCTCATTATTAATTCATTAAATCAGAAAAGACATATTACTGACAAAAATGTTTGCTAAAAAGTTTGAACAGAAACAACATTCACAGAATGTTTTGCTATTTAATTGAATCAGATTCATTCAACAGTTTGTTTTAGCGTAAAGCGTAAAGGAATTTTAATAAGTTCAAATGTGATTTCATTTTTAAGAAATACTTAATACATAATTAGAAACTTGATTCATTGTCATTAACAACATGAAAAATATAAATTTTATTAAATCACTAACTGTAACTTGCGGTTTCTACAATTAGCTCGTTTAAACAAACTTTACAAACAATCTATTAGTTATACAGACAATACATTATTTAATTCAGTAAGCACTGTTTGACTCTACAAATACTTTAAAACTATTTACTAAAAGCCTTTTCACATTTCAATATTAATGCACTACTTGACCTAGCGCTTTATAAACTGTATAATGGCTGCTGTTACCTAATATTTAATACTTCATTTGATTGTTATGTCAACTTTCATGTAAATGTAAAATATAGTAGTACATTACTACACACTTGCACCAGGCAGAAGCCTTGGCCAAGGGGGTAAGGCCCGAGGCGGCTTGAATCAGGGCTCTAGCTCACCGAGCCCTGATGAGACGGTGGAACAGGGACTTAGAGTCCCCTGCCGCCGGTATGATCACAGTGGGTTCGGTCCGCCCTCACTTCGACCACTGGATCAATCGGCGGCACGGAACGCATACGTTCCCTCTTGTGCAGGTGCTGACTGGGTATGGTTGCTTCAGTGAGTACCTGCACAGAATAGCACGAAGGGAAGCGATCCCCTCCTGCCATCACTGTGACAAGTCCGCCGACTCGGCTCGTCACACCTTGGCGGAGTGCGCCGCCTGGTGGGCGTGATTGGCAGGGACCTCTCGCTGCCGCGCGTCAAGAGCGCGATGGTCAGCAGCGAGAGGTGCTGGGTCGCAATGGCCTTCGTCTGCGAGCAAGTCATCGCCGCAAAGGAGGCCTCGGAGCGGGACAGGGAGTCAGCCTCGTCCGCTGACCCGCTCCGTAGGATGAGACTGGGTAGAAGGAGGCGGGAATACGCCCGCCGCTTCCTTCCCCAGCTGTAGACCTGGTGAGGGGAGGGTGCTCGGGGCACCCTCATTGGGGGGGTCTCGCCGGGGCGTCACGGTGTGTGCTAACGCGATCCCGTGGCGTCCCACTACGGCGAAGAGGGCAACCGTTGGTTTTTTAGTGGGTAGCCTTAAAAATGGCAGCATCCTCTATGCTGCTGGGTGATCCCACATAACCCCCCGGCCGTCACCCCATGGGCCGACGGGGTACTCGTAACGGGTTTTTCCAACGGAAAAAAAAATAAAAAAAAGTACATTACTACATATTGTTAGTGTCGTATCAGATCTCCAGTCACGTCTACTAACTTACCTTAAAGTTGTCGAGATATTAATTAAATTTGTTAGGTAATATGGAATAACATTTTGTAAGAGGTGTAATAATAACAATATATATTTATTTCAATATTAATTTCCTATAAATTTATTTCAATAATAAAATAAATAATATTTTATTCAAATATTGATTCATGCTCCATTGCTAAAGGCCTCCTTGAGTAGATACAAATGTGCCTTGTTAAGATAAAACCATTAAGTCCTTAGTAAATATTCTCATTTATCAATCATCCCTCAATTCAAAAACAAATAACCGTTACAAAGGTCTAGAGAGACTGCGAATACATATTTTAAATATAAATTATTATCACTTCAGTGTCACCGTTAACAAGAATAGCTTAAAACATTTCATTCAAATATGTTGTATATGTGGGAGAATAAATAATTGAAACCCAGCTATAATAAATATAAACTATTTATTTAACAATGATTAAAAATGTTAACTTATTATATAACAAATACGTCTATTCAATAGCTAAATTACAGCATTAAGGTATTTAATCAAAACCATATGTAGCAAATATTCATTATGTACTAAATTAATATATAAGATTGGCACATAGCTATAAGCATGGAAGTAATAAGAACACAACAGTAATAAATTAATCATAATAATAAATTAATCATAATACCTGTATGAAGACAGTTCAGAGCACCAACAATGTGCCGTGTCCACAGACGAACAACTTCTGATCTGTCGATAGGGCACACTGGGCCTTTTATACCAACGAGTAAACAACTAACCGGCACAGTGGGAGATGGTCACGTGATCATTAGATCACGTGATAATAATCTATACAAATAAAACTAGTAATCTCCCACATATATGTTGAAAGACATAAAGCAGATAAATAAGTCATTATAAGCATATATTCATGGTTTATTTGCTTAAAAAGTAATTAGATTAAATCGTCACTTTATTGCTATTACAGTAAAAGCATATTACAATTATAAAGTAATATAGAAAAATTTTGTTACTAATATAATAAAACTTATCAAACAAATGGACTAAATTCAAATTTCCAATCCTTTTAATAATAATGACTTTTGGAGTGCTTTATAAAATTACTTCATATTCGATAGAACTTGTCCTTTGAATAATGGTTACAAATACAAATATCAGAATAATATCAATTTTATTAATTAAATTTAATAAAGTATTGCGAATGATTTATATCTATTATTTACTTGTATTCATTATTGCGTTAAAAAACTTAATAAAAATATATTATTATGAATGAAAAGTAAGAATAATTTATTTTAAATGACTTTATATTTGTATCAACAAGCGATAATAAAAATAGAGAAAAAAGACTGATAACTAGTTATGTTAGCTCAAGGTATGAGAACGGTAGAAGTAAATGCTTGATCAGCGTAATAAGAATGTAATACGAATCGTCTCATATCTTGGGAACATATTTGATGTGAATAGATTTTATAATATTAAATTCAATTGATTGTTGCATGCGCTTCTGCTCAGTCATTTCTTAAGTTTATAATTAAAGTTAATTTTTAATGTAATTTTAATTGCTTTATTTTTAAAAAATCCACTCGCGTTCCCGTAAACTTGTCTGGCGCAGCCGGTAGGATAGTTCCACTATAAATTATAGCCTTCATCTCTAAATTTTGCGTCAAAATTCGCTCGAAGGACTCGAAGGACTATAAGGAGCTATCCTGAACCAAATAAATAAGACAGTGAGTGAGGAGCCTGGAGCTGATGATGCTGATTGCCGGTTGGTGAGTACGACTTTTCACCTTCCTTACATCCATCGTAATTCCAAGTTATAAAAAGGATAAGACTTCTCCTTTAATAACGTATTCTGGTTTTCTTAGGTTAGAATATTCTTAAAATATAATTGTGTACCACAAATAAATAAGAAAATAAATAATTATATAGAATAAAATTAAATAAATAAGATATCTTACATATTAAAATTTGTAAAGAATTAATTTGAAATAAATTAGGTATTAAGAAAATAATTTTTATATTTCAATTCAAAATCATTGAAATATCGTAGTTTGAATTAAGTTTTTCTTTATAAATTGTTTCAATTCCAAATCATTGAAATAATTCATCTTAATTGAATTAAGTCGTAAATTTTACTTTGTTCATATTATAATAAATAAGACAAAATGGAGCACATAACTTTAATTCCTAATGAAATTTTAAAATTAATTCCGCTTTTTGGTGGCGATAAACGCCATCTAAACTTATTTTTAAGAAAATGTGAATATGTAATCGATAAATTTCAACGTGGTGATTCACAAAATATGTATTTAATGCATGCTATTACTAGTCGTTTAGTCGACCGGGCCGCTGCCCTTATCAGTGAACGTGAGGATATTGTTTCATGGTTAGATTTCAAGGAATTATTAATTCAACATTTTGGAGACCCACGTAGTGAGGAATGTATTGCCATAGAGTTGGAAAATTTAAAATTAAAATCCGGAGAAAGTTACCTTGATTTTTGTAATAGGATACAATCGGTACGTTCGGTTCTATTGTCCAAGGTCAATCAAATTTTAAATGAGGAAATAAAACAAAGTAAAATAATTATTTACAACAATACATCGTTAAATGTATTTTTATATAATTTACCTGAGAGTATGGTACGAATAGTAAGATTGAAAAACCCCAATAACTTAGAATCTGCATTAAGTATAGTGTTAGAAGAAGTGAATTTCCAAGAACAATATAACCAACGAAGTAAAAACTTTGTAAAACAAAATAATTCATCTACACCTTCAGCTCAGTTTAAGTCACAAAATTATTTAGATTTTTCTGCGAAACCTAATACTTCACATAATAATAATTCCCAGAGAATATTTCATCAATTTAATCAACAACCATCATTTAAATTTGGAATGCCACAAGTATCAAATAACCCACCTACGGGATTTAGACCACATTTGCCACCATATAGATTCGGTATTCCTAAAGGACCTTACATACCACAACCGAGAATTAATCCTTATTATGGACATCGTCCTGTTCAGCAGGGAGGTTATCGTCCACAATTTAACATCACTAATTATAAACCCCCGACACAATTTGGATATAAACCCAACCTTAATAAAAATATACCTTATCAGAATGACATTTCTATGAGAAGCGTTTTACCTAATAAGCCACATTTTCCAGTAAATGAAATACATACAAATGACTATTACTATTGTGACAGCTATGTAAATAATTATTATCCGGAACACGTGACGTATGACCCTGAGTATAATCCCTATTATTATGACCATGAAGACATTTTAAATCAGGAGGAAGATGAAAATAACTTGACTGACAAGGAAAATAACAGTGACCATGACCAACAGAGTAATGTAGAAAATTTTTCCATACGAGCCTCAAACCTAAAGAACACATAGAATTAAATTACGAAAAAGATTTAAGGTTACCTTATGTGTATATTCCCGAAATTGATGCAAAATTTATGATCGATACCGGAAGTACCCGTTCATTTTTAAGTCCAGAAAAAGCCGATTTTTATTTTAGAAATTACATTTCTTACGAACCATTCGAAGTTATTAGTACACATGCAAGTAGTTCGCATAATGAAGTAGTTAAAATCCCCTTGATGCCTACATTTAATTGTAATAATATACAAAAATTTTACCTGTATAATGTGGATTCAAAATATGATGGGTTGATCGGTAATGATCTTTTAAAACAATTAGAAGTAGTAATTGATTTAAAACATAAAATATTAAAAACAAAATACTCAAAAATTCCTATAATATATAACGATTCGGAATATATTATTGTTTTACCATCGCGTTGTGAACTAAGAGTATCCATACCAACAAATCAACATTCTGGAGATGCCGTTCTTAATTTTACAGAATTCTGCGAGGGTGTGAGAATGCCAAGTGCGATAGTAAAATGTGTGAATGGTTATGCGAAAACAATTATTCAAAATACATTAGATAAACCTATGGAACTTAATATTAAATCTCCATTTAAAGTAGAAAAATATCTTATATCCGAATGCAAAGTTAATACTATAACAGATAATAGAGTAATAGAAGTAGAACAACTTTTAATTAGAAATTTAAATAAATTAAGATTAGGACACATGAATAGGGAAGAAAGAGATAAAATATTTAGCTTATGTCAGGAATATAAAGACATATTTTATAGTGACCAACTACCCTTGACCTTCACTAATGATGTAAAACATTTTATCAGAACTAAGAATGAGGATCCTGTATATATAAAACCATATAGACAAGCACCTGTTCAAAGTGAAGAAATTAAGTGTCAAGTGGAAAAACTTTTAAATGACAATGTAATCCAAGAATCTTTCTCGCCTTGGAGCGCTCCAGTTCATCTCGTCCCTAAAAAGATGGATGCTTCTGGAGCAGTAAAATACAGAATGGTTGTAGATTACAGACGATTGAATGAAATGACTATCGATGACAAATACCCTCTCCCTAACATTACTGACTTATTTGACAAACTGGGAAAGAGCACATACTTTACAACTTTAGACCTAGCTAGCGGATATCATCAAATAGAGATCAATGAATTAGACCGACAAAAAACTGCCTTCAGTACCCAATCAGGACATTTCGAATTTTTAAGGATGCCTTTTGGATTAAAAACTGCTCCAGCAACGTTCCAAAGAATGATGGATAATGTCCTTAGAGGGTTGCAAGGTATGCATTGTATGGTGTACCTAGATGACATAATTATATTCTCACCAAGTTTAGAAGATCACCTCAAAAGCCTTCAAATCGTTTTTGATAGATTACGCAAAACTAATTTAAAGGTTCAGCTTGATAAATCAGAATTTTTGCGCAAGGAAGTTCTGTACCTAGGACACAATATTACTAAAGACGGGTTAAAACCGAACAATGACAAAATTAAAGCAGTATTAGATTTTCCACTACCAAAAACTACCACAGAAATAAAAAGTTTTCTAGGGTTAATAGGATATTACAGACGTTTTATAAAGGATTTTGCTCGAGTTACCCAACCTCTAACGGCTTGTTTAAAAAAACGAAATAAAATTACGCTTGACGAAAAATACCTTTTCAGAAATGTAAAGAACTATTAACTAATGCCCCCCTTCTGCAATACCCAGACTATGATAAACCGTTTATTCTCACTACAGACGCTTCAATTAAAGCCCTAGGAGCGGTATTATTTCAAGGATCAATTGGTAATGATCGTCCTGTTGCTTATGCTAGCAGAACTCTTAGCGAAACGGAAACACGGTATAGTACAATAGAACGAGAGTTACTAGCAATAATTTGGGCCGTAAAACACTTTAGACCCTATTTATATGGTCGAAAGTTTACTATTTATACTGACCACCGTCCCCTAGCGTGGTTATATTCCCTTAAGGAACCAAATAGCAAGCTTACGCGTTGGCGATTACGTTTACAAGAATATGATTTTGAAGTAATTTATAAAAAGGGAAAACAAAATACAAACGCCGACGCACTGTCCCGAATAAAATTAAATGCTATAGATTCAGACGGAAATTCATTTCTAGCAGTTAATGTTGATGAAAAAGAATCCCGACTTCAAGACCATTTACGTGAGGTCACTAATGAAATTTTAAGACTTACTACAAGACATGACTCTGACGAATCTAAAACTGTTACAATATCTGACTCTGAAGCGACCATAACAGCTAGTCCTAGAGATTTATCAGACAATGATCCCGAATACCCTATTCCTTCTATTACTACTTGTTCTGCAACTGAAACAGTCCATTCAAACGTAGAATGTGATACATCAGGCATTCCAATTTTACATGAAGCTATAGATACAAAGCCAAATCAAATCTTGGTATTTTCTTGGCTCAGAAATGAGATACAAGTTAAAGACCTATCTAGGCCTAAAGAGAAAATTCTTGAAGTATTTTTACCTTTAAATAATTTAGACCTAATAAAACAATTTCTTAAAGAATATATTCGTCCAAAGATTAAATATTTCATTTATTTCGAAAATCCTGAACACAGAAAAGATTTTGCAAATACAATAATAGCTTTATTTAAGAAAGGCACGATAGACATTAGGGAGTGTACAGAAAGAGTAGTTTTTATAGAGGATGAAGGAGAACAAAAGGCCATTATATTAAAATACCACCAAGGCAAGACATGTCATAGAGGCATTAAAGAAACCATGACTAGAATGAAACGTAATTATTTTTGGCAAGATATGCAAGAAACTATTTCGGCAGTTATAAATTCTTGCGAGTCGTGTAGAAAAATGAAATATGATAGGAGACCAATTAAACCAGTATTGCAACTAACCCAAACTCAAAAAGCCCCTTTTCAAGAAATATTTATAGATACTTTTAGTATAGAAGGCAATTATTATTTAACTCTGGTAGACGCTTTTAGTAAATTAGGTCAAGCGATAAAAATTAGTAATCGTTCCACCCCTGAAGTAGTACGCGCTTTGATTAAATACTTTTCTATTTATGGAGTTCCAAGAGAAATCACTTCCGATCCAGGAACAGAGTTCAATAACGAGTTAATAAGAGAGTTAGCAGATATGTACAAACTTACCCTTCATACCACTCCAAATAATCCTAACTCAACAGGAATCGTAGAAAGGTTTCATTCAACGTTAATAGAAATTTATAGATTGGCTAAATACGAACAAAAATTTACAGACGCAGCTTCAGTTATGACTTATTCTATTATGGCTTATAATCATACTATACATAGCGCTACTGGGTTAACACCATTTGAAGTAGTTTTCGGTCATACCGAGTCTAATGATGCATTTAATATAGAATTTCAAAAATCGTATTTACAACAATTACTTAGAGATCACTCAAAACGTACAAAGTATTTGTATCAATATATTTCGAATAAATTACGTGAAAATAAAGAAAAATCGATAGAAAAGAGAAGTGGTGAGCAAAATATAGAATTAGGGTTAGGTAAAACTATTTTTACCAAAGCAGTTAATACGAGAAGAAGTAAAGATAAGCCTCCTTATCAAAAGGCATGTATAGATGGCGAAATTAACAGAAACATAGTCCCAGTAAAAATTAGAGATCGTAAAACAAAGGTTCCTATTAAAAACATAAAACGACCTCCACAGGTGGTACTTGATCATCCTGGTGATGACGAAGGACACCCAATCCCTTCGACTTCAAAAAATTGAAGGCAATCCGGGATTATTACCTGTCAAGCAAGGTCAGGCTTATAAGCAAGAAAGTAAATGGATTATTATTAAAATACTAGATTTAAGCATAATTTTTAGAGATTTAGATTTTAATATAAATAGATATAATAAATTTGATAAAATAATAGATATCGATAAACCTTATTTACATGAATTTACTAATTTGAAATTGCAAGTAGAATATTTAAGAGATAATACTATAGAAAAAGTAAGACAAATAGTACCGATGAAAAAATTCAAAAGAGGGTTGTTTAATCCGTTAGGTTCATTTGTAAAGGCGATATCTGGTAACTTAGATAACGACGACGCAATGCATTATGATACTCTGATTAACGAGTTGTATGGTAAACAAAATTTAATCAGGAATAAAGTCACATTGGTTTCCAAAATGATGGATTATAATATTAACAGTACAGAAATTTTATACAATAATACGCTTATTATAAACGAACGCCTCAAACGCGTAGAACAAATGATAAAAGATATAATAACAAAAGAGAATAATTCTATTTACTCAACTTATGTTCTAGGAGCATACAGCTTGTTCATTAACAATTTTCGTTCGATATATATAAAATTAAACGAAATAGAAACTTCTTTAGCATTTGGTAAAATTTCTGTGCTACATCAATCGATAATAAACTCGACAGAATTGTTAAATATATTATTAGAAATAGAAAAAATTCATAGATTAATATATCCTGTAATAGAAAGTAATCTAGTTAAAATAGAGCAAACTATGATTGTTAAAGCATATGTTAAAGGAAACCAGATTATGTTCATAATGGAAGTGCCTCTCACAGATAATAATACGTATAACTATTATAAAATTTATTCGTTACCTATTGTTAATAAATTAAAAAATGAAACTTCCATTATTATCCCTGAATATCCCTTCCTTATGGTGAAAGGTTCGAAATACTTACCGATCGCAACGCCGTGTCAGCAACTATCTGGTGATAACCAGTACATTTGTACTGAACATAATGTAGTGCCATATGCGACTACAACTTGTACGGAACAGTTGATGCAGTTTCAAAATAATTTATCACATTGTACTCGATATACAGTACATACTGAGAAAATTAAAGCGCAACGACTTTCAACTGCCCGCTGGATAATATATTCGCAAAATAATGAAGTTGTGACTTACAAATGTGCTAATTTTTAGGTGGTAGAGCCTAGCTGTAGTCATCTGACTACAGCTCGTATTGGGCTGGCTCGTCCGGGGAAGGACCACCCTCTCACAAAAGATCGGCGTGAAGTAACCAAACTTATTTGGTTATGTTCCGTCCGGTGAGTGAGAGCTTCCGGAAGCCCAACTCCCCCCCCTCCCCTCTCCTCCGCCTAAACATGAATGCGGTTACTAAAATAAATATACCCCAGGAGGGTACCGGCTTTCATGAAGCCGGAGAATCCCTCCCCGAGCAAAATCGGGGAAACCACTCTACGATTTTGCTCGGGCAGCCCGTCGTATCTGGGGCGGGCAAAGTATCGCATTTTGTGTTTACAGAGGGCAAACGACAAGGAAACAGAGCGGCACCCCGCTCCACTTTAAATGTGGATTTTTGCAACATCCGGGGACTTCACTCTAACCTAAACGCCGTCCACTACCACCTTGAGACGGCGCAGCCGGCCTTGTTGTTTTTGACGGAGACGCAGATATCTCCACCGAGCGACACAGCGTACCTTTCATACCCCGGGTATAAACTTGAACATCATTTTATACCACATGCCGGGGTATCTGTGTTCGTGAGGGAGGATATCTGCTACCGTCGCCTCCAGATTTTTGAAGGTCGGGATCTGTCTTTACTTTGGCTGCGCGTGGACATGGACGATCATGTCAGAGTCTACGCGTGCCTTTACAGGTCCCACAGTGGTAATGCAGAAACGGAGCAACTGTTGGGCCATGTTCAGGCGAAGATTGACGAACTGCTTTCACAGACTCCCTCAGCTGAAGTCATAGTCCTCGGGGACTTCAACGCGCACAATGCCGAGTGGCTAGGGTCGCGTTCCACTGACTACGCGGGGAGATCTGTGTTTAACTTTGCTCTGGCAAATGGTTTGTCCCAGTTGGTTCAGACGCACACCCGTCTACCAGACGTGGACAGCCACATGCCCTCTTTGTTGGATCTTCTGCTGACTACACATCCCGGAAAGTACCAGGTTATTGTTGAGGCCCCCCTTGGGTCCTCCGATCATTGCCTGGTACGGAGTGTAGTGCCACTTCAACGTCCGGCTCGCACAACACCTGCGACCCGTGGCGTTTGGCACTACAAGTCAGCAGATTGGGATGGAATGCGGTCTTTCTTTGCATCCTACCCATGGGGGCCGATTTGTTTCTCTTCCGATGATCCCAGTGACTGCGCTGCGGCTGTAGCTGATGTGATACTACAGGGCATGGAACTATTCGTTCCAAGCTCTGTGGTACCACTTAGTGGCAGATCGCGGCCTTGGTTTGATGCGTCTGTCAGGGCTGCAGCAGCCGGCAAACGGCAGGCGTACCGGGCTTGGGCTAAATCGATAGTCACAAGGGATCCGAACTCTAGAGTTCTGAAGAGGAAATATAATCGTGCCTCCAGATTCTTCAAACGGCAAATCGCTAGAGCAAAGTTCAAGCATGTCGTCAAAATTGGGGATCAGTTGGCAAGGTACCCACCAGGCACGCGCAAGTTCTGGGCGCTTTCTAAAGCCACTCTGGGTAACTTTTGCCAGCCGTCCCTACCGCCATTGCACATGGGGAATGATTCTCTGGCCCATACGGCAAAAGAGAAAGCCGATCTCTTAGGCACTCTTTTTGCCTCAAACTCGACTTTGAACGACCAAGGGAAAACACCGCCTACCATCCAGCGGTGTCAGAGTTCATTGCCGGAAATAATTTTCCGGCAAAAAACCATTCGTCGTTCTCTACTTTCCTTGGATGTTCATAAGTCGAGTGGGCCGGATGGTATTTCCCCATTGGTGCTACGAACGTGTGCCCCTGAGTTGACTCCAGTGCTAACGCGTTTATTTCGGCACTCCTATCTCAAAGGCGTAGTCCCGGTCTCGTGGAAGTGTGCCTTTGTCCATCCGATCCCTAAAAAAGGTGATAGCTCGGATCCGGCTAACTACAGACCTATCGCCATCACCTCTCTTCTCTCCAAAATAATGGAGAATATCATAAACCGTCAGCTCCTCGCGTACCTCGAGGATCACCAGTTGATCAATGACCGGCAATATGGCTTTCGCCATGGTCGATCGGCTGGTGATCTTCTGTTATATCTCACACACCGTTGGGCTGCGGTTATTGAAAGCAAGGGAGAGGGTCTGGCAGTTGGTCTGGATATGGCGAAAGCCTTCGATCGTGTATGGCACAAGGGGCTTCTTTCGAAGCTTCCTTCCTATGGGCTTCCCGAGAGTTTATGCAAGTGGATCACCAGCTTTCTCACTGGGCGGAGCATACAGGTCGTTCTCGACGGTTTTTGCTCGGACCCCAAGCCCGTGAACGCTGGTGTACCCCAAGGCTGTGTGCTATCCCCAACCCTGTTTCTCCTGCACATCAATGATATGTTGGATATTTCCAACATACATTGTTATGCGGATGACAGCACTGGGGATGCGGTATATTCCGGCCGTGCAGGTCTCTCTCGGGAAAACGTCGACGAGTGTCGAAAGAAACTTGTGTCTTCTATAGAGACCTCCCTGGGGATGGTCTCAGAATGGGGTGAACTGAACCTCGTCCAGTTTAATCCCCAAAAGACACAGGTTTGCGCGTTTACCACCAAGAAAACCCCATTTGTCGTATCGCCACTCTTCGAGAGCACACCCCTCACCGCCTCGCCAAGTATCAGAATACTGGGACTCGACATTTCGAGCGACTGTCGGTTTCGTGGTCATTTGGAGAGCAAGGCCAAGTTGGCCTCGATGAAATTGGGTGTGATCAATAGAGCGAGGCAGTATTTCAATGCTGGCCAAAGACTTGCGCTCTATAAGGCGCAGGTCCGGCCACATATGGAGTACTGTTCTCATCTCTGGTCCGGATCACCCCAATATCAGCTTCTACCATTTGACCGCGTACAACGGAGAGCCGTACGGATTGTCGGGGACCCGGTGCTCTGTGAACGGCTGGACTCTTTGGCACTGCGTAGAGACGTGGCTTCCTTGTGCGTCTTCTATCGCATTTACAACGGGGAGTGTTCCGAAGAGCTATTTGATCTGATGCCTGCCGCCGAATTTCATCACCGCACAGCACGTCACCGCCTTCATTACCATCCTTACCACCTGGATGCATGGCGTTCTTCTACTGTGCGGTTTGCAAGTACCTTTCTTCCACGTGTCACAAAGATGTGGAATGAGCTTCCTTCGGCGGTGTTTCCAGATCGATACGACATGGGTACCTTCAAAAAAGGCGTTCATTCCTATCTCCAAGGCCGGCAACGCTCTTGTGAGTCTTCGGATGTTGCAAGAGTTCATGGGCGGCGGTGATCACATTTTATCAGTGACCCGCATGCTCGTTTGCCCTCCTTTTCCATAAAAAAAAAAAAAAAAAAAAAAAAAAAAAAATGATTTATCAAAAACATCTATATCAGGAACCTATCTATTAACAATTGATTCTGGCTGTGAAATTCTTCTTGGTGAACTTCGTCTAAGCTATTTTCCGCATATAACAGAAAGAGAGGTATATAAGGTCACACCAATCATAAAGTTACCGGAAATCAACAATGGAAATACTTCGATTTTCTCTCCGATTGACATCAAAGGAATTAATCTCGATGACGTGAAATATCTGTCTACAGTTCTAAAGTCAAAAAGTGTTAGTGAAAGTGAAAGTGAAACAGAGCCAATAATAAAAATCAATAGTGTCAGTGTCGGTACTATAGTTTTATATGTAATATTAATTATTTTTATTTTTATTTTTATTTCAAAGAAATTTAAGACAAAAATATTCACACTTGCTCGAAACCCTCAGAATCAAAAATCTTCCGATGGTTTCGAAGTTAAGGAGGGAGGAGTTATGTTAGCTCAAGGTATGAGAACGGTAGAAGTAAATGCTTGATCAGCGTAATAAGAATGTAATACGAATCGTCTCATATCTTGGGAACATATTTGATGTGAATAGATTTTATAATATTAAATTCAATTGATTGTTGCATGCGCTTCTGCTCAGTCATTTCTTAAGTTTATAATTAAAGTTAATTTTTAATGTAATTTTAATTTCTTTATTTTTAAAAAATCCACTCGCGTTCCCGTAAACTTGTCTAACTTCATTCATTAATGTTTAAGTTGTATGTCTAACATCAACATTTTATTTATTTATTTATTTATTTATTTTGGAAACAAACGGCGTTATAATAAGAAATAAAATTTAATTAAAACTACTTCATTTCTAATTATTTTTTGAAATTTTTAATATCATAACACAATTTGTATTTGTCAAATAATATTTTATTTAATTTACATTGTTTTATAAAATTTTAAATTATTTTTATGATGTATGTCCCGATATTGAGCCTACTATAGTGAAACAAGAAATGTGAGAGAGACAGCAATAGTTTTCTCGTCTCTCTAACTTGGTTTAGGTCCGACAAAATAATATTTTAGATTATATTACGGATTTTGATTATTTTTTTTAATAATAAAGTATTAATTAACAACAAAAATACAATTAGTATTACGACGACTGTCTTAAGTTTATAGTTTTTTAGAAAATTAATATTTAAATATGAAAGATTTGTGTAGTTACCAAAGATTTTTTTTTTAGGATATATTTAATTTATTGTTCCAGATTTATAGTTTTGTATCTATGCATTTTGGGGGAACTGGGAGCTTTTAAATGATGTAATTTAGCCATAGTAAATTACAAATAAGTACGATATACGACAGTGGAAAATAAGCTTGTTGTAATATTTAAGATTATAGTGGTAAGGCCCGTTTTGAGTAAAAATAATTAAAATAAATTAATAATGAAATTAATAAGATATAATACGACCAACAATTGACAATGAAAGATTTTTTTTACAGTACTTTTGACTACTTTGGGTTATGAAAAATACATTTTACTGCCGTTCAAATAACGCAACAGATATTGCAGACCTTTGTTCAATGTATCAAATGTCATCTGTCAATACGTGACTTGTTCAGAATTCGAAATGTGAATCTCAATTCAGCTTCAGAAATGCACTAGAATGCAATATTCATGTTCGAAACAAGTAATTATTGAGCTAGAGACAATTGGGAATAATTGTTTCATCAGTTTGTTTGTTTGAACGCGCTAATGGTCAAAACTTCTATGTGGATTTGAAAATTTTTCTTTGATTATGATACACAGTTTTCTAAGGAATGCTATATTTAAGTTATCTAGCGTAACGTAGGTGTGGCTAATGGATGCAATGGATTTCATATTGTATTAAAGCAAATGAAGAAAGACTTGATTGTCGGTTTTATTATTAAACTATAGTAACATTTACTGTTATAGTACTGATTCTGTAAATAAAGAAATGAAGGTATTACTGTTTAATAATTAAACATACACATTATCTTTTTAAAAATATAATTAAATTTATCTGTAAAACAATAATTAATAAAAAAAAAGTCTGATAAAATATATCATACTCACCGGGTACTTCAGTCGGAGACTCGCACAGATCTCCTGCGAAGAACGGCGCGCATACACAGCGTACAGAAGCTGGACCTATTTGACTAAAATAACTATTGTATTATAAAATGTATTTATACAAAAATAATAATAATAATAAGTTATACATTAACAACAGAGATAATTTAGATTTTCTATAAATTAAATGTGATGTGTATTGATAGTATAGTGATATAGGCAAATGTTTCTCAAATTCAACCAATACCTCAAACGTAGCCAGTTACATAATATATGCAAGCTAAGCTGTACTATCGGGGATTTGTATGAAGCATTTTGCAAGCATGAAGCAGAAATTAATGCTATTATCACAACACTGAGAGCTCTGCACGAAAATGTATTACGTCAGCAAACAATTTGAAACTTTTCTAATTATAGAAGAGCTCTGTCACGATGCATACCTCTTTTTATTTGCTTAATTACGTGAATGGATGGTTCAACAGAATTGGTATTAAATCCACGTGTCATTTAACTATTTTTTTTTGATTAGGTATATTCAAAATACACAGACGTATGCATATGTTAGATAATTTATTAATTAAATTAAAAGAATGTAAAATAATAATATAAATATTGACGAAATCGTAAGATTATGTAGGAGGCACAATAAAAACAAACGTTATGTTAAATTATTCTCAAAGAGATTTAATAAATAATAAACAATTTTATACTAATTAAATATGCCAATATTTATTAAAAGAAACCATTGACATATCAAAATATATATTAAAATAATTACAATTGTGTGTGATTTGAGTCTGAATCGACAAATTCTCCTGGCCATAGCCTCAATTTATCTTGCTTGCTTGCTATGACAATGTTTTTTAAATTTCGCAACCCCTTAAGAGAATACCTATCATTGGCAAGAACAGCGCTAATTTCATAAGGGCCTTTAAATCTAGGGCTCAGTTTATCATGACGCCTATGATCTTGGTTTACATAAACTATGTTACCAACTTCAAAAATTTTATTATTTCGCCATACAGTGTCAAAACGAGTTTTAAATTTATTTGCTTGTGTAGATAAACGCTGGTAAGCCAATGCGCGGTCCGCTCTAACATCTATTGAATACTCAGGAATGGATAAATCATTTAAGTGTGATTGAACACAGGGGATATTCGCATTACAACTAATAAGCAAACGGATTGGAGTAAAGCCAGTGAATTTTTGGATTGTAGTATTAATTGACTGCTGAACTTTCCATAACCCGCTTGACCAATCTGATGAACCATTACATGTTGTATTTAACATGTCAATTACTGTTGAAATATATCGTTCCACTTGACCGTTACCTCTTGGTGTGCCTGTGGCAATCATATGATGTTCTATTTGTAATTCCCGAAATAAGGATTGAATTTGATTTTAACTAAAATTGGTACCCCTATCAGTTATAACTGTTGATGGAGTACCAAATATAGTTACCGTTTCCCGTATAAGTGGAATAAGTTCTTGGGCGTTTAGGGTCTTGAGTGGTTTTAGCAAACACAATTTTGTAAAGCCATCTAACAAAAGAAGGATATATTTGTATCCTTCGTTTGTTTGTTTAAACGGGCCTGTGCAGTCTAAATGAACTGTGTGAAATGGAATAGGCGTTTTGTCAATAGGGTGTAAGAAACCTTGTTTTGGACCAGAGTGGCATTTACGTTCGAGACATATTAAACAGTGCTTCAAATATTTTCGAACACAAAGCACCATCCGAGGGAACCAAAAATACTCGCAAAGTTTTTCTAATGTTTTATGAAAGCCCACATGACAATTCTCATCATGAAAAAGTTTTAAAAGCTTGAATGTAGATCCTTTTTGCACATTGTGCCTAAAAATAATTACTTTGTTTTTTCTGACCAATTAGGTCAAGGCTTTGGTTCGCTTTTAAGCAATGAACTAAACAATGTATGTAATATATGCTCGCCTGGAGCCAGTTACCAGCACAATATTAAGAAAATTGATAATTTTAACCATAAAAATAGTACTATTGTACTAATACATGGAGATGGTTTGTCCGTTAAGAAAGGTGACATTATTAAAAGCATAGATAAATTGTTAAGTTTGTACTACAAAAATAACTGTAAATTTGTAATTTGCACATTCCCCTATTCATCTTCTTATTCGGACAAACAAAATAAGTATATACATAATCAAAATTTGACATTATACAATTTGACATACCGTCATAGCGACGCATTCTTTTATTTTGACATTAATAAATTTATTTATAATAGTTTTAGGATGACAAAAGGTACTATGTATCTGCCTCTGTATTATAAAAAACAAATTGCTACTTTAGTAGCATTTAATTTAAAGAACTTCGTTATACAAGTTATAACGAAAAGTAAATCTTGTCACAAAAAAAAAATCTTGCCTAATAATAATCAGTCCACTTTAAACTAAAAAGTAAGACAAAGCCTAACCTGTTTAATATTGTCCATCAAAATATACAAGGCATAGGTGGCAAGGAATTAGAAGTGGAACTGTTTGTTAATAAATATAATATTAGTTTATTGTGCCTTACCGAACACTGGTTGTCAAAGAACAACATTATTAATGTAGAAAATTATAAATTGTCAAGTTCGTTCTTTAGAGAGAAAGCTATTCGTGGTGGCTCACTTATCTTAGCTCGTAATGATGTAGTCTTCAAGTCTCGATCGGACATAGTGGCGCTCTCTGTTGAGCGAATTATTGAGTTATCCTGCATTGAGCTCAATGATTACATTATTTTATGCGTGTACCGACCCCCCTCTGGTGACTTTGAAGAATTTGAAAATAAAATGGAGGATATTTTAACAAAGCTTAGTCATAAAAACAAGTCATTGATAGTGTGCGGTGATTTTAATGTAGATATATTACATGTAACTTCGTATAGTGTACGTTTATTAAATTTGTTTAAATCTATTAATTTATTGAACGTCTTTTCGGAACCAACTCGCATTACTAATATTTCTGCAACTTGTATTGATAATGTGTACTGTCACTGTAACATTTATGAAGAGATGATAATGGCCAATTTAAGTTCGGACCACTGTGGTCTAAAATTTTCTCTTTTAATTGACCATAAAATTAAAAGGCCCCTAAAATATAGTTGCAGGCCGATTACAAAAAATAGAATCATTACTTTTAAAAATAATATTGCAAAAAAAATAGTTAAAGTAAATTTAACAGACGATAATCCAAATAATCTATATAATAAAGTATTCGAACTTGTATTACATGAATTTAATAATACGTTTAAGTCCATAACAAAGATAAAATACTTTCATCTTAAATTTAGTGATTGGGCGACCGTAGGAATATATAAAAGTAGAGAAAAGTTATACGATTTATATGGAGAGAGGCAATGGAATAATGATCCGTTGTTCTTGAATAAAGTTAGGATATTTTCTAAAATATTTAAGAACGTTTGCTTACAAGCCAAGTCGATATATATTCGAAATAAAATCGTAAATTCAGACGATAAAATAAAAGCAACTTGGGATGTTTTATCTAGTGTTGTGGGGAAAACTAGGACTGCTAAAGAACCTATAAAGTTAAAAATTAATGATAAAGTAGTAAGTACAGATATAAATGTGGCGACCATTTTTGAATCTTTTTTTACTGAAATTCCATTAGCAGTCACGCGTAATTTAAATTCTTCATCATCTGATGCAATCATGGAACTAACTAATAACGTTAGAGTCAGTAATAAATGTTTTGTTTTTAAGCCTGTTTCATCTGATGAGATTGTTAAAACGTTTAGAACCTTAAATCTGAAAAAAACCGATGATCTTTGGGGTATATCAGTTAAATTACTTAGCAATATTATAAATGAAATTGCCCCACAACTTTGCTTAATTTTCAACAAATGTATTGAAACCGGTATTTTTCCAGATTTGATGAAAAGTAGTAAAGTAGTTCCTTTGTTTAAAAATGGCGATACAAAAGAACCGGGAAACTATAGGCCTATTTCTGTTTTACCGACCTTAAGTAAGATCTTTGAAAAGATTATTTTAAATCAAATGTCAGAATTTGTTTCTAGCAATAAAATCATGCATAGTGAACAATATGGTTTCACCAAAGGTAAATCAACAACTGATGTGGGTGCCACGCTTCTTAAGCACATTTACGACGCATGGGAAAAATCGCAGAATGCAATCGGGGTGTTTTGCGATTTATCCAAGGCCTTTGATTGCGTTGACCATCAAACGTTACTATGCAAACTTAACCACTATGGTGTGCGTAGTGTTGCGATTGATCTTATTGCCTCTTACCTCGATCAAAGAGTCCAGACGGTTGATGTAAATAATTCTAAATCGGCTGGTTCTTACCTAAAGATGGGTGTTCCACAAGGATCTATTCTTGGTCCCTTTTTATTTTTACTTTATATTAATGATTTGCCCTTTTTCGTAAAGGGCTTATGTGACATTGTGCGTTTTGCTGACGATACCTCGCTTATTTTTAAAGTCGGGCGTAATAGAACTAATTATGACGAAGTAAACAGCGCTCTGTCACTTGTTCTTCATTGGTTCGAAATAAATAATTTGGTCTTAAATACAAGGAAAACCAAATGCATGGAGTTTACACTTCCCAATGTAAAAAGTCAGAATTGTAGCCTGCTCCTTAACAATGAAGTTTTGGAAATGACTGACTCAACGGTTTTCCTATGTATAACTTTAGATAAAAAGCTCCAGTGGAACCCCCATCTCTCAACACTCGCAGGGAAACTCAGCTCTGCCGTCTATGCAATTAAAAAAATAAGACAATTAACAGATGTCAATACAGCTCGACTTGTTTATTTTAGTTACTTTCATTGCATTTTGTCTTACGGTATTTTGTTATGGGGCAGTGCTGCTGAAGTTAATTCTCTATTTGTTTTACAAAAAAGAGCTGTGCGGGCTATTTATAACTTAAAAGCTAGAGATTCCCTGAGAGATATCTTTAAAGAAATTGGTATTCTTACGGTTGTTTCTCAATACATCGCAATAACATTTTATTTGTACGTCACAATTTGGATACATATGTAAAAAACAGTGACAGACACGCTATAAATACTAGAAATAAAAATAAACTTTCAACGCAGATATTTCGTCTGTAAAAAGTTAAAAAATCCTTCATGGGCATGAGTGTTCGCATATATAATAAGCTTCCACAAGATATCTTAGAGCTTCCTTTACTTGCTTTTAAATCTAAAATTAAAAGTATACTGTTAAATAAAGCTTATTATAGCATACAAGAATTCTTAGTTGATCGTATTTCGATCAAGTAAAAGGTTAGGTTGTGGAGCTTTGGTTGTTGACTCATTTGCAGGATATTCTAAAATGTACATTAAACATTGTTCACATATTTTAAAAAGAGCAACTGTTGAGTTTCTGGCCAGCTCTTCTCAACAGAACAGCATTCCGAGCTGGTGGTAGCTTAAGGACGGACTGACTACTGACATTTTTATAATGTAATAATTGACGATTCAAAGTGCGTGTAAATGCCTATTTGAATAAAGATATTTTGAATTTGAATTTGAATTTATAATTTAGGTTGATCGGGTCGGACCGTATAAAACAATAAACCGTCTTCTAAAAAATATTGATTTTCGTCAAGCTCGCCGGATATGACTTGACTTATTAAATTTTGTGTTTCAGGGTCGTTTTGTTGTGCAATTTCTAACCAAGATTGACCCTCAATAAAATTTATCACCATGTTTCCTTTTTTATCGTTATTTTTTAAAACAGGAGCGATATACGATTTTATACGATTTTGCATTATTAATAAATGCAAAATCGTATGAATATACAATTTTGCATTTATTAATAATGAAATTTGATTAACAGAATTGGGGGAGTTCACTGGATTACGGCTAAGAAAGTCTACGTGGCCTATATATTTGCCCTTTTTATATATAACTTCAAAATTAAAATCTTGCAAGAATTTCCAGCACCTCGCAACGCGAGATGAAAGATCCTTTTTGTTAATAGTAGCTTTAATAGAATTACAGTCAGTAAAAATTTTGAAATTAAGACCTAAAAGATATACTGTGAAATGTTTTAAAGCGTTATAGATTACCAAAGTTTCCAAATCATATTAACAATATCTAGTTTCTGCAGGTGTAGTTCTTTTACTAAAGTAGGCTATAACTCTTTTATCATTATTAACTCTCTGTACTAGAATAGCCCCATACCCTATTGAACTGGCATCAGTATAAAGTTCTGTTGGTAATTTTGGATCAAATATGGTAAGCAAAGGTTTGGTTGACAAACATTTTATGATATAATCCCTAGCCGCGTCTTGCTCCCTATCCCATACCCATTTTTGGTTATTTTTTGTAAGGTTAGTTATACAAGCTGTACGGGCTGCAAAATTAGCAATAAACTTACGAAAATAACTTGCAAGTCCCATAAACTGACGTATTTGCTTAACGTTCTGTGGAATTGGTGAGTTGACTAAGGCAGCTACTTTGGATTCACTGGGCATCACACCCTCTTGCGATATGATACGACCAAGATATTCTATTTTATCAACAAAAAATTTACATTTTTTTAAATTAATTGGTAAAACTGCATTGTGTAACGCTTTTAAAGTTTCCTCTAAATAATAAAGACCTTCTTCTACTGTTAAGAATGGAATTAATATGTCGTCTACGTATACTAAAAGGAATTTAAGGTGTTGTACAGCTTTTGTGATAGCTCTTTGAAAAACAGATGGGCCATTACAAATACCAAAAGGCATCTTTAGAAATTCATAATGGCCATCCGGAGTCACAAAAGCGGTATACTTTATAGACTCAGATGAAACTGGAATTTGATAAAATCCGTTTTTCATATCTATTGATATAAAGAATTTTGCTCTACCGAGTCTGTCTATTTGGTCTTCGATAAGAGGGAGTGGGTATCTATCTTTTTCTAAAATTTTATTTAATGCTCGATAATCTACGCACAATCTATCGCTACCATCTTTTTTTTTTACAAGTATTACTGGGTTTGCAAAAGGGGAGTCACTTTCGCGAATAACATTTTGTTTTAAAAGATCTTTAATTATGTCATTAACTTTTTCCCTCTCAATAGGAGCTAAACGATAGGGCCTATAGTAAACAATATCATCTTTAATTACACGTAACTTTAGTTCACCGCTTTTAACATTACTAGTTTCATTTAAGACGGATGGATATTTTTTAAAGATATACTTTATTTTTTCTTTTAATCTTAAATTTAAATGTTCAATCTTTGGATCTAATTCATTTAATCCTGACGCCAATGAAAATAAATTAACTTTTAAACTAGGTTCAACCTTTTTTCTGAATAGTTTGCTACCTAAAGAATCCGTTACGATTTCAATGTCTGGGTATAGTACAGCGTTTCTACCTATAAGTAAATCGTAATGAAAATCCTGGTCTCTAACTACATGAATATCAAGTTCTAAACAAACTCCTTCACACCTAACATTCACCGTAATAATTGCGAAAACATGTATTTTATTTTGTCCTATTCCAGTTAAATAAACAGAAATTGGCGAAAGATGGCAATCTAAACGTTTTGCTATTGATTCTTTTATTAAACTGCAGTTTGCTCCCGTATCTATTAATGATTCAATTGGAATATTATTTATAAACACTTGAGTTAATTTTAATTCGGCTTTTCTAAAAAATTAACGTCCTTATTTGGTACTATATTTAGCGAAGAATTATTCGATTCAGCTCTTTGCTTATGAAAACAAACAGATTCAGTATATCCTACCTTTTTACAAAAATTACACAATTTTGTACGAAAGTCATTACTTTTGAACACCTGTTGAAGTCCATTGTGGCGTAAGGAATTAATATTCGGCTTATTTTTTGGACACTGGGACTGTAAATGACCAACTTGAGAACAAATAAAACATTTTTTCTCACCGTCAAACGTTTTGGTCGTTTCACACCTGAAGGTCCAGCTGAGTCAAAATTATCGAGTGTTCTGTTTTTGGTCTTCGTATATATTGAGAGGAGGGAAATCAGATCTGCAGTAGTATTGACACTGCTATTCAATGATGCCATCCTAATGTCAATATCGCTAATACCTCCACAGACTAATTCTATCAACTGTTCATCTGTAAAGTTGATTTTAGTGTTGCGAAATAATCTTATTTTCTCTCTAGCATATTCACCGTAAGAATCTGCCGAGTCAGAGGTATGTAAAACTGCCTTGGTGAGTTTTTCATTTAGGTTCTTTTTTTCTGGATAAGCATCAATTATATCAGCACGGAGTTTTTCCCAAGATCTGCCATCTGACGGTTCCCATGTCTCAAACCATTTTAAGGCTTCGGCCTTAAAATGGTTTGAGACATGCTCTAAAAGCTCTAAAGGGTTCGCCCTTTAGAGCTTTTCCGGCTTTAGCTGCTGTCTTGATACTACTCCATTTCATTTCTGTAGCTAGAGTCTCGATGCTACAGCACCAACTGGTGGCTCCACAGTCGCCTTTATCAGGATCAAACATAGGGAGGGCAATGTCATCGTCTTTCTGGTGTGTTGCTGATACAGCATCCCGAATTTCCTTAAGAAGTTCACTGACTGTTTCACAATCCATCCTGAAATATATTTATGTATATATCCCTTCGATCCCACTTCTGATGTTAGATAATTTATTAATTAAATTAAAAGAATGTAAAATAATAATATAAATATTGACGAAATCGTAAGATTATGTAGGAGGCACAATAAAAACAAACGTTATGTTAAATTATTCTCAAAGAGATTTAATAAATAATAAACAATTTTATACTAATTAAATATGCCAATATTTATTAAAAGAAACCATTGACATATCAAAATATATATTAAAATAATTACAATTGTGTACTTAACTTTTATCTCAGCAATGCTTCGTTCCTTCGTCAGTATTGAACTGTGCCCAGAGCACAAACATCTATCACTTTTATACCATACTATTCGGTTGGTTCTATTTAGTATCTACCCTACTAATAATTTTTACAAACAATAGACACATAATATTGCTATTATTTATTATCTGAATAATAAATAATAACAACACTTCAAATCTTTCTTAAAATCAAATATCAAATTACATTTATGAATTTATTAGTCTTAACTCTTAAATAATTATAATCAATAGAACTTCCCCTGACAATATCATTTATATATTTATCACATACATGTTTTGAAAAGGGTGAAAGGGAATCATTCATTCATTTGTTTAAGCATTCAATAATAAAATATTCCTGTAATAAAATTGATTTATTTTTTATTTTGTTAAAAAAATATTTTATAGTTATATGTGATATGTAGTTCTATCAATACAATTGAAATATCAAAAATAATGAACTTATTAACGAGATCTTTGAGATTCTTGTTTAGGTTTCTCTTTTAAAAAGTAATTACTCGTTAAAGATATTTTTGCTTGCTACAGTTTCGCTAATAAGGTAGTAACGTGATATGAAACTCGCATTTCAATACAAAAACCGGAAAAGATAGAAACAGGGACTTATTGATCTATTGCGAGATGACTATTGATTGTGGGTTCCTTTACGACCGTTATTTGTGAATAAATTGATCACAAGTAAAGCTCATAACAAATAACGATTGATTGATTAAAAGCGCGTTTAGAATTTTTACATTTTTCAAATATGAAATATTACTATTACATCTAACTTTCCGACTGTACTCACATTTTTGGTTTGGTTTGGTTTGGTTTGGTTTGGTTAGGTTAGGTTAGGTTAGGTTAGGTTAGGTTAGGTTAGGTTAGGTTAGGTTAGGTTAGGTTAGGTTAGGTTAGGTTAGGTTTTTTTTTTTTTTTTTTTTTTTTTTTTTTTTTTTATCAGCACACCACCGGCTGCAATGCCGCTGATTTTACTTATCGATCGACTCATTCATTCCAGTTCTCGCATCTACACTATCTGTCATACTGCATACTATGTCTTTCTTTTGCTCTCCTCGCTATCACACTCTAACAGCTGGGATTACTGTCTATTTCACCTTATCTAATTTTATTTATTTATTTATTCTTACTTTATTTTAAGTTGTGGGTAAATAACTTGCAACTGCAATTCTTTTCCTTAGGAACACACTTACCGATTTTTACAAGCAACTTATAACTACTATATTACATCCAATATCTTTCCTTACCTTATTCACAATAGTTTAAGCTTTTACGAATTTACTTATTATTAAGTTTACAACATAAATTTTTTATATGTTATACTAAAATATGTACATATATTTTGCTAACATATATTTCCTTATGCTACTTATTTCTATTATTAACAGTACTAACGATTTCCTTACAAAATTCTAAAAACTTATCCCTATTTTCACTTAACATTATTACACTTATATTCTCTAGACTTATATTTATACCTAAACTATTTTCTATGTCCATTCTTTCGACGGAATGCACCGGACACTCAAGAAGCAGGTGCAGAAGAGTCTCCGCGCAGCCAGGCTGGCAGATACACGATGGGTTCTCCTTACGCCTGTAACGGTGCAGGTATTCGGAGAACCCACCGTGGCCCGTCAGGACCTGGGTGAGCGTGCCGGACAGTTTTAGTTTTCGTGAGACCTTGTAAGCGACCGCGGTGTTTGGGAGGAAGATTTTCGTGATGTTGGCCGTTTCGCCATTTATGTAACGGTCATTCCATTCCGCAACAGACTTTTCTCTTATGGTCATCTTGACAAAAGAGATGGGGCATTTGTCGTAACTGTGTTTCTTTTTAGATCTGAGTGCCGCCTCCTTAGCCAATATATCAGCACGTTCGTTGCCCTCCAGGCCAGCATGCGCCTTTATCCAGAATAAATTTACAGCTTTATTTAGCTGTGATAAATTCCGCATGTTTGCTCTAGCCTGGACGGCTAAAGGATGGTGTGACTCAAAGTTGGTCAGAGTCTGAAGAGCCGAGAGAGAATCGCTGTATATAGCGACCCCCGTTTCCTTCCTATCGAGGGCCATTTCCGTAGCCCTGCAGATGGCCAGGAGTTCCGCCTGGTAGACCGTACAATATGACGGCAAGCTAAGTTTGGTGGCTTTGGTTTCGGTCTCGCCATTCCAAAAGGATAGCGAGGCCCCAACCTTACCCTCAATCTTGCTGCCGTCAGTGAAGATACGAACAGCGTAGTCGCTGTTCTCTTCGTACTGTTGACGATCTACCAGGAGACGGAACCCCAGGCTGGTTTGCTGGGCCGGATGCGGGGCGCTCGTGATCGGAGCTTTTCGCTCAACCTCCCTATCGAACAGTTCCGGCAGAGGAATGCCTCTTTTCGCCTCGTACAATAGTGCAGCCTCCCTGACCCTAATGTCCAGCGGGAGTATGCCTGTCAGGATTAGCGACGCGTGAAGGGATAAGGTCCGATATCCCTTACAGATTTTTTGTAGGAAACTCCTTTGCGTGCCATCGAGTCTTTTCCTGATGCATAATTTGTCCACCGCTGGAGCCCATGCACTTGCCGCATACAAAAGTATGGGCTCGATGGTTGCCAGGTAGATCACTCTGAGGACCTCAGAGTGCAGTCCCCAGGTCACCTTGGCGGCTCTGGTCAATTGCCTATAAACAGCCGTCGCCTTACTGCACACCTTGTCGACATGGGCATTGAAAGTCAACTTATTATCTATAATAAGTCCCAACAATTTAATTCGGTCAACAATGGCAATGACAGACCCTCCCATACTGAGGCGGGGGTTATCAAACTTTTGCTTCCTGGTCAGAACCATGGCGAAGGTTTTGCCAGGAGCAAACTTTAATTTGTTGCTAACCCCCCACTTCCAGACTAGTTGCAAGGTGTCATTAGCAACCTTCTGAATTTCGCTGCCAGTATCCCCAGCAAAAACAAGGACAATGTCGTCCGCAAAGGCCTGAACGTACCTGCCCGCAACGGCAAGTTGCTTCAGAAGGGGATCCAGCAGGAGGTTCCACAGCAAGGGGCCGCCAATGGAGCCTTGAACGCATCCCATGTGCGTCTCCTTGCTGTGTTCAGCTCCTGCATAACGGACAGTAACCCTCCTGTCCTTCAGGTAGTCACCCAGCAACGCACGCAGATTTAATGGCACCTTCTCCTCCGCCAAACGAAACTTAATTTTTGGCCACCAAGCGCTGTCGAAGGCTCCCTCTATGTCCAATGATACTACTGTAACTATTTTTTTATCCTTAATTTTTGTTCTAATAAAGGTCATTAGGTCATAGAGGGAGTCCTCGGCGCTTCGCTGGGGGGTGAACCCGTACTGTCGGACACTCATGTTCGGCATTATGTGGTACCTCAGTCTTCTAATCACCATCTTCTCTAATATTTTGCCTAACACCGGTAACAGCCCAATCGGCCTGTAAGACCGGGGGGAGCCATAGTCGTCCCTACCAGGCTTACGAAGGATGACCACGGTTGCCTGCTTCCAGATGGTCGGGAAATGATGCAGCTCCAGACATTTATTAGTCACCGCCAAAAAGAGGTCAGGGTTGGTTCCGATGGCATGGGCACAGATGTCCGACGACAGTCCATCGGAGCTGGGAGCCTTTTTGGGATTGAAAGTTGACAGAGTCCCAAGAAGCTCCGCCACCGCAAAGGGGGGATCAGGCGTTTTCCCGCTATCATCTATGCCGGCAATCTGATCAGCGAGGAGTCTTGCCTGTGAATGCTCGCTGCTGTCACCATCCAAACAGTCGTCCGGATAGAATGTCTCGGCCAATAGCTCCGCAGACTCGACGGGGGTTAGACTTCTCCCACCTACCACCAGTGGGGCATCCTCCTCACACTTCTTCGTGCGACCTATCACCCGATACACCCCATCCCAGACGCTTTCTCTGTCCTGTTTCTCACAGAACTGTTTCCAGCTCGCAATCTGCGCTTTCATCGCTTCTGCTTCATATTCTTCTTTCTTCTTCAGGTAGGTGTCGATGACACCTGCTCTTCTCCCCTGCGCCGCTCTAGGTATCCTATTCTTAAGTGTCTTAACCTGCCGCTTCAACTCATCCAGCCCGTCAGACCACCACGGCAGGCCACTGCTCATTTTCTTCTTCTTTTCCGGTATGGTCTTCGTGCATACCGTAGTTATTATCCGTGTATATTCCTCAACAGCCGCGTCCAGTTCCCGTCCACTTGTAATGCCATTGATGCTATCCAGGTTAAAACCGCTCTCAGCAAGTAATTGGCTGACTTTCATACGAAAGTCAACCCAATTAACCTTCTTTGTATTAAATTTGCGCGTTGTCCTGGTTGTACCAATGGCATCACACCTCCCAAGTCCCATCCCGAATAAAATCCCGCAATGATCCGCACTTGTTAATCCGCTGTCGACATGCCAGTTATCAACTCTGTCCAAGAGTTTGCTCGAGCAGGCTGTAATGTCGATGAAACTGGAGTATCTGTTGCGCCCGCGAATGGTGTCGAATGTCGGTCTGTCCCCGGTGTTCAGCAGATGAAACTCCATCTCATCGAGAACCCCCATCACCTCCTCACCCCTGGAGTCCGTCACAGTTCCACCCCACCAAATATTTTTGGCATTAACGTCGCCTCCAATAAGCATAAATTCCGCGCCCAGTGAACTCCCGATCTTCTTAATATGCTGGAGGTAGATGTGAATTGGCTGGTCAGGCTCGAAGTACAGGGACACCAGGTTAACTCTCCAGGCACCGGCTTGAACGCTCACCACCGCGATGTTGGGCGTGGTGAGGTGGGAGTGGTGGATGACAGTCATATTTGGGTCAAAGACAGCTATGGCTGCCTTGACTGTGTTACTACCAGTACCTTGGTAGATCCTGACGTCCCTGTACACCTTCATCCGATTCAGGCTACCCACGTAGGGCTCCTGAATAAGGGCAATCGCAATCCGTCGCCTTCCCGCCTCGATTATCAGCTCGTCCGTAGCCAGTCTACTCCTCTGGAGATTTGCTTGCGCTATCAGATATCTTATTTTATCCGCCTGGGTGCCCTTAGCAATATGCTATTGCAGCTCTTGCTATGGCGTCCCACTTCCTCCTCACTGGACAATCTTGACTGTATACCACATGGGCGGTATCTGGATTCCTCGCTCTTGCACAATTTTTACAGGTGGGTGGATCTCCAGCTGTATAACCGGGGCAGTTCATCTTAAGGTGGGGGCCACCACAGAATGTGCAGAGTTCCTCCTCTTCCGTACACAGTTTTCTTCCGTGTCCGTATTGTAGGCATTTCGTGCATTGTATTAGTGGACTTTGGTCGAAGACCTTAACAAACTGCAGGTCGATAAAAATCCTGCCTGCGGAAGTGAGTCGCTGCCACATCTTAGGGGAAACTTGGAGAACAACATGGTTTTCTAATGGGTTTCTAGCCCTCCTCCTATACTTAACCGTGACCGCAGCGTCCTCGTCCGTCAAATCCCCCAACAAACGCATGTTTTGGGTTTTGAGTGCGGTCTTTATGTCTTCGTCGGAGTTGTAGGCCATGACATTATTTAGTATTACGAGAGGATTTTTATTGTTTATCTCTTCCACTTTTAAGAACTTATCGTCTTTGAGTTTCCCAGCAGCTCTATCCAACTCTTCTTTACTGGCACAGCTTAAAACTACTTTTTGATCTCTCACTTTTCTCAGTCTTTCTACCTGGATTCCGCTGGATCTGGCATTTAGCGCCTGACGTAGTCTATCCACTACCTCGGCGCTAGTGTCATCTCCATCGGTCGAGGATACTATCATCGAGTACTTAGGTCTTTCCATTTGTTTTTTCCATGTCTGAGATACAACTTCTGCGTACGACTGCTGTCCCTCGTTTCTACTTACTTTCTGTTCTATCTCTTCAGTAGTGTTATGTAGTTGTTTTATTTTGTCCAAGATTTCTGTATTTATACTTGCATCGGTTTTATTAGCCTCTTCTGTGCGTTTGGTTTGTTGCTCTATTGCCTGGTTTAATTTTTTCATCTCTTCCATATTTTTGTGCAGAAGAGTGGTGTGTTCTTGCATTTTCTTTTGCAACTCTTTACTCTCGTCTTGATTAGCTTCATTCCTGTTTTCTTGTGATGTCAGCTCGCTTGGTTGCTTTTCTTCTCCTCTTCCTTTCGCCATCTCAGATTCCTTTACCAGGTTATATAGTCGCTCAATTGCTTGAGTTACTTCTGTCTTAATTTCTGCTTTTAAATTTCGAGAATTGTTTAAATGTGTTTTAGCTCTTACCAGGCACTCTCTTGCCTCCATGGTCCTGTTTTTAGGTCTAATGTTCTTCGGCTTTGGTGCTTCCTTTTTGGAAGCTTCCCATTCACCGATGCTTCTTCTTACGATCGAAGGTTGGCTTAGAGATGTTCCTGGCTGTGGGGACTTATCCCCCTGGGTTTCGCTCTCAGGTGCTTCCTGCATCCTTTTAGCGGGTGTATGGAAGCCAAACATTACGTCAGCGGGATAGTTGGGTGCCTACGTCAAGTTATAAAAAAGGGTATGTAAATGGTACCCTGTCAAAATTTAAAAGGAAAAAGATTTTTATAATCTGGATAAGTAAACGTCAGTACTTAAGGTTGCTTCCAAGTGTATATAAATGATCACCGAGAGGTGCTCTTTAATTGTCAACTATAATAACTTTTTGCTAAAATTTTTAGCTTCCAACCTTTCTTAGTTATAAAAGGGCGGGTGGGAGGGCCGCGGGAATCGGTTTTTCCTAAATATCTTCGAAACTATGCGTCCTAAAATTATAAATGAGATGCCGAAAGATGCGTCTCGTCGAGCCGCACGATATGAGTCAAAAAGAATTTTGAAATTTGGAAAATTGGATTTTTCCCTTGAGGAAAACGAAAATTTTTCCTAAAAATACTATAACTCCCGACTGGATAAGCCGATCGGGGTGTGCGATGTGTCTAGAGATAGCTATTAGAGAGCTCTAAATAGCTGTTAAATAAATTTTTGAAAAGAAATAAAAACAAAAAATTTTTTCTAACTAAAACAATAATTTTTAAGGAAAATTCGAAAATTTTCCGCCTGAGGATGACTTTTCACTATCGCGAGTGGCACCGAAAGATGCGCCTCAACGATGTCTATAAGTCGTCTGAAGGTTTGGAAAAGCTATGATTTTCCTATAAAAAGTTATTAACTAAAAACTACCGAAAATGTGAATTTTGTATGGAGATTATTAAAAATTTGGATATTTTCCTCAAAATGAAAAATTTAATAATAGAATTTAATAAAAACTATACTAATATGCTAAGACCAGCTAGTCACAGTAGAAATGTCAAAAAATTTGAAGAAAAACGACGCGGAACCACCAATTTAATACAATATATATTGTTAACGGGTTAGGTTAGGTTAGGTTAGGTTATGGCTGAGTGGTTGGTGGACGTAGCGGTGGTTGCCGAGCCGTACTCGGTCCCTGGTCATTGGCTGAGCGATAGGGACGGCTTGGTGGCGATAGCGACGCGGTCTTCCTCAGACTCCCCTCCTCTCTCGCCCTTAGAGAGAGGACCGGGATACGTGGCTGCCGCGGTCGGAGACCTGGCCCTTGTAGCTGTTTACTTCTCTCCCAACCGCCCCCTTCGGGACTTCGAGAATTTCCTCGGTGTCCTGACCACCGTGGTTGGGAGAGCAGCACCACGCCAGGTCTGTGTGTCGGGGGACTTCAACGCGAAGTCGGTTACTTGGGGCAACCCAGTTTCCGACGCGCGCGGGAGAGCAGTGGAGCTGTGGGCGGCCTCGACTGGGCTCTCTCTCCTGAACAGGGGGAGAGTCCAGACATGCGTGCGGCGGCAGGGTGGGTCCATAGTGGACCTCACATTTGCCACCTCTGCGATAGCCGCGCGTGTCAGCAATTGGCGGGTGGAACTGGTGGAGACGTTGTCGGATCACCGCTACGTGCGGTTCGACGTCTCCACCCAGAGCCAGAGGGGCAATGCCCGATCAAGGCTACGCAAATCCCCGTTTCCACGATGGGCTCTCACTCGCCTGGACCGGGAGGCGGCGAAGGAGGCCGCGTTCCTGCAAGACTGGCTCTCGCCCGAGGCCGTCCTGGTCGACGTAGACACTGCGGCTGCCCAGCTGAAGGTGTCCCTGACCGAGGTTTGCAACTCCAGCATGCCTCGGTCCTGCCGTCCTCCCCCCCGACGCACCGTATACTGGTGGTCGCAGGAGCTAGCGGAGCTGCGGACCGCCTGCATGGCCGCCAAGAGGGCGTTCTCGAGGAGCCGCCGGAGGCGCCATCGAGACCTGGCCGAAGAAGATCGCCTCTACGACGCGTATGTGGAGGCCAAGTCTGCGCTGAAGTCGGCCATTGGCGCAGCCAGAGACTCGGCGGGGGCCGAGATGTTGGTAGGCCTCGACGCCGACCCGTTCGGGAGGCCTTACAAAGCGGCGTGCAACAAGTTGCGCCCCTTTGGCCCCCCGGTCGCCGAGACCCTGGAGCCAACGGTGCTGGACGGGGTGGTCCGGGCACTGTTTCCGGGCAGGGACGAGGGCTTTGCCCCCCCATTAATGCCACCCCCGCGGGAAGCTGCTCCTATGGAGGAGGAGGACGAGACGGCTCCGGTAACGGCGGGCGAACTTGGCGTGGAGGTGTTCAAGCTCCGCGCCAAAAGAACGGCACCAGGTCCGGACGGTGTGCCGGCGAGGGTGGTGGCCATCACCGCCACTCACATGGAGGAGCGGTTTCGGGAACTTTTCAGCGCGTGTCTAGCGGCTGAGAGGTTCCCGAAACCATGGAAGGAAGGCAAGCTTTGCCTCCTTCACAAAGAAGGCCGTCCAGCGGACTCACCCTCGGCTTACCGACCCATCGTTCTGCTCGATGAGGTCGGTAAGACGTTCGAGGGCATAATCGCCGCCCGGCTAAACCGCCACCTGCGGGACGTGGGTCCAAACCTGTCTGACGCCCAGTTCGGTTTTCGGGCTGGGCGTTCGACAGTGGACGCCCTAACCAGGCTCAAGAGCCAGGTACAAGAGGCGATGGCAGAAGGGGAGGGGCTGTTGGCTGTGTCACTCGACATAGCCAATGCCTTCAATTCTCTCCCCCATTCTACCATTCTTGAGGCACTCCGCTTTCACGGAGTGCCTCGGTATTTGCGGGGCCTCTTGGCCAACTACTTGGAGGACCGGATAGTCCTCCTCGTAGACAAAGCGGGCCAACTCCGGCGGTTCAATGTCGGGTCCGGTGTTCCGCAGGGGTCAGTCTTGGGACCCCTCCTGTGGAACATTGGGTTCGACTGGATCCTGCGGGGAAGGCTACCTCGTGGCACGGGTGTCATATGCTACGCAGATGACACCCTCCTCACTGCCCGCGGCAGTTTTAGGACGGCGGCTGACCTTGCCTCGGCCGGTGCGTCGACAGTGGTCGAGAGGATCGGCAGGCTAGGTCTGACGGTGGCGCTGCAGAAGACCGAAGCCGTGTACTTCCACGGCCCGCGGCAGCGCCCTCCTCCTGATGCCCACATTTTCGTGGCGGGTGTCCGGGTACAAGTGGGGGCCCAGATGAAGTATCTGGGCCTATTGTTGGACAGCAGGTGGCACTTCGGCCCGCATTTGAGCGGGCTGTCCGTGCGCCTGCTGAAGACGGCAAACGCCCTTTCTGGGCTGATGCCCAACCTGGGGGGGCCCAGCGCTAGATGCCGGCGATTATATGCCGGCATCCTGAAGAGCATGGCTCTGTACGGGGCGCCCATCTGGGCGGACTCCCTTCGGAGAAGGGAGAACACAACCGCTCTTCGGGCGCCCCAAGGGGCCATTTCAAAAAGGGTGGCAAGAGCCTACCGCACGGTAGGTTTCGCAGCGGCGTGCGCTCTGGCCGGCACACCACCTTGGGAGCTGGAGGCGTGGGTGCTCGCCAGAGTGTACGAGTGGACGGCGGAAAAGCGGGCGCGTGGAGAACATCCGGCCCCGCAAGAGAAGGCGGTAGTGCGGCGTGAGGCGAAGGAGGCCATCCTTCGTCACTGGACGGAAGACCTTGCCTCCGCCCCATTCGGTCGTCGCACGCTGGATGCCCTCGGGCCTGTCCTGAAGGACTGGCTCGAGAGGCCGCGGGGTTTCCTCTCCTTCCGCTTGGTGCAGGTAATGACAGGCCATGGCTGCTTCGGCTCTTACCTGCACCGAATCGGGCGGGAGGAGAGTCCGACGTGCTGCCACTGCGGCGCGCCGGACGATACGGCACAGCACACTCTTGAAGTGTGCTCTGCATGGTCCGAGCTCCGCCGCAGTATGGCTGCGGAAATCGGCCCCGACCTCTCGCTCCCCGGTGTCGTCAAAGCCATGTTGGGGAGCGAAAAAGCTTGGGTAGCGGTCGCCTCCTTCTGCGAAGAGATAATGCAGCAGAAGGAGGCGGCGGAGCGTGCGAGGGAGGAGGACCCTTTCGCACCTCCGCACAGAAGACGACAGATACGCAGGAGAGCGCGAGTCGCCTCTCCTGTGCGGCGGTGAGCAGCGGGCGCAGGCGCGGGGGCGCCTGCGTCCGCTACAAATGCTCACCTAAAAAGAGGTGAGGAAGCGGTCGCTCACTATGACCGCTTCCTGGCATGAGCGGCCTGCAAACTTGCGGGAATCGCCAGAGGGGTCCTGGTCGTAAAGGCTATGCCGGTCTCCCAGAACCCCTCCCTCACGGCGAAGCCGGGAATGTCCCCGGGGTTTTAGTGGGTATACTGGTCCATTCTAGACCGGGAGTCCCACACTACCACCGCTCCCTCCCAGAGGTCCCCCCCCTCTGCACCTTTGGGAGTCGTTAACATCTTGGCGGTGGTGTGCGTAATGCATTTCCCCGGGAAAAAAAAAAAAAAAAAAAAAAAAAAAAAGGTTAGGTTAGGTTAGGTTAGGTTAGGTTAGGTTAGGTTGGGGCGTGCCCCTCAGTGTCCAGTTCCACGTACTGCGCCCCGGGCAACGTTGTCCCTGACCACCGTAACGGAGTGGCAGGGCAGCGGCTAAGAGACACTGAGCTTGCGTGAATTTTTGTGATTTGTTATTTGCGCTTTTGTCGGGCGACATGTCGCAGTCGCGTCCGCGGGACGTCTTCGGACGCTTCCAACCAAAAGGCCCTTCTCAGGGCCAACCCAAAGGCCCTTCTCAGGGCCAACCCCAAGGCCCTTCTCAGGGCCAACCAAAAGGCCCTTCTCAGGGCCAACCCCAAGGCCCTTCTCAGGGCCAACCCCAAGGCCCTTCTCAGGGCCAACCCCAAGGCCCTTCTCAGGGCCAACCAAAAGGCCCTTCTCAGGGCCAACACCAGGATGAGCCGGAATCCAGCCGCGCACCATCTGTGGCTGGCAGCTATTACAGCTTTTATAGCGGGGTGTCGGAATCCGACACGGAGCCCTCGGTATCGATCGAGCGGATCGTACGCAAGCGATCCTTTATAAAAAGGACTGAGTCGACGTCGGACTCGACCGGCGGTAAAAAGAAGCCAAAGGCTAAAAAGATCTCGTCTTGCACTGAGGATGCTCAGCGTGAATTGAGGGAGTCCCTCATGCGCAAAAAGCGTGACGAAGCCCAATCGGACCTCGAGGAGGTGGTGGCAGCCAAGGAGCAACGGGCCCGCACCACCCGTGCCAAGGCCGGCTACGGAGCGTCCTGCGTGCTGTACGCGGACCACTCCGTGGCGGAACTGCTTCGGATGGCACAGGAGGACAAGGAAGAGATCGCAGAGGTCGCCTCCAAGTCCTCCAATTTGAAAGGGACCTTTCAAAAGGCCCTGAAGTGCCGTGCTATTAGCATGCACGGCATCGTAGAGGAGCTTGCGCAGCGCAGCGCGAATGAGGAGACACGTCAACTGCAGGGGAGGGTGGATCGCCTGCAGGCTGAAGTGAACCAGCTGCGCGGGAAGCTGGCTGAAGCCAATAACCCGCCTGCTCAGGCGTCGGAGGCGCCAGGACCCTCGTCCCCAGCCAACCTAGAGGAGATTCTCCGGAAGGTGATCATGGAGGAGAGAGCCTTCGTGAGAGCCTGCATCGCAGGCATTCAGGATCGGCTCCTGCCCGAGCCACGCCTGCGTCCATCGCTCGCGGCGGATAGAAGAGCAGAAGCCAATGCGGGCCCGTCATCGATCCCAGGTTTAAGTGGGCTGCCGCAACTCCGAAAACCCCCCCCAAAGCCCTCCAAGGGCAAGGGCGTAGGGAAGAAGTCGGCCCCGGCCCCGGCTCCGACTCTTAACACTAGCGCGAGTGCAGCAGAAGTCAGGACTGAGGTCCCAAGAGATGGAGCGGAACCCTCCTGCGTGACCACACCCCCCAATGACCAAGAATGGACGGAGGTGGGAAAGGGAGGGAAGGCCAAGGCCCAGAATCCCAAGGCCAAGAAGGCCAAGGCTAAGAAGCCCCAGGCCAAGAAGTCCCAAGCCGGCGTCTCAACGAAGGCGATGGCAAAGAAGGCCAAGAGGACCCCTGCCGGCGGGAGAAAACTCGTTCCTCCCAAGTCTGCTGCGGTCACGGTGACCATCTCCCCAGAGGCTGAGGAGCGGGGTGAGACGTACGAGTCCGTGTTGACTCGGGCTCGAGCGCACATCAACCCCGTAGAGCTGGGGATGAAGGTCACCTGCCGCCGGACCCAAACGGGAGCCCGAATATTCGAGTTCCCAGGGGTGACGGGCGGGCAAAACGCTGACCTTTTTGCCACTAAACTGCGGGAGGCCGTGGCGGACGTGGCGAAGGTGGCCAGGCCGACGAGGTCGGTAACCTTGGAGGTGACCGACTTGGACGACTCTGTGTCCAAGGAGGAAGTAGTGGCCGCTATTTCGGCAGCAGGGGGCTGTCCCGTCGAGGCAGTACAGGGTCGCGACATTAGAGCCGGGCGCGGTGGTCTGGGTGCCGTGCGCCTGCAATGCCCGGTTGTTGCGGCTAAAGCCGTACTAGCTAAGGGGCGGATACTAGTCGGGTTCAGCTCGGCCGCGGTCCGAACACTTGACAGCGTGCCTTTCCGCTGCTTCAAGTGCTTCGGGATCGGGCACACCCGGGCCATGTGTCCGGCCACGGTGGATCGGGTGGACACGTGCCTCCGCTGCGGGATACGGGGCCATATGGTGGCATCCTGCACTGCTGCCAAGCCGCACTGCGCAGTGTGCGCTGCGAGTGGCCGCCCAGCCAACCATGTTATGGGGAGGAAAAACTGTAACCCCCCAAAAAAGATGGGGAAGCCGCAGGCGCCAAAGCGCCCTGCCGCCGCTGCCAACGCCGCCTCCGAGTCGGTCGCGCCAGTAGAGGGTGAAGCAATGGACGAGTGATGGGGTCAATCCATCGCTTCCTCCAAGCCAATATCAACCACTGTCCAGCGGCTCAGAACCTGCTCGTGCAGGCCATGGCTGAGTGGTTGGTGGACGTAGCGGTGGTTGCCGAGCCGTACTCGGTCCCTGGTCATTGGCTGAGTGATAGGGACGGCTTGGTGGCGATAGCGACGCGGTCTTCCTCAGACTCCCCTCCTCTCTCGCCCTTAGAGAGAGGACCGGGATACGTGGCTGCCGCGGTCGGAGACCTGGCACTTGTAGGTGTTTACTTCTCTCCCAACCGCCCCCTTCGGGACTTCGAGAATTTCCTCAGTGTCCTGACCACCGTGGTTGAGAGAGCAGCACCACGCCAGGTCTGTGTGTCGGGGGACTTCAACGCGAAGTCGGTTACTTGGGGCAACCCAGTTTCCGACGCGCGCGGGAGAGCAGTGGAGCTGTGGGCGGCGTCGACTGGTCTCTCTCTCCTGAACAGGGGGAGAGTCCAGACATGCGTGCGGCGGCAGGGTGGGTCCATAGTGGACCTCACATTTGCTACCTCTGCGATAGCCGCGCGTGTCAGCAATTGGCGGGTGGAAATGGTGGAGACGTTGTCGGACCACCGCTACGTGCGGTTCGACGTCTCCACCCAGAGCCAGAGGGGCAATGCCCGATCAAGGCTACGCCAATCCCCGTTTCCACGATGGGCTCTCACTCGCCTGGACCTGGAGGCGGCGAAGGAGGCCGCGTTCCTGCAAGACTGGCTCTCGCCCGAGGCCGTCCTGGTCGACGTAGACACTGCGGCTGCCCAACTGAAGGTGTCCCTGACCGAGGTGTGCAACTCCAGCATGCCTCGGTCCTGCCGTCCTCCCCCCCGACGCACCGTATACTGGTGGTCGCAGGAGCTAGCGGAGCTGCGGACCGCCTGCATGGCCGCCAAGAGGGCGTTCTCGAGGAGCCGCCGGAGGCGCCATCGAGACCTGGCCGAAGAAGATCGCCTCTACGACGCGTATGTGGAGGCCAAGTCTGCGCTGAAGTCGGCCATTGGCGCAGCCAGAGACTCGGCGGGGGCCGAGATGTTGGTGGGCCTCGACGCCGACCCGTTCGGGAGGCCTTACAAAGCGGCGCGCAACAAGTTGCGCCCCTTTGGCCCCCCGGTCGCCGAGACCCTGGAGCCAACGGTGCTGGACGGGGTGGTCCGGGCACTGTTTCCGGGCAGGGACGCGGGCTTTGCCCCCCCATTAATGGCACCCCCGCGGGAAGCTGCTCCTATGGAGGAGGAGGACGAGACGGCTCCGGTAACGGCGGGCGAACTTGGCGTGGAGGTATTCAAGCTCCGCGCCAAAAGAACGGCACCAGGTCCGGACGGTGTGCCGGCGAGGGTGGTGGCCATCACCGCCACTCACATGGAGGAGCGGTTTCGGGAACTTTTCAGCGCATGTCTAGCGGCTGAGAGGTTCCCGAAACCATGGAAGGAAGGCAAGCTTTGCCTCCTTCACAAAGAAGGCCGGCCAGCGGACTCACCCTCGGCTTACCGACCCATCGTTCTGCTCGATGAGGTCGGTAAGACGTTCGAGGGCATAATCGCCGCCCGGCTAAACCGCCACTTGCGGGACGTGGGTCCAAACCTGTCTGACGCCCAGTTCGGTTTTCGGGCTGGGCGTTCGACAGTGGACGCCCTAACCCGGCTCAAGAGCCAGGTACAAGAGGCGATGGCAGAAGGGGAGGGGCTGTTGGCTGTGTCACTCGACATAGCCAATGCCTTCAACTCTCTCCCCCATTCTACCATTCTTGAGGCACTCCGCTTTCACGGAGTGCCTCGGTATTTGCGGGGCCTCTTGGCCAACTACTTGGAGGACCGGATAGTCCTCCTCGTAGACAAAGCGGGCCAACTCCGGCGGTTCAATGTCGGGTCCGGTGTTCCGCAGGGGTCAGTCTTGGGACCCCTCCTGTGGAACATTGGGTTCGACTGGATCCTGAGGGGAAGGCTACCTCGTGGCACGGGTGTCATATGCTACGCAGATGACACCCTCCTCACTGCCCGCGGCAGTTTTAGGACGGCGGCTGACCTTGCCTCGGCCGGTGCGTCGACAGTGGTCGAGAGGATCGGCAGGCTAGGTCTGACGGTGGCGCTGCAGAAGACCGAAGCCGTGTACTTCCACGGCCCTCGGCAGCGCCCTCCTCCTGATGCCCACATTTTCGTGGCGGGTGTCCGAGTACAAGTGGGGGCCCAGATGAAGTATCTGGGCCTATTGTTGGACAGCAGGTGGCACTTCGGCCCGCATTTGAGCGGGCTGTCCGTGCGCCTGCTGAAGACGGCAAACGCCCTTTCTGGGCTGATGCCCAACCTGGGGGGGCCCAGCGCTAGATGCCGGCGATTATATGCCGGCATCCTGAAGAGCATGGCTCTGTACGGGGCGCCCATCTGGGCGGACTCCCTTCGGAGAAGGGAGAACACAACCGCTCTTCGGGCGCCCCAAGGGGCCATTTCAAAAAGGGTGGCAAGAGCCTACCGCACAGTAGGTTTCGCAGCGGCGTGCGCTCTGGCCGGCACACCGCCTTGGGAGCTGGAGGCGTGGGTGCTCGCCAGAGTGTACGAGTGGACGGCGGGGAAGCGGGCGCGTGGAGAGCATCCGGCCCCGCAAGAGAAGGCGGTAGTGCGGCGTGAGGCGAAGGAGGCCATCCTTCGTCACTGGACGGAAGACCTTGCCTCCGCCCCATTCGGTCGTCGCACGCTGGATGCCCTCGGGCCTGTCCTGAAGGACTGGCTCGAGAGGCCGCGGGGTTTCCTCTCCTTCCGCTTGGTGCAGGTAATGACAGGCCATGGCTGCTTCGGCTCGTACCTGCACCGAATCGGGCGGGAGGAGAGTCCGACGTGCTGCCACTGCGGCGCGCCAGAGGACACGGCACAGCACACTTTTGAAGTGTGCTCTGCATGGTCCGAGCTCCGCCGCAGTATGACTGCGGAAATCGGCCCCGACCTCTCGCTCCCCGGTGTCGTCAAAGCCATGTTGGGGAGCGAGAAAGCTTGGGTAGCGGTCGCCTCCTTCTGCGAAGAGATAATGCAGCAGAAGGAGGCGGCGGAGCGTGCGAGGGAGGAGGACCCTTTCGCACCTCCGCACAGAAGACGGCAGATACGCAGGAGAGCGCGAGTCGCCTCTCCTGTGCGGCGGTGAGCAGCGGGCGCAGGCGCGGGGGCGCCTGCGTCCGCTACAAATGCTCACCTAAAAAGAGGTGAGGAAGCGGTCGCTCACTATGACCGCTTCCTGGCATGAGCGGCCTGCAAACTTGCGGGAATCGCCAGAGGGGTCCTGGTCGTAAAGGCTATGCCGGTCTCCCAGAACCCCTCCCTCACGGCGAAGCCGGGATGTCCCCGGGGTTTTAGTGGGTATACCGGTCCATTCTAGACCGGGAGTCCCACACTACCACCGCTCCCTCCCAGAGGTCCCCCCCCTCTACACCTTTGGGAGTCTTTAACATCTTGGCGGTGGTGTGCGTAACGCATTTCCCCGGGAAAAAAAAAAAAAAAAAAAAAAAAAAAAAAAAAAAAAAAAAAAAAAAAGAAAAAAAAAAAAAAGGTTAGGTTAGGTTGGGGGGCTACGCGCCGGGAACCTCCTCGTGTGCCCGTCCACTATCGATGCTGTCGGATACGTCCGGCAACATGGGAAGCGATGCGGGCCGGTGCTCCCTGGGCAACGGCTAATGAGTTCCTTCGGGTTCGCGTTAGCCGTTGGCTAATGCCTGGCGCAGCGGGGGTCAGCTATGGGGTCAATACCTGGTACATAGCTGACAAAGGGGTGGGACATGTTGTGATGTCTTTGTTTCGTTAGTCTTTTGTCATGATTGTGTATGTAGTGTCGAGAGTCGAGAGTGTTTGTTGTTGTCCTTCGAGTCAGTGTTGTTTGTTTTATGTCAATCCTGAGGTCTGATGCCTGCCGAGGGATTGTGTAATGGCGAAGGCGTCCTTCGGGGACCTCACCCCTAAAAGGAAAATCAAATGAAGGCGACTCTTAAAAATACTTTACCCCAGGAGGGTTCCGGCTGCCAGGCAGCCGGGCAATCCCTCACGGAGGCTTCAGCTTCCGTCTTCCCCTCGTATTCTGGGGGGGGAAAAGACCGCCATCCAAGATCCAACTCCGAAAATTCGGACTCGAGTATGATAACGGCTAGATCAAGGGAGTCCCCAGTGCCGTTATCATGTAGTAAGAAACGGGACTCTTTCAATGAGAGGAACCGTTCCAGCTCAGACGAAAGTTTGAGCGGAGACAGGATGCTCACAGTAAAAAAATTGGTGACACCAAAGAGAGGGAGAGGTCGTCCTCCAACAACGGGTCAATACGTAGGTCTCAAGAAGGCCAAGGAGGACTATCTCAGACTCCAAAGAAAAGAGATGGAGTTAGAGGCGGAGAGAGATCTACAAGATCGAATCCGAGAGCGTCAACAGGCCATTCGTGGTCCTAAGACATTCCCAGAAGTGGGGGATATTTTTGATCTCCGTAAGCGAATAGAGGAAAATTTACATGTTATCCTTAATATTGCGACAAAATCAAAAAATCTAAAGGGAACTTTCCAAAAAGCACTTAAGGACGCCGCTTCTTGTATAAGAACGTGCATGGAATCTCTCACTGAAAGTAATACAACTGAGGAGACGCGTCAATTGCAGCTGGCAAATGCTCGCCTACAATTAGAGATTTCAGAGTTGAAAAAAGAAGTCACCCAGCTCCGTGTAGCTCTCGAGCGTTCTTCTCAGGCGCAAGAAGCAGGGGCTATAGGGACATCGAATAGTAGCAACTTTGACGTTGAAAAACTATCCAACGTTATCATGGTTCAAGTTGGATCTATGATTAATTCTCGATTGGAGGCCATTGAAGATAAGCTGCTGACGAAAACGCCAGGTCATCTTGAGATAATACCTGAGAAAAGAGCTGAGATCTCCGCGAGGGAACCAACGGTAATTACACCCACCGATACCCCTGCCGAGATAAGTAATAATAAGGGCAATGTTGGCACCAAAAAGAAGAAGAAGAGAAAACGGAAGGCAAAAAAGCGGTCAGGAAATATGCAATCCGAGAGACCAGCTCCCGCCAACGGCTTGAATGATGGATGGATCGCGGTGAAAAGTCGACGATCTAAGCGCAAGAAAACAAGTCCTGTTGTCAAGGGTAATGAACGGTCAACATCAGAGAATCCCGCAAACCTACGGCCCCCCCGATCCGCTGCGATAATAATAACCCTGCAGCCTGGAGCTGAAGAGAGAGGTGTCTCGTACGCAAGCGCTCTACGGCAAGCAAAAAACACTGATTTATCAGGGATCGGTCTTACCTCCTTTCGAATCCGGAAGACTGCTACGGGTGCCGGAATTTTTGAAATCCCCGGTGCGGCAAGTGGTGATATAGCCGACGAGATGGCAAAACGCCTTCAAATCGCCTTGAATAAGGATGACGTTCGAGTGTCCAGGGTAACGAAATGTGCTGAATTGCGCATTTCGGATCTGGACGACTCCGTTACAAAAGAGGAAGTAGCCAAGGCTCTTGCTGAAAAAGGAGGATGTTCAGAAAACCTAATAAAGACTGGTAACATGAGCACGGACAACAGCGGATTGCTGACAGTTTGGGTTCGTTGTCCAGTTGCTGCAGCCAAAAAGGTAACTAAGAGTGGTCGAATACTCATAGGCATGGTTTCTGCAAAAGTAAGACTCCTAGCAGCAAGAAGGAGGCGCTGTTATCGATGCCTTGAATTGGGACACGTAAAAGATTCGTGTTCGTCAACAATTGATCGTAGCAGCCTCTGCTATCGTTGTGGCAGGCCAGGTCACCAGGCGAGATTCTGTTTAGCAACGCCCCATTGCGTCCTCTGCGACGATGCTAAATTGCCAGCAAACCACATGATGGGCGGTAACTCTTGCCCAGCAAATATTTCATCAAGGTCTCGAGCAAGGCAAAATGCAAAAGGAGCAATATCACAATTGCATACCCCGACGTCTATTGCGAGCCCAAGGGAAGAGATGGTACCGACAAATGCCTAATAATGGCGCGGACAACATTTCTTCAGGGTAATATCAACCACTGTGCCAGAGCTCAGGACCTTCTTGTCCAGAGTCTGGTAGAGTGGTCGATACATATATCAGTTGTAGCCGAACCCTATTTTATACCAAATATGTCAAATTGGGTTGGTGACAGGGATGGACTAGTGGCGATCGTATCATCTTATAGTAATGCTTCTCTCTCTTTCACCAGAGTTTTGAAGGGGAACGGGTATGTTGCTGGCTTAATAGGAGAGATGGTCGTTATTGGGACATATTTTTCCCCTAACCGATCGCTATCAGAATTTGAAACTTTTGTTACCACTATTGGGACTGTCGTAGAACATTACTCTCCTTATTCTGTCATTGTAGCAGGTGATTTCAACGCAAAGTCAACAGCGTGGGGTTGTCCCAAAACTGATCCCCGAGGCGAGATTTTAGAAGAGTGGCTGGCCTCTACCGGGCTTGTCGTTCTGAATGAAGGGGCGGTAAATACATGCGTGCGGTCGCAGGGAGGATCGATTGTGGATATATCGTTCGCAAGTCCTGCGTTAGCCGGACGTGTTCAAAGTTGGAGAGTCCTTGAGGATACCGAAACCTTGTCAGATCATCGTTATGTCCGGTTCGAGGTACTCTCCGCTTCAACTTCTAGGCGACGTAATATGCCCCGGGCAGCCGTAGATAAAGGACCAAGGTGGCAATTAAATCGCCTAGACAAAAATATGGTCATAGAGTCAGCGGTTGCTCAAACCTTGGTGCCTACCCCCGAAGGACCGGTGGTGGTTGAGAGTGAGGCAGCGTGGTTTCGTGGTGCAATGTCTCATGTTTGCGACGCCTCCATGCCCCGCGCAGGTATCAATCCTCCCCTTAAACAGGTATACTGGTGGTCCGTAGAAATCGCGCAACTACGTATGGTATGCATGTCAGCAAGACGCCAGTATACCCGTAGTCGAAGATGGAGGCATAGGAACCCAGATCTTGAGGCCGAGCTTCATTCCTATTTTGTCTCCTGTAAAGATTCGCTCAAGGACGCCATAACTCGTGCAAAGAACTCAGCAAGAGCAGAACTATTGAAGGGCGTAGATAGAGATCCATGGGGACGACCGTATAAGCTTGTAAGGGGTAAACTTCGAGCTTGGGCCCCTCCTCTGACACAGACTCTTGTACCCGAGCAGGCTGATCGCGTCGTGGCAGCATTGTTTCCGCGAAGAAACTTCTGTTCGCCGCCACAGATGGTATCTGCTTCTGCCGGTTTATTTGAGGAATCCGAAATACCTAGGGTTACCGAGAGAGAGATCGGAGCAGCGGTGGATAGGCTTAACGCCAAGAACACTGCTCCCGGCCCAGATGGAATTCCTGGACGGGTATTAGGCTTAGCTTTAAAGGAACTCGATGAAAGACTTAGGACTCTTTTGGACGCTTGTCTGTCGCAGTCACAGTTTCCACGACATTGGAAGACAGGCCGTCTAGTTCTCATCCATAAAGAGGGACGCCCGGTTGATTCTCCCTCTTCTTATCGCCCGATAGTTCTACTAGATGAGCTTGCCAAACTCTTTGAGCGGATAATTGCTGATAGGATAGTCAATCACCTCCGAAACATTGGTCCAGATTTAGCAGAAAACCAGTTCGGTTTTCGCCGAGGCAGATCTACGGTGGATGCTATTCTACGAGTTAAAAACGCAGCGCAGGAATCGGTAGCCCGCGGGGAGGTTGTGTTGGCGGTTTCCTTGGATATCGCCAATGCTTTCAACAATCTGCCCTGGGACTGTGTAAAAGAAGCTCTTAAGTACCACCGTGTCCCTCTCTACTTAAGAAATATTGTCGGCGCCTACCTATCCGACCGCTTCATATACTATCCGACACGTGAGGGTATTAAAAGATACCGGATGTCTTGCGGTGTTCCACAAGGATCGGTACTAGGGCCGCTCTTGTGGAATATCGGCTATGATTGGGTCTTGCGAGGGGGCAACATCAATGGCATCGAGGTGAATTGTTACGCCGATGATACACTGGTTACAGCCCGGGCAAAACTCCTAGGCAAGCTATTATTTTAGCTACCGTCGGAATTGAACATGTGGTGGGGCGTATACGTCGTCTCGGCCTCGAGGTCGCTCTGCAAAAATCTGAGGCTGTTTTCTTCCACGGTCCTCGTAACTCACCACCCTCAGATTCCAGCATCACAATTGGGGGTACTCGCATCTGCATCGGGTCGACGATGAGATATCTCGGTCTCGTCCTCGATAGTAGATGGAAGTTCACCGCCCACTTCGAGTGTCTGTTACCTAAACTGCTCCGTGCATCTGCGGCTCTGGGAACATTGCTGCCAAATCTGGGAGGACCAAATGCACTGAGCAGACGCCTGTACATAGGCGTTGTAAAGTCCATGGCCTTGTATGGAGCGCCAGTGTGGTCCGAATCCCTGAATAGCCGAAATATCGCTCTTTTACGCAAAGCACATAGAGCGATGGCGATCAGGTTGATTCGTGGATACCGCACAGTTTCATATGAGGCCTCTTGTCTCTTGGCCTGCTCTTTGCCATGGGATCTCGATGCAAGAGCCCTCACAATGCTATTTCATCGACGTGGAGAAATACTAGCCCAAGAAAATCAAACAACAGCTAGAATTATTATGAGACAAGAGGTTACTCACCTTGCTACGATGGCATGGAAAGAGAGGCTTACCGAGCCCAGCGCAGGGATCAGAACCATCCAAGCAATAGTTCCAGTGTTCCAACAGTGGCTGTCAAGACGCCATGGTGCACTGTCATTCCGCCTTACGCAAGTTCTCACTGGCCATGGATGTTTTGGGGAATATCTGTTCAGGATTGCAGGACGAGAGCCGACAGCAGTCTGTCATCATTGTGACAGCTGCCCTATTGAAACGGCTCAGCACGTGCTCGACAGCTGTCGTGCCTGGGATGTAGATCGAGCGGCCTTAACTAGTGCAATAGGACAAGACCTCTCTCTCACTGCCGTTGTCCGATGTATGGTTCAGAATCAAAAGGCCTGGACAGCCGTCCAGAAATTCTGTGACCAAGTCATGCTTAAGAAAGAAGACGCCGAAAGAGAGAGAGAAGCATCTAGCTCTCTCGCCATGCGTCGTCGCAGAAGGGGCCGCCGACGGGAAGCTCATATACGCAATCTTCCTCCCTAGTATTAGCTAGTGGGTGATGGACTCGGGGGAGTCTAGCACCCGCCATAAACTAGCCCGAGTAGGCGTGGGCGTGTTCTTGCACGCCACTCTAACAACTGTTGCGTAGTGGAAGGACGAACATCTGTCCTCCACTCCAAACGAGAAGGGGTCTGCCGAGACCGCATCGTCGTCGGGTCGCGGACGATTGCCAGTTGGATGTTCCCGTGACCCCGGCATATGGCGACGAGAAGGACACCGTGGGGTTTTAGTCGGTAAGAGTCCGACATAACCCGTTCGCCGTCCCCCCCCCTAAGGCAACGGGTATCCATGAGGATTTCCCCACGATAAAAAAAAAAAAAAAAAAAAAAAAAAAAAAAAAAAAAAAAAAAAAGGTTAGGTTAGGTTAGGTTAGGTTAGGTTAGGTTCTATTGTTGGACAGCAGGTGGCACTTCGGCCCGCATTTGAGCGGGCTGTCCGTGCGCCTGCTGAAGACGGCAAACGCCCTTTCTGGGCTGATGCCCAACCTGGGGGGGCCCAGCGCTAGATGCCGGCGATTATATGCCGGCATCCTGAAGAGCATGGCTCTGTACGGGGCGCCCATCTGGGCGGACTCCCTTCGGAGAAGGGAGAACACAACCGCTCTTCGGGCGCCCCAAGGGGCCATTTCAAAAAGGGTGGCAAGAGCCTACCGCACGGTAGGTTTCGCAGCGGCGTGCGCTCTGGCCGGCACACCACCTTGGGAGCTGGAGGCGTGGGTGCTCGCCAGAGTGTACGAGTGGACGGCGGAAAAGCGGGCGCGTGGAGAACATCCGGCCCCGCAAGAGAAGGCGGTAGTGCGGCGTGAGGCGAAGGAGGCCATCCTTCGTCACTGGACGGAAGACCTTGCCTCCGCCCCATTCGGTCGTCGCACGCTGGATGCCCTCGGGCCTGTCCTGAAGGACTGGCTCGAGAGGCCGCGGGGTTTCCTCTCCTTCCGCTTGGTGCAGGTAATGACAGGCCATGGCTGCTTCGGCTCTTACCTGCACCGAATCGGGCGGGAGGAGAGTCCGACGTGCTGCCACTGCGGCGCGCCGGACGATACGGCACAGCACACTCTTGAAGTGTGCTCTGCATGGTCCGAGCTCCGCTGCAGTATGGCTGCGGAAATCGGCCCCGACCTCTCGCTCCCCGGTGTCGTCAAAGCCATGTTGGGGAGCGAAAAAGCTTGGGCAGCGGTCGCCTCCTTCTGCGAAGAGATAATGCAGCAGAAGGAGGCGGCGGAGCGTGCGAGGGAGGAGGACCCTTTCGCACCTCCGCACAGAAGACGGCAGATACGCAGAAGAGCGCGAGTCGCCTCTCCTGTGCGGCGGTGAGCAGCGGGCGCAGGAGCGGGGGCGCCTGCGTCCGCTACAAATGCTCACCTAAAAAGAGGTGAGGAAGCGGTAACTCACTATGACCGCTTCCTGGCATGAGCGGCCTGCAAACTTGCGGGAATCGCCAGAGGGGTCCTGGTCGTAAAGGCTATGCCGGTCTCCCAGAACCCCTCCCTCACGGCGAAGCCGGGAATGTCCCCGGGGTTTTAGTGGGTATACCGGTCCATTTTAGACCGGGAGTCCCACACTACCACCGCTCCCTCCCAGAGGTCCCCCCCCTCTGCGCCTTTGGGAGTCGTTAACATCTTGGCGGTGGTGTGCGTAATGCATTTCCCCGGGAAAAAAAAAAAAAAAAAAAAAAAAAAAAAAAAGGTTAGGTTAGGTTAGGTTAGGTTAGGTTAGGTTAGGTTCCCCCGTCACGAGTCCCAGAAGTAGGCTTCCACAACTTCCCAGGTGGACGTTGGGGCGTCTCGATCGAGACGCCTTGCTGGAAGCTCTCGTCGTCCAGGCCTGGTGTTCTCAGCCGGCCGGGCCTGTGCGGGTGGATGAGGAAGCGGAGTGGCTCCGTCGGTCTTTGACTGCGGCTTCCGACGCGTCAATGCCCAGAGCCAATCCGCCAACCGCTCGTCGACAGGTGTACTGGTGGTCTGGCGAAATCGCCACGCTGCGTGTCGAATGCGTGGTGGCCAGACGCCAGTACACCCGTTATCGCAGAAGGCGACACCGCATGAGGCGGTATCGTGACGAGACGACGGAGCACGAGCTGTACGGGATCTTCAGAGAGAAGAAGAAGTCCCTGCAGCTCGCTATCAGCAGAGCCAAGAACCAGGCACGGGAGGAGCAGCTCGAGACTCTGGATCGCGATCCGTGGGGGCGTCCATACAAGTCCGTCCGGGGCAAATTACGCCCCTGGACGCCGCCGCTGACCCAGATTCTCGACCAGCAACTCCTGAGAGATATAGTGTCCGCCCTATTTCCACACCGGGCGGATCACATCCCCCCCGAAATGGCGCGATCGACCGAGTCTGGTCGCGCTATGGAGGAGGAGGTTAGCGGCGTGCCTGAGCTCACAGATTGTGAGTTCGACGCGGCTGTGGGTAGGCTCCGGGCAAAAAACACCGCGCCCGGACCGGACGGTATCCACGGTCGTGTTCTAGTCTTGGCTCTCAACGTTCTAGGGGACCGGCTCCGGGGGCTTTTTGAAGCGTGCCTGGAGTCGGGGCGATTTCCCGAGGTGTGGAAAACCGGTAGCTTGGTCCTACTCAGGAAGGACGGGCGCCCCGCAGAGTCACCCTCTGCCTACCGCCCCATCGTGCTGCTCGATGAAGCCGGCAAGCTCTTTGAAAAAATCATAGCTGCCCGCATCATCGAGCACCTGACTCACGTTGGTCCCGATCTGGCCGACTGCCAGTTTGGGTTTCGAGCCGGCCGCTCGACGATCGACGCGATCAGTCGAGTCAAGGCCGAATCGGAAGAGGTGACCGGCCGCGGCGGGGTGTTGATGGCGGTGTCGCTCGACATCGCCAACGCGTTCAACACCATGCCGTGGAGTTGCGTCAAAGAGGCACTTATCTACCACCAAGTGCCTCTCTACCTCCGTCGCCTGATCGGTAACTACCTGAGTCAGAGGTACGTCTTGTACCAAGGGCGGTACGGCATCGAGAGGAGGGAGATGACGTGCGGTGTTCCACAGGGGTCTGTCCTCGGACCTCTCCTGTGGAACATCGGATACGATTGGGTGTTGCGGGGCACCCTCCCCCGCGGTCTCAGGGTGACGTGTTACGCGGATGACACCCTGGTGACCGCACGGGGGACGAGCTACCGAAAGTCCGCCCGCCTGGCTACGGCCGGTGTGGCAATGGTCGTCCGCCGCATACGCGATCTGGGCCTCCAGGTGGCGCTCGACAAGTCCGAAGCCCTGTGTTTTCACGGGCCTAGGACTTCGGCTCCTCCTGGAGCTCACGTCGTAATTAGCGGTGTCCGGATCGAGGTTAAGGCCGATATGAAATATCTCGGGCTTACCCTCGACAGCCGGTGGAACTTCATAGAACATTTCCGTCGCTTGGCCCCCCGACTGTTAGGCGCTGCCGGCGCCCTCGGACGTCTGCTGCCGAATCTCGGGGGACCAAGCGTGGCCTGCCGTCGTCTCTACATGGGTGTAGTGCGCTCGATGGCCCTGTACGGGGCCCCAGTTTGGGCCCCGGAACTCCGGCGCGAAGCCGTCGCCCTCCTGCGAAAACCGCAGAGGGTGATAGCGATCAGGGCCATTAGGGGTTACCGCACTATATCCGCGGAGGCGGCGTGCGTATTGGCAGGCTCGCCGCCTTGGGATTTGGAGGCCGTGGCCCTGGCGAAGCTCCACAAGCGACGTCAGGCGCTGCGGTCTCGCGGCGAATCGCCGACGGTGACGGAATCTATGAAGTCCCACACTCGACGGTCCGTGGTCCGGAGGTGGACAGAGCGGCTGGCCGATCCTACGGCCGGCCGCTCGACCGTTGAGGCTGTCCGGCCGGTTCTGCGCAACTGGCTAGACAGGCGGCACGGGGTTCTCACATTCCGGCTGACTCAGATTCTTTCCGGGCACGGTTGCTTCGGAAAGTATCTGAGTCAAATAGCCCGGAGAGAACCGACGACCCAGTGTCACCACTGTGCGGCAAGCGAGGACACCGCGCAGCACACCCTGGTCGACTGTTCGGCCTGGGTGGAACAGCGCGGTGCCCTTCGCGATTCCATAGGGGCTGACCTGTCGCTTGAGAGCATCATCAGTGCGATGTCCTCAAGCGAAAGGTTATGGACGGCGGTCACCTCTTTCTGCGAGGACGTGATGTCGCAGAAGGAGGCGGCGGAGCGGGCGAGGGAGGCAAGTGGTGACCCCCACCCGCTTCGTCGACGACGCACGGGAACGCGGAGGAGGGCCTACCGGGCCCTGCTTCGCCCCCCGTGAATGGGGCCGGGGCTATAAGCCCCAAAGGCCTCAGAGGAGGTGCGCGTGGTACCACGTGTGATACCACGCGCTTTCCTAAGCCGTCACCGGGAGGCACCGGCGTTGGTGCACCTCGG